>OY856186.1:80181976-80669999 GCA_963693315.1 Diogma glabrata | reverse complement strand
AATTTTGTGAATTATTTTTTTTAATTGTGTTGTGTATCATTTAATTATTATTATTTTTAATACTTACAACAGACTTAACAGCGCTTGCTCACACTTCCAGCTCTAATTATGTCATATTTAATAACACAATAAGAGCCTATCAACCATACAAATATCCATGTATAAATACACAACGTGTAAAAATACATACATATATACATGATTGGAATAATTTCATATCGCTACTATGAATTCACCTTGTCACAGACAAGGCTCGGTTGTAGTGTAGTAGGACGGAAGCGAACAACATGCAAAGGAACTAACTACAAAATAATAAGTTTTTACAAGAATAAATTAAAACTGTGTAAGTGTTAATTAATTTGTTAAAAAATAATATTTTATTTAAAATTAATAATTGCCGTGGCCCATTCTCGATGAAATTGAAATTAAATATGCAAATCGACTTAAAAATATTAAATTTACTCTGCTATCGCATTTGAGTAAATTTTCCCAGATTGTGGTGTTGAAATTCAAGTAATATTTGTTTTCAATATTTGTTTTTTCGTAATTTAATTTTTTTAGAAGAAAATAAAGCAAAACAAAAAATAATATTTCTGCGAAAAAACGACTAAATTTCAATTTCATCGGCATTTTTGAGAAATGAGTCACGGCAAATAATTCAGAAAAAATCTACTTAACCGAACGTCTTAAAAACAAGAAAATTCATTAGAATTTTGACAACACGACTTGAAGTTTATTAATTTTAATGATTTCTTTATAAATACCTAAAATTACGGTTAGTAGTATAGATAACGTAATGGTCAATAACATGAGCTATCAACCAAAAAGTTTCGAGTACGAATCAAGTCACGTCGTTCCGTTTTTTTTTTGCTTTGTTTTGTTTTTATTTATATTTAGATTCAAAATCACGTAGGTGGAAAATTTCAAGTTTGGTTTTATGACAAAAAACAGTAAATGCTATAATGATGATAACTAATTTGTATTGTCACTAAATCTGTATTAAAACAATAGTTTGTTAGGACATTGCACATAATTTATTACTTCTTTTGTAATATTACTTTTAAACGCTGCTTAAAATGGTCATTTCATGGACGTTTTTGAAAGGTTAATAAATCGTCCAAAAATGCATAAAAACGATTTAGCTATTTTGAGCCTTTAACGTTTAGAAACAGTTTAGAGCCCCAAAAACATTACAGTGCATGCACAATTAAATACTTTTACCAAGTTTGAATGAAAATTTATTTTGAGGAAAACAAATTTATTTTTGAAATATATTTGTCTCAATGAAAAAGTTTAAAATTTCTTAACTTTCTCCTCATGATCAATAGAGAATGAAGCTAGCTACAGTTTAAAGCATTGTGCTGATATTAAAAAATAATAATAAAAAGTGGCTCAAATCTCATGAGTAAAAAACTCATAAATTGTGCATGCACCGTTATATTAATTTGATCAATATTCTTCTTAATGCAAAAAATAACTGAGCGATTATGGTACGACAGGTCACCGATTATTTGGCCCGCGCTAACTACGCTCGCTCGGTGCCGCCGCTTTGCTCCGCTGAATTAAAGATATCTTCGGTTTGCATGCTACAGTTTAAGTGTTGATTTTCATATCACCTTGACTTAACATTGAAAAAATAAACAATTACAATAAAGTTTAAAACCTGTAAGTATTACTTGATTGCTTCTCATTTTATTACTCCGATTTCAATTTAAATATCACAAAAATCTCTTCTTGATGTGCAAATCACATAATTCTAAATTATTTTTTGCGCAAGAACCGCAAATTCAATTCTTGCTTACAAATGACGTCATTTGGGGCAACCAAAGTTTGCGATCTCACAGCCGATGGACGTAATTTTGAAACAACATTCAAAATACAAGGTCAGATCTAGAAAAACGCTGAAAGGATTTCAAAAATTTTTGTTTCTAAAAATAGGTATACTCAATGAAAATAACCGTCAGGACGATATGTTCGATAACTGTACCAGAAGTGTGTCAAAAAATCGTCAAGTCTGTCAAAACAATGAAATATTCATATTTTTTGCTTAAAAACGGTAGTTTTAAGTGATAATGAGTAGTAAACTTGAATTTGTATGTGAGACCAAACACTAGATTATATCATTATAGGTTTGTCAAAAAAATATTGTCAGTGTGTCAAAAGTATGTTTCATTTAAGTTTTACCCAATTTTTTGGAAAAAAATAAAATTAATTATTTGTATGTCATGATATGTGATTGAACATGCAATTTGAATTTGTGAAATTTTAAATTTTTGCAATATTTTTGGAATTTTGAAAAAAGTTTCAATTTTTGATTTTGCAAGAATTTCCGGAATGTTTTTAGAATTTTGAAAAAGTTTAAATTTTTCTTTTTATTATGATTTTTGGAATTTTGAAAAAAGTTTGTAATTTTAATTTTTTTAATTTTTTTGCAATATGTTTATAATTTTGAAAACAAATTGAATTTTTGAATTTATGAATTTTGAATTTTATAAATATTTTTAGAATTTTGAAAAAAGCTTCAATTTATGATTTTGTAAGAATTTTTGAAATATTTTTAGAATTTGAAGAAGTTTGAATTTTTGATTTTTTTATAATTTTTGGAATTTTGTAAAAAGTTTTAAATTTTGATATTGTTATAATTTTTGCAATATTTTTAGGGGCATATACGATAAAACTTGAAGGTTTTCCAGCCCTCGAACACGCAACATATAATTGACCATGCGAAAAGCACGATGTTTCTAGGTCCAGCCCACAAATTGACATTGTTTGGCCTTGTGACTTATTAATAGTGCCAATGCTAATCGAATTGGAAATTCGACAACAAGCTTAAAAATTTCTCCAAAACCTTTTACCAATCACTTTCAAATTTTGACATGCCGTTCAATTCTCAATCCATCTAGATTGATCAGCTAGAATGCTAATGCTCTCTGTTATTCATATTTCCCAAATGGAAAAATTAAAAAATACGCTTTCTATTCTTATTACGACTCTTTGAAATTATTCTTACTAATTAAACAAAATGTACGCGCACAAACTTTTGTATAGGCGTAGCAAAGCACGCTGGGTCCCGCTAGTATATATATATATATATATATATATATATATATATATATATATATATATATATATATATATATATAAATATATATATATATATGTATATATATATATATATATATATATATATATATATATATATATATATATATATATATATATATATATATATATGTATATATATATATATATATATATATATATCATATATATATATATATATATATATATATATATATATATATATATATATATATATATATATATATATATATATATATATATATATATATATATATATAAATTTTTTTTTTATTTTTCCGTCTCCGCTTATCATTCATAGTCGTTTGGCACCAAAATTTTTCCGAAATTCCGAGATGAAGCCATTGCAATAGGTAGATTTTTGAAATCTACCTAAAATGAAACAAATATTTTGAAAATAGGAAAACATGTTAAACATAAACTTTAGGTCAACAAATCGCCAAAGATGGAAAAGTTTGAGAAAACACGAGAAATTAATAATAGAATATTCAAACATTTTAATTATTAATTATGAGATTCAATGCTAAGCAATTTCATTGACTCAAAAACAAAATTTAATTTGTATTATGCAACTTATAGATCGAGATGAAATGTTCAAATAAAATGAATTATATCTATTACAACTACTTTAAAATATGAAGTAAACGTTTTTGAAGGTGATGATCATGAACACACATTAAATATATTAACGCAACGATAGATCATTCATTACAACAAAATTAAAAGTTTCAACATAATTGATTGACCTTAATTTCATTCATGCTCTGTTTTTTACCCCATAGAGATTCACATTTAGGTATTAAGGTTGCTTAAGAATTTCTCAACTAGAGTTTACCTAGTTTAATAGTTTGCCTTTCTGTTTTGGGTGGCTTTAATTACCTTGAGATGTTTATTCATTAATACGATAACTGAAATGTTTCAATTTAAAGGAATTTGTTACAGTTTGAAAAACTACTGTTCAAATCGAGAATTAAATACCTTGTACGATTTTTTATACAATGTCATCGATAGCGGTGAACCAGATGTGTCATAGTAAGTAATCCGTAATGTACGAACAAAGTCATTTATGACTTTAGCATGATCAAATTTATGTTTGACAATTTTAAATGAAATCATGTTCCATTTCGATATCTTTGTGTTTCATTAGCAGACTAATGTGTGTATTAATTTCGTATCGATTAGAAATAATCAATATTTACACTCGTGATTTAGCGTGTTGACTAAATAGAAATATTCTCATCCAATGAATTCACACATCGCAACGTCAAAAAATTTAATACAAAAAAATTCCAAAAAATTTATATTAGAATTGTGTTTAGAACTGGTTTAGAACAAATGAAGGATTAAACTTAAGCAAATATGAGATGAAGATGTTCCAATTCAGAAATCATCTGAACATCAACATATATTTCATGGTCGCCTCTGTGGTTGAGTGTATAAGATGCCGGCCTTTCGAACTATGGTGTCTCTAATGAGTTTAGTCATTTCATACTTATTATTTCCGATTACTTTTTACAAATTAAATTAAATTAAATTTGAATTTTTTTTTGAGATCAATTAAACTCAAGTAAGTAAAGAAATAATTGGAATATTTTCAATTCAAAGGTATGGTTTGAAGTTTCTCAGAAAAAAACTCCACTTCACATTTTTAGTGTTTGGGTTGGGATTCGAACCTACCTCGTCAGTGCCTGGCTCGAATCCTTGGGCAGACACGCTATCGATTACGCCGTTAAGGGCGATAACAATTTCAAAGTTGAAACTTCTACATCACTTATTTATTTTTACTTAATTAACATTAATATTAACATTAGACTACATTAAGGGAATTTAAATTAATTTAAATTAACTGATTTTCTCTAGAAAAGAAATATTTATCACATAATAGTACATTATATTACAATGTTAAGAAGTGAGTATTAACAGAGAACTTTATGTTGTAACGATTGTGAAGGACGATGTACTAAAAGAACATCGTTCTTGAAAATACTGTTTGGAGAAAATAGTTTCACTAAAATAATACAAAACACCTGAATAAATATTTTAAGATAACCAAAACAAAATAACACAGGAAACCGGTCAATTGAAGTTTTACCTTATAGGAAAATCAAATAAGACTACGCCATCAGGGGTGCACACAAGGGGGATAAGGTTCACGGGCTTGGGAACCTCCTTCTAACCGATCGTTTTTTAATATTTTTTATTTAAAGTTAGGTATTGTTTAGTGTTAACCATACTAAATTATAGATTAATGTCTCTGAATATCCGAAGATATGATGCTAACAAGGGAACTAAGGTTTGTGAGTATTGATCAATTTTTTTTGAGGATTTTTTAAATGCTAATTTTAAAGTTTTGAGGATTAAAATTATCAGGGAAGACCCACGCCGGCACGGCATTCCAGAGATGCGAGACTCTGTTAAAAAAATTACTTTGAGGAGCGACAGTTCTACATCTTGTCACTTGAACCGTAAAAAGATGTGCTGCTATTGATACTCTGGTCACAGGTGTAACGTGCAAAGTGTGCAGGGTCGGGTAAAATCGATTAAATTTGTGCAGAAGCCGGTTCATCCATAATGTATTTGTAAAATAGCATCAAATCAGCGACATCTCTTTTATGTTGCAAAAAAATCAAGCTCGTTACTGAGATTTGAATTGCCCATCAATTTAACAGCTCTCTGCTGTATAGAATCAAGACACATTAAACCACCTATGTATGCTGCACTCCATATGGGACAACAATATTCCATGCATATATATATATATTAAAAGAAGCTGTTTGCTATTAAAAACCCTACGACAACAACCAAAAAATTCCAATTTTTAAACAGCATTCTAAGCACCTAATATGAGAGTTTCACTTCATATATATTTACAATCTCAACTCCTAGAAGTCTAACATATTTTTGTTGCATTTGTTTCTCTGCGTCTATTAGTTTCTACAATCTACATACATTTCTTTCTATTCGGTATAATATAATCTAAGGTTTTCATTATTTTTGTTTTGGTTATACTTTCGAAAAGTTTTCTTTTAATTGTTATTGCTTCTTTACAATTATTCGAAAGCCCTAGATCAACCTTCGGAAAGGTCAATTGGAATAAACCTGCAAATACCACACGTGTATTATTTTTGAAAAATTAGAATCAGTAATGTTTGAATTCTGCGGGAAAGATAATTAACGGAAACGGTAATGGAGACTAGACCTATGGCTAAGAATACCAACAAGAAGAAATCAGAGAACTGCGATCCTTGAGATTTTATATTCCAGCTAGCGAAAGTCATGTGGATACGAGAATGAACGTTCCCCTATTCACCACCACAAATTAACCAATTAGCACTCGTTTGAGAAAGAACAGACGGACCAAGAAAAATTGAACAGTAGACACTCTGACAACCCTAGTATCGAAGAAGTCAAGACCATCACACCCCCCCCCCCCCCCGGACTATAAGTTTTTTATTTACATATAAATAATATTAACAACTAAACGAATGACTCACCCTATGATTGTAGGAGATCCAACTACTCTCCACCTCCTTCACACCTAGCCTGTCATTTGTATCTTAACTAAGATTAATTGTATGGCTTGCGCCAATCGTAAAAGCGATTGTTGAACAATATAAAAACTCAAGTCAAGTGTGGCGCCAAAGGACAAGGTGATTGTTGAACAATATTAATAAAATGTAATATATAAAATCAAATGTTTCGCTAAATGATAAGGCGTTTGTTGAACAATATTAATAAAATGCAATATATCAAATCAAATGTTGCACCAAATGATAAGGCGATTGTTGAAAAATATTAATAAAATTTAATATATCAAATCATGCAATACCATCGTTGCTCTTGTCAGAAATATAATAACTTATATCCCGTTATACTTTCACAAAACAACAATGATAATGACGAGGCTTATTTTTCCCAATGTAACAACCTTCAAGAAAAAAACACTACGCGTACAAAACCAAAATCCTCTCAAATTGATAAAAAATAATCACCAGCAAGTTTCATATGGTTAACGATGTATTGCAGTTTGTTCGAAATCTGGTTCTTTCCCTCCTTTGAATTCCATTTTTAATAGATCAAAAACACATAAAAAATTTAGGTGTACAAACACCACAGTGACACACAGTTTTGTGTTACTTTTGACTTCACTTTTATTAATCAATTTTGTGTCTTGACAATGTTATACAAAATATGTCATACATAAAAATATGGGCTGCCATATTAAATGTGCGACCTCTATTATTGAACTTATAAACTATGATTACACTATTATGCAACATGCCTCTTCTTTTTTTTTCGAGACACTTCTGTAATCCTTTATGCCATCCTCATATTCAAGAGCTGAAGACCTTTTTGAAAAAAGCCAACAGCCTGGAATGGTCTGCTTTGCAGAAATCTTTTATCCTTAGATAGTTTGATCCTAACATGACGCTTCGGAGCCCTGAGAGAGCCAAACATTCTCCCACAATGTGAGGGACTGTTTCATCCTATTCAAAACAAAAGCGGCAGGTTGGATCATTTTCTACTCGAAGCCGTACCATATGTTTGTTCACATGATGGTGACCTGTTAGTAGTCCCACCATTATCCTGCAGTCTGACCGAGTCAGATTTAACAGGAATTTGGTGGTTTGCTGGTTCAGCTCTGGAGTGAACATCATGGAGACCTTGCAGCCTTCTGTGCTCCTCCATTGAGAGTCACTGGACCGAAAGAGAGCTTGTTCGACTAGCGATCTTATCCTACCTTTCGATATACCAATTGCTGGTTCAGGACCTATGAGCCTCCCTGCGGAGCTATTCGCTAAATCATTAGCTTTTTCGTTCCCGAGATTCCCACTGTGCCCTGGTGTCCATATCAGTGATATGCTGTTCTTGAGCCCGAGATAATTCAAGGACCTAGAACATTCTTGCACTATTTTTGACTTAATAGTATAACTTCCCAGAGCTTTTAGAGCAGCCTGGCTATCAGTAAAAATATTAATGATCTTGCCAGACCACTTAAGCAACGTCGGTCGCTTTGATGCTGCATTTATGCAAAAATACTAATATTTTAAATTCATTTAAAACAACTATAAATAGACATTTAATAGTTATTTAGGTATCAAGGGAATTATGAGGATGTTAATTACCGAGGGAAACGTTTACTACCCGAGGGCCTCTGGCCCGAGGGTTAGTAAGTTTCACAAGGTAATTGACATCTAATAATTCACGTGATACATAAATAATTTTATGTTTTACTACCTAAAACATTTATTAAACTAAAACATTTATTTTTATCAAGTATTTTGATAGCATGATTTTTCGTTTTAATTGATCAAGTTAGTTGTTTTTCATTTCAAATTGTATTGCTGGGTTATTGTTATTCGTTACTATGGCTTTATGTAAATAATGTTGTTTATAAATAAACAAAACAAAAATTTATAATGAAAACTAGGTCTATTATGAATCCATAACTCCCTCTTACAATTCCCTTGGGAATTAAGAATGTCATTATTATGTCGGTAACTAAGGTCTAAACAACTTATAATAAATCAGTAAAACATAAAAATCTTAATATCCTTATATAAAACTCAAATTGTGAACACTATAATTTTAAATTCTAATTTCAAATTGATTCTAATTTCAAACATAATAGTATAAGAAACTTGATTTACAAAATTACATATGAAATCTCTTTGGCTTCTTTTTTAGTCTCGTTGATAAATCTCGTTTTTGAATTTCTATTTGATTTATTTTTATATAATGGTTTTCTTGGTTGTGGTTCAAATTGATAAGGTTGAGCACTTTTCTTTTCTGGTTCAAACCTGTTTTTAATAAAACTTCTATTTCTACGATATGTTATCGTCAGACACTATATTATATGATCAAAGGGTGTCTTTCACTCTCCCTTGGAATCTTTCTAAAATAAACTAATTGTTCAACTTTTAAATCTGGAAGATCTTTACTTGTTTTATCATATCGTTTTTTCATACGGGTTTGTATATCTTCAACTCGATCCCTATATTCGTGAGAATCGAATAATTTTGGTTTTAATTTACCTAAATGTACTGGTAGCTTTGTTCTTAGCATTCTAGACATTAGAAGTTCCGATGGTGAATAAAACCCATTTTTGGTGTCGTGCGAAAATGCAATAAACTTAAGTATGGGTCTGTAGCCTCCTCATCACACTTTTCTAAAATTCATTTTATAGACTTTACTGCATTTTCCACAAGACCATTACTTCTAGCATAATGTGGACTCGATGTAAGATGTTTTATACCCCATTCTTTAAAAAATTGTGAAAACTCGACTGTATTATAAGGAGGACCGTTATCAGAAATACATTCTATTGGAATACCATGTCGAGCAAAGATAGATTTTAAGTTTATTATCACTTGTGATGCTTTATATCCTGATGACTAATTAGCTATTTCTATAAATTTTGAATAATAGTCAATTAAAATTAAATATACGTTTGAGAATTATGACTGAAAAAATCTATAGCAATTTTCGCAAATGGTAAACTGGGTATTTCATGAGGTAGTAATGGTAGTTTTGTGTTACTATTTGAAAAATTAGCACATATATCTCACTTTCGTATATAATCTATGACTTTGGCTGACATATTTGGCCAATACATTAAATCACGTGCCAATCTTAAACACTTTTTCATACCGAGATGACTTTCATGTAGTTTTTTCAGCATTTCGGTCCGTAAACTTTTAGGAACTATGACCTTTTGACCTTTAAAACTAAATTGTTCAATATATTAATTTCATCACGAATCGTATAATAAGGGCTAGCTATTACGGCAACTTTATTTTTGATAGACCAACCATTTGTACAATATTTGTTAAGTTCTTGTAGACTATCATCTTCCAAAGAAGCTTTCTTAAACAAATTAAATTGTTCCTCAGACATTGACAAATTTGTTGCCATCACTAGGTTCACACACAGTTTTAAATCATCATCAAATTCATCTGCATACTCGCTATTTGATAAGGCGGCTCGAGATAACATATCTGCTATGATCATATATTTTCCAGGTTTATATACAACATTTAAATTATATTTTTGGATACGCATCATCATGCGTTGCGGTCTTAAAGGAACCTGACATAACAATTTCCGAAACTAAGTTACAAGTGGCTGATGATCTGTCTCTACTACAATTTTTTGTCCATACACGTATAGTAGAATTTTTTTGCCAGCGAACACGAAATTTGTTTGTTATGCGCTATGGAAACAAATATCACAACAAACAAATAAAACGAACTAGAAGTGGAAATTTAACTAATATAATTGTTTTGAAAACAAATTTATCCCAAAATAAATAATACATCTCTGTTTTACTTTTTGTCTCATCTTTTATCTCTTGCTGCGTTCTATCTGTCAAAAATTCGCTAGCAAAAAAATTCCACTATACTGATGAAACTTTTCACAGCCAAATACTGTTCCAAAAAGCTCCTTCTCTATTTGTGCATATTGTTGGAGTTTGGGTTAATGATCTTGATGCATACGATAAAGGTTTATCATCTTGGGTAATAACAGCACCAAGAGCAAATTGTGAGGCATCGACAGAAAGTACAGTATGTTTTGTTAAATCAAAATATGCCAACAATGTTAGTGAAGAGACAATTTCTTTCAGACTATTAAACGACATTTGACAGTTTTTATCCCATATAAATTCAACATTGTTACATAGTAACTGTCTTAATATTTTTGTTTTTTCAGACATTGGCGGAATATATATTCCAAGGTAGTTTACTAAGCCAAAAAATCTTTGCAAGTCTTTTTTATTAACTGCTATGGGCATTTTTTGAATAGACTTGACTTTCTCTGGATCAGCTGACATACCTTGATCACTAAAACATGACCTATATAATTATTTGATTTAAAAGGAATTTACATTTGGATCGATTAAAACGCATACCAACTTCTTTAGCGCGTTTAAAAACTCTTTCTAAATTTGAGAAATGTTCTAACTCATTTTTACCAAAAACTAAGATATCGCCAATGTACACCACTACTCCTGGTAAGTCATAAAATATTTCACACATAATTTTTTGAAAATATTCAGGTGCACTTACTATATACCATATGGTAATTTTAGAAACCTGTAACGACCAAAAGGAGTGTTAAACTTGCATAAATATGAACTAGCCTCATCTAAACCAATCATCCACAATCCTGAATATGCAACAAGAAACGAAAAAAACTTTGCTCCATTTAATTGACTGCGTATAACCTCAATGTTCGGCATCGGAAAATGTGATCTTTTAATTGCTTTATTAAGATTACGAGGATACAAACAAACTCGAATTTTCTTTTTTGGTTTGGATACAATCACTAAAGAGTTAGCCCACTCTGTCGGCTCTGAAACTTTTGTTATAACTCCATTTTTACACATGGACTCTAATTCAGATTTCAAAGGATCACACAAGCTAAATGGAACTTTGCGTGGCGGATCAACTATGGGCTTAATAGATTTATCTATTTCAATATTTGCCTTATATGGTAACGTTCCTAAACCACTTAATAAAACTTTATTCTGAGTAATAAGGGACTTCACTGAGTTATCATCAAATACAGTTTCGTTCAATTTGTTATTTGTTGTTTAAAACTTCTTCTTTTTTGATTTTGACTGTTGCTTTTTGCGTGATTTTTGTATTTTTAATGTGCCTTTGTGCCTTTGCGTTTATTAACAGATTTTTTTTTCCTTCTCTTTGTACGAATGCGTATTTTTTTAACCTTTCTACTTGTATTAAGTATTGTGGCTTCTTTGCATGTTGTTTTCTTCCATCCTACTAACACTACATCTGAGTCTTGTCTGGGACAAGGTGAATTCATAGTAGCGATATGAAATTACTCCAATCATTTATCTATGTATGTATTTTTACACGTTGTGTATTTATACGTGGATTATACCTATACGTGGATATTTATATGGTTGATAGGCTCTTATTATGTAATTGAAATGTGTGAAATAATTCGAGCTGGAAGTGTGAGCAAGCGCTGTTGAAAGTCTGTTGTAAATCTTTTATCAATTTTCGACTCACTAATCATAAAAGTTTTTGCTACTAAATTTAAATCACTACATGTTTTTAACCCAAGTATAGTTTGACAATTTTCTCTACAATTAAAAATTCAATAAGATATTCATTATTTGCTATAGAACAAATTAATTCACAGATTCCAACGACTGGTATTTGATTATTGACAAAAGTAGTTAGTTTAATTCCCGTTTCATGTATCATAGAAGTGGACAAATTCAATGTATCAAAATTACTACGTGACAAAACGTTTACTTGCGCGCCTGTATCAATTTGAGCCTCAATCAAAATATTATTAATTTTTTTATTAATTAACCACGTATTATTATTATTAATTAAATTTAAATTTTTTGACATTAATGTTCCGATAACATAATTTTGATTATTTTCAAAATTATTTTCATTGATATCACGTGTTTCTGAACAAACCGTTTCAATAACACTACATTACTTCGGTCTGAAAGACCTAAGTATTACATTCATGAGCTCAAAGTGAAATTCTTACCCCCACTTTTTTTGACATTTCTCGACGTTTTAGAACCTCCTGATTCTAAAAAAGCAAAAAAAAAAAATGTATGTCTGTCTGTCGGCCGGCCGTCATTACCTACGCTGCAGGGAAAACTACTGGAGGGATTTCAAAATTTTTTTTTTCTAAAAATAGGTATACTCAAGGGACAGGTCCGAAAGGACGCTGTGTTCGATAACTGTACCGGAAGTGTGTCAAAAAAATCATTAAGTGTGTCAAAACAAGAAAATTTGCATATTTTTGGCTTAAAAAACGTTCATTTTAAGTGATTACGAGTTGGAACATTGAATTTGGAGAAATCTTGATGGTCGGGATTGGTATGTGAGATCAAAAACTAGATTATTGTATTATAAGTTTGTCAAAAAAAAGTTGTCAAGTGTGTCAAAAGAAAGATTTTTATTTATTTTTTTACCTAATTTTTTGGAAAAAATATAAAATTAATTGTTTGTTTGAAATGAAGTTTTATTATTATTATTGAGAATTATGGCATTATAAGTTTGTCAAAAAAGTGTTGTCAAGTGTGTCAAAAGAAAGATTTTCATTTTTTTTTACCCAATTTTTTGGAAATAAAATTGTTTGTTTGAAATGAAATTTTATTATTATTATTGAGAATTATGGCATTATAAGTTTGTCAACAAAATGTTGTCAAGTGTGTCAAAAGATTTTTATTTAGTTTTTTACCCAATTTTTTGGAAAAAAAATAAATTGTTTGTTTGAAATGAAATTTTATTATTACTATTGAGAATTATGGCATTATAAGTTTGTCAAAAAATATTGTCAAGTGTGTCAAAAGAAAGGTTTTTATTTATTTTTTACCCAATTTTTTTAGAAAAAAATAAAATTAATAGTTCGTATGACATGATATTTTATTATTATTATAGAGAATTATGGCATTATAAGTGTGTCAAAAAATAATGTCAAGTGTGTCAAAAAATGATTTCATTTAATTTTTTAGCAGATATTTTGGGGAAAAAAATGTAGCTGTTTTTATGACGTAAATGTAATTTAAAATGAAATTGGACATGGAAATTTTTGAATTTGTTATAGTTTTTGAAATATTTTAGGAATTTTGAAAAAGTTTGTATTTTTGATTTTGTAATAATTTTTGCAATATTTTTAGAATTTCGGAAAAAGTTTTAATTTTTGATTTTGTAAGAATTTTTGAAATATTTTTAGAATTTTGAAAAATTTTTAATTTTTGATATTATTATAATTTTTGGAATTTTGAAAAAAGTTTGAATTTTTGATTTTGTAATAATTTTTGCAATATGTTTAGAATTTTGGAAAAAGTTTCAATTTATTGGAATTTAGAAAATATTTAAATATTTGATTTTATTCTAATATTTGGAATATTTTTGGAATTTTGATAATAATTTTCCGGCAACGTATTGATGTTTCGTGTTAGTTTTGTAATAAATTTTTAAACAGAGATAAAAAACTTGTACTTCAACAAAGAGTTATGTTTGATGTACATCGCTGCCCAAAACTAAAAACAATGTCCTCATAAAAGTTTTTTGCCTAAAACTATATCAAAATCCTTAACCCAGACCGAAGTCTTGATATCTCAGAGCTGTGAGATTTCAGCCCCTCCATATTTTCTTATTTGATTTAAAACAACATTTGGCATAATGTCCGATTTTTTTACAATAAGAACATGCAGCGTTTTTAGCTGGACAACCAAACTGGTGAACCTGATCACATCGAGTGCATTTTAGTTTATCTGGTTGTTTTAAAAATGGTCTACCACTAAAATTTTTACTGGTATTGCTTCTATTCTGTGTTGTTGTATCGCGATTTTTATATTCTTGATTCCTATAATTATAATTATATTTTTTTATACCTTTATGTATATGCATGATTGATGCTTGTTGTTCCACGCCATATTTTTGTTGATCCCTGCCATGTTTTTGTTGTTCGCCGCCATTTCACGTCCCATCTGCATTATTGATCTTGCAATTTCCAACATTTTTTAACTGTCGTATGTTTCTTCTTTTAATAGTAAAACTTCTTTTACTTTATAGTGTTCGCTGTTTAGCCCGGAAATAAAAATGTCGCGGATCATTTCTTGCTTTACGTCTCCAAACTCACATCTATTTGCAGCAGTGCTAGGGATGTGAGATATTCCTCCACATTTTCTCCTTCTTTTTGTTTAATATTAAAAAATATTTGGCGTTCTAATGTTAATTGCTTTTTTGGTTCAAAATAAGCATTGAACTTACTTATTAGTTCGTCGAATGTTATTTCTTTTTATATTGAAAGTATTATACATTCAATATATTTTTCACCAATAAATTGCATAAGCAATGCTGCTTTCCGTTTTTCGCCTAATTTGTTTAAATCATTGGCTCTTATATAAAATATAAATTTTTGTAGCCAAACTTTCCAATCTTTATTACATTTTAATGCCATTATACCTTGAGACGACATTTTGTTTTAATTTTTTCCTTTTTTCTTCTGACACCATGTGTTACTTTTGACTTCACTTTTATTAATCAATTCTGTCTCTTGACAATGTTATACAAAATATGTCATACATAAAAATATGGGTTGCCATATTAAATGTGCGACCTCTATTATTGAACTCTATGATTACACTTATAAACTATTATGCAACAAGTTTTATTATTTTTCGTTATCGTTGTTTACAATTTAAATTTACTATACGATCATTTTCGCTAATAAATTGGACCATTTGAAATTCTAGTTAAAAATGCCAATTTATCTTATTTAATTACATATCACTACGCATTTGATCAAAAGTTGATTTAATTCTACTAACTTTTCATCAAATTAATCTAATTGGAACTATAAATTTGAACTATACAAGTAAAGTATTTGTTTTAACAAAAATTGTTATATCAAAAGAAAATTGTTTGTTATATCAAAAGAATTCAAAAAATTAATATTTGTAATTGTCAAACCTTCAGTTTTTATTTTGGATCTTCAATCACTGTCTGTCGTAAAACAGGCTGAGTTTTTTTTACCGGTTATAGAACATACTAATGTTAACATGGCACGTAAACGTTTCTTTTTAAAACAAAAATCACACTTGCAAATTTTGATTTTTCATATTTTCGCTTAATTAATCACTAACGATACAAACAAACAATAGTTATTTAGGTATCGAGGGAATTATAAGGATGTTAATTACCGAGGGAAACGTTTACTACCCGAGGGCTTCTAACCCGAGGGAAATATGTATCATACAAGCAAATAAAAAATTAGCTTTCTAATTAACTACGTAAAAGTTTTGAGTGTATTCACGAACTACAATTTATCTAGTTTAACTCAGTTAATTAGGCTAAGAATTTTTTTTTGTTAATTACACTACACTATAAGGTAAATTATATTAAGTTAGAAAGAAAACGGGATTATATCACAATATATTTAGTATTTAATTTTAAATATTATCAAAATCATGTATTAAAGTTTGCCTCACACAAATCAACCATAATACTATTTTATCAAAAATCTTTCAAAGATTACCTGAAATAACCCTGACTTGCAAGAAAAACCAATCATTCAAAACTTTTCGAAATATAAATCAGCTGATCACCGATGTCAAGTTTTATTCTCTTGTGAAAAGAACTATAGCATGTTGAAAACGAAATCGAAGAGTAGGCGTGACTTTAATACTTTGACTACCTACACCGTCTCCAAACAACAAACGTTTCAACACTTGGACATTCCTACTTAACAGCGTCATAACAAAACCATTTAGATATATCTCTAAGTTCCTGCCAATCTGCAACTTTTATAATCCCAAACAAGACTTGGATTAGCTTTAAACTATTTAGGAAACTGTAAATTTAAATCTATGGAGACAAATTATTATCTGATCCACCTGATCCAGCTCTGATAGTTTAAATTGTACCAACGAAGGATCATTTGTCAAAAACACATGAAGCAATTCACTACTTTGGTCAGGAATGTTACGAACTCTGATAGATTAGGCTATTATCTGAGTAAAAATAAATATGAAAAAACTTAATAACCCGAGCAGAAGTTAGTTAGGGACAGGTTGAATACACGTCAGGGCGTGATCAGGGTCAGAGAAGGCAAGCACTATGAGTGCAATCTAATATTTTTTTTTTTTTTTTAAGAAAATGTGTTGTGTAATAGGGTTTAGAATATGTGTCACAACAACACATAAATACCTTTTAAGACCTAGGTCTAGACCTGGGTCCCACAACAACTGACGTTCTGAGGTGTAGATTAACGCTTTTTTTAAACATCTGTGGGTTGAAGCCACCTGAGACTAAGTGTTCCGGCAAACTATTCCATTTGTACGCAGTTCGGACAAAGAAGTCTCTCTGCGATCTGCCAGTATGACAGCGCGGGATCTTTACCGTTTCACTGGTTGCGGCAGCCGATTGCCGAGTGGAACGGGGGTAAGAATAAGTTTGAGGCATGATGCCGCTGATTTCATCTGAGCACTGCTGATGACGATATTTGTAAAAAACAACGAGGTCAGCAACAGTGCGACGATGTTGTAGGGAATCAAGTTTTGATGTCAAAGTTCGATAACCTACAATTCGTATAGCTCGCTTTTGAACAGAGTCCAAGAGGGCCAAGATGGAAACAGAGGTAGCACCCCAAACTTGACAGCAGTACTCCATACAGGGACGAATATAGGACTTATAAACATGGAGCAATTGGTATGGAGTGAAAAATTTTTTGCATCTATTTAGGAGGCCGAGTTTTTTAGACGCGCTTTTTGCCATCGCCATTACATGATCGTTCCAGAGTAGGTCATTTGAAACTGTGACACCCAATAAACGAATGTTTTTACATTCACCTATTGGTTCATCACACATACTAAATAAAATATCTTTGGGGAACTCGGTCTTTAATCTGGAAACAATCAACAGCTGTGTTTTGGTGGAGTTGAAATTGACAAGGTTTTGGTCACCCCAGTCGGCGACTTTATTCAGGTCTTTGTTCACGTTTATGGCAGCGTCTCTCCGGGCAGGATTAATTCGTTCGTGCATTTTACCTTTTGAAGGAAGGGGCTCGAACGACTTGTGCAGAGTACTATCATCTGCAAAACTATTTATTGGGTTGCTGGTGATTTTCAACAATTCGTTGATATAAATCAAAAATAGGGTTGGGGACAATACTGAGCCTTGGGGTACACCAGCGTTAATTAGTTTAGACTCAGAAGAATATCCGTCTAAGGTTACCGAAATGTATCGGTCGGATAGAAAATTTTGAATCAGCTTCACAACATTGGGATGAAAACCGTACGCAACGAGCTTGTTGATTAAGTTGGCATGCCAGACTCGATCGAATGCCTTGGAGATGTCTAAAGCGATAACGTATGTTTCACCACCTTTATCAAGTATGCTGTTCCAACAATGCGCTACATAGTTTAATAGATCGGTAGTTGATCTTTTGTTTCGAAAACCGTATTGGCTGTCGGATATTAAATGATTTTCTTCCAGAAATTTTGAAATATGTGTATTAATATAATGCTCATAGACTTTGGATAGGACTGATAGTAAAGCTATTGGCCTATAATTTGAGATATCGGATTTTGGTCCCTTTTTGGGGACGGGCTGGACATTTGCCAACTTCCAGCACGAGGGAAATATACCAGATTTGTAGGATTGGTAGAATATTTTAGTTATAGTTGGTGCAAGTTCTTTGGAAAAGGTTTTTAAAATAATGGGTGGAATATTGTCCATTCCTGATGCTTTGTTGATGTTTAACCCCTTTAAAAGTTTAGCGACTATTTTGGGTTTGAAGTGAAGTTCATTCATATTAACTCCTGAAGACTGGATTTGGGGTATTTCTTTAGGAGTTTCCAAAACAGTGGAGTTCAGAGCAAAGCGTTCAGCGAACAAGTTAGCTTTTCTTGCGGGATCATTGACGATTAAATCACCATCAATAATAGGGGGAATAGAAAATTTTGTACCAGAATTTAAAGAATTAATGGCACTGTAGAAACTCTTGTCAGAAACAGACATAGACGTAAGTTTTGAGGCTTTCGCTCTGTCAATTTCGGACTTTTCGTTTGAGATAATCTGATTAGATATTTTGTTGGCCTTTAGATATTGGGATCGATTAGTGGGAGTTTTGTTATGAATCCAAATATTAAATGATCTACGTTTGTTTCTAAGTGCCGTTTTGGCAGCTTTCGAATACAAGTATTTTTGTTTGGGTTTTACTATGGAGAAAGGGACAAATTTATTGATAGCAAATTGGATGGTTTCTGTAAAGTTTTGAGCAGAAACATTTACATTGTCAGTGTAAAAACAATGACGGTCGAAAGGGAAACCATGGAAAAAATTTTGAAGACCACTCTTATCCATTTTTGAGTAGTGAAATATTTTACGGGGTTTGGGAGCTGTAGTTTTAAGTAAATCAGTTTTGATAACTGATGAGATTAAATAATGATCAGAATTTCCAATACTACCTTTCGCAACATCGACACTCGTAATATCTGGCATTGTGGTAAGATAGAGATCTAGTAGAAAACTATTATCACCGCCATTACGGGGAGTGAAAGTCGGGCTTTTAACAATTTGGAATAGGCCCTGAGACGCGGCAAAAATTTCTGCCAGTTTTCCACTATTGTCAACATCGTCGGTCGATTTGGAGAATTCCAACCATGATTTGTTGTGGACGTTGAAGTCACCGGTAACGATAACTTCACAATTAGGGGACTTTGCTCTAATCTCGTCCATAATTTTTGTCAGTATATTAAAAAAGTTTGGGTTACGTTTGTTGGGGGACCGGTATAAAGCTATTGTAAAAAAAGTCATTTCTGGAAGACAAATCTTTAAAACCATTGTATTGAAGCCGTCACCGTGTAGTTCAAAATTTGGAAAGCGCGTGTACGCAACACTCTCATGAATGAATGCGCATACGCCCTGATGGAGTTTGAAAGCTGATTCGAGCCTATATTTGGAATTAAGCGATTCTATAAAGAGAAAATTTTCAGAAACTTGTGTTTCTGTAAGGAATAGAATGTTCGGTTTGTCGTGCTCAAGATGATGTTGCACGTGGTCATGGTTAGCGTTCAATCCGCAGATGTTTTGAACATGTATTTTAAAATTTTCTATTGATTCATATATGTTTTGTCCCTGCAAATTCCGTGGACATGCCGCTTTATGGGCGGGTGGATTGCGCAAATTTGCTTTACCACTTGCAGACTTATTTTTTTTCGGTTGTACTGCCATATATATATCAAAATGTTTATTTTATTTTTTTGTGTTTTATTTTAAAATGCATAACTAAGTAAAAAATCCTATCATACTACAAAATATGACATATGCCAATATTTCATGATAAGATGAAGAAATAATAACAAAATAATAAGTGAAAAACAAATTGTGAGAAATTTGCAGAAAACAAAACAAAACTAAATGCCAATAATCCAGCTGATGCAGCGCACCCCAGACGCACCGCCCACCACCTTAATCGAGGCACAAAGCCCACACATAACTACGTGTTGGTTCGATTCCTCGGAAGAGCTAATGAGCGGTACCGCTACGGAACGCTGCCCAGCTAAGACTGGAAGTGCTGCCGTTGACTAATTAAAGTTCGTCCGCCAGCACCCTAAGATATCATCTTGGCTAATGACATCTCCTGCCATTGCCAGTGGTATGTGATATCTCACGCTAACTCATATGTCAATGGCAGGGACTGGAGTACGCAGGGTAGTCAGACCCGTAGATCAACATTGATCATAATCGATCAAAATCGATCCCTCCTGCGGGATGTGCCCCTGTTCTGGGCCTGAATTAAAATACCTTTATTTGAATACCTTAGAATACCTTATTTGAATACATCTGACCCTGATTTGGGTTTTCGTATTTGACCCCTATTTGGGTAATCTGCTCAGGGCCTGATAAAAACTACCATACTAGGGATTGCCCTATTTAATTTTATATGGCCAACTTGATCAGGGCCTGATACGACTATCCTAATTAGGGCAAAAGTGTTACACTTATAAACAGGGCCCAATCGATCTATGAAAAACCTGATCAGGGCTCTATATGAGCCCTAACAAATTTGTGCTCGGGAATGTAATAATAATAAAGTATAAATTTTGTTTGACTAGAATGTTTTAGTTCTTTGGACCCCCCCCTAAAACTTTTTCTGTGTGCGCCTCTGTACGTTTATGATAGAGTAAGGAAATGTGTAAACGTTTAAAGACCGTGTTATTGTATTTTTTTTGTTTGGACTCAATTTGTATTTCTGAATATTATAGACCTATTGTAATGATTTCATTTAGTATAAAAGAGCAGGGTTGCCGTTTGACTCCAATTGACGCCTTTTGACCGCGAGAAGTCCAAACTCCTTTTCGGTCCAAAAACTCCTTTTTGTTAAAATCCAAATTTGATATCCCAATTTTTTTTTTTAACTCCAAAAATCCAATTTTTTTGTTTGAAATCCAAATTTTTTCTCTGAAGAAAATATATATCTTCCCTATATAAACAATATAAATATACAGTAAAATATACAGGGGCCCTATTCCCGAACACATAAATTTCATCACAATATTGTAAATTCACACAATATAGTGAATTTCGTATTTGGTGAAAATTCAACACAATATTGTGAATCTGACAAGAACAATATAGTCACTGCCAAACTCACAATTTTGCTTTATGTTTTGTGTGTTGACTTTTTTATACAAATTTCATCGATTGGCGTAAAAATTAATTTATAACGTAAAATTAAGTCTTTAATAATTTTAAATAATCATATTTTTATATAGATATCATTAAAACATATTTATTTATTAAATATATTTTTATTTTATTTTGCATCTTTTAAGATTAAAAAAGTTAGTTGTCAAAAGTACGAATTTAGTACCAAAAATCTGTTATTTTTTTTGTAAAAATTTGTTATGATTGGTTTGTGTCTAAGGATACACAAATTTGAGTTACAGAATACCATTTTTATACAAAGTTGTTAAGCATTTTGGTGAAATTGACAATATTGTCGATTGACAAAATATGTGTTCGGGAATAGGGCCCCAGTATTCCACAATTCTGAGAAACGATTTAGAGGGTTAAATGGTTAACGTCGAGTTGGTTAAATGGTTAACCATATAAACTTTGATCAGAGGGACGGCCGGTTCGATTCCCCGAACCGACCGGAATTGAGATAAAACTTGGTTTTTGGTCCAACAATCAATTCTGAATCAACCCTGAAGAGCCGAAAAAAGCCCAAATTTTTTTAAAAAAACTCTATTTATTTTTGCCCAAATGGTAACATTGTAAAAGAGGAAGAGTTAGCGATGGTTACTTCAATTTTAAATTAGCAGCAATATAACACCAGTAAGTCATAATACGGTTGACAATACATAATAGTACAAGATGATTATAAGTGCAAATATTTTAAATGCAACAACAATTAAGGGGAATGATAAAAGGAGAAATATTTTGTAATAAGATAAATTATTTAATGAATAAAAGTTATAACATATATAAAATACATCGTTTTAATTTGTTTTTCATAATTCAGTTAAATGTTCTATCAGAATACATCTTGTCAGGAATGTTTTTGGCTTTCAATTACGTTAACAGTTATCTTTCATGATTAAATGTAAACTTATATAACTTTAATTATATAAAATAATAATAATGAAAATATTTAAATATGTACTTAAATCAATAATATTGTTTTCCATAATCTTCTCAACTTAAGTGACCAGCAACAAGCCTTCTGCCGAGCAAAGCTTATTCGTGCGTCAAAGGTACATGTAGACGAACCAATCAAAGAGGAATTCAATGCGGCGTTATCAAAGTTAAAACGCAAAAACGAACCTGGTATCGACGATATAACATCGGAAATGAATGTACATGGTGGTGAAACTCTATCTTCAAGATTGTTTGAACTAGTTCAAACGATCTGGAAGACTGAAACCATGTTACAGGACTGGAACCCAGCTATACTAATACCAATCCATAAAAAAGGTGATCGCCTACAATGTGCAAACTACAGGAGAATCTCCTCTGCACTATAAGAATCATCACCATAGATTAAAGAATGTACTATTTAATATTTAGTTCACACTGAACGTAAATTGAGCTTAAGCAGAATGTAGGTCTATTTGAATTGAAATAAATAAAGTAAAGAAAAAACTATAGGTTCATCACTTCAACACACGCGTATATTTTTGTTAACGGTTTGTCGTCTAACGTTAAAAATAATTAAAAATTAAATCGGTACATATTTGTTTATGGCTAAACTTTCGATTTTGGTTACTTATTTTTTAAATGTTGAAAAATTGCTGTTACAATTATTTTGGCTTTATTTTCAATGATTTACTGAATATTATGCCAATTGGCATTTTTGCATATCATAGCATAGAAAAAATTTAAGTTGTTTTTTAGTTTTTTGCTTACTATGTGAAGCATAAAGTTCAGTATGCGCTACTGGTGTGACTGGATATTACGCCCATCAAGCGACATCCATCGCTAGGACCAGAGACCCTTGGGCTGGATACCATAGGTTTCCGGGCGTAATAAACTCAATAACATCCTTGCCCCTTGGTACATAAATTGTTATAAAACTAACCTTCAAGTTATCGATTGTGATGTAATACAAGCATATAATTTATCGTTATTTTGGTTAAGGTTAATCTAACAAGTAAACGAAGTAAATGAAAATAATCATATAGTGCAGTTTATGGTGTTTGTATAATAAAATTTCATTATTTGATTGATATGACACAAATTAATATCTAATTTAATTTGGATTTTTATTTGTTTTTTTATGATTTATGCAACTAAATAAGGGATTGTTATTGATTATTAGCAAAACAAAACAATTGTTTAATTCAAGCGCCGATTTCTAATATAAGGTTGACAATCCGAACGAAAGTACCACTTTTAACGTATCGTAGCCCAAATTATATTCCTTAGTTTAAATATTTGAACAAAATCTTACCCAGAGTCCGCATTAAGACAGAAGACGAAAAACAGACAAACATACAAAACCATAGAAAATGCCTCATACTTATGTTTGATTGATTAATTTCTTCAATCTATTACTATATAGTAATATTAATAGAATTCTTCCTATAATTATTTATACGATACCCTTGTATAAAGTTTTTTAAGATAACTCAGATCATATTTCAAGGTCATCTCAATCGGCATCAGTATATTAAATTGAAAAATAGGGATCAAAATTCCTACAAACATGATTACAGTCTAATTTTATATGATCTCATGTATTATAACTTTTGTTAATTTTTGATCTACATGTGTGAGAATACGGTGTACTTCAGTCCTTAACCTATTGACATACCACTGGCAATAGTGGTGAGATATCACAAACCACGGTATTGTTTGCTCAGAAAATCACTTCTCTTTTCACTTTATGTGTGTACTTTGTAATTCAATGAGGAAAACAGTGGGTGTTAGGATTGAGGTTTTATAATGGAGTTTTGTTTGTACAAATTTTTTTAAAATTTTAAATTATTAACTTCCCGATATGGAAAGTTATTGTTTTTGGGTCAATTTTCGAAATTGGAATTTTATGATATCTTTACGTTTCATGACCTCCTGAAGCTGCTTGTACAATTTTTAGCTGGCAGTCTGTATGTGTGTGTGTGTATGTATGTATTGCTGTGTGGAATAATTTTTACCAAACGTTTCCTCAACAACGGATTGGTCGATTTTAACGAAAGTGGTCGCAATCGATGTATCTTGGCGTAACTAAGAGCCTAGTTCTTTTTAAGTGAAATTAAATCATTTGTTTTTTAGAGGTTTCCAAAAAACTGAAAATCGTCTCTTGCAAATATCATGAGATTAAATAGTGCTATCAAGGTCATGAAGCTTCCATATTGTTTGTCATCATGTCAGACATTTATAATAAGATTTGTACAAACAATTGTTATCTCAGTTTTTGAGATTTTTAACAAAATGTGAAAAAACTACGTGTTATTTTCTTTATGCAAACGCATGATATATGGATGAAACTTAATGAGCTGTTCGGGTTTACTTGAATATCAAAAAACTGAGTTATTTTCTAAATTTGGTCAGACGTTCGAGAGTAGATTGTTTGGTCAACTGTTCATTAACTTCCCGATATGAGAAGTTATTGTTTTTGGGTCGATTTTCGAAATCGAAATTTTTATTTCAAGACCTCCTGAAGCTGTTTAGGATTTTTAGCTGGCAGTATGTATGTGTGTGTGGGTATGTGCGTGTGTATTGTCATATGTGAACAAACATTTGTCCAACGCTTTCTCTACAACGGACGATACGATTTCAACTTCAATGGTCACAATCGATATATCTTGGCGTAACTTACAGCTAGTGATTGCAACCCGGTTTTTCTGGTATTGAAAACCCGGGTTTTTGTGTTATTTTGCATCACTGAAAAGCCGGGTTTTATTACCCTTAAAACCCGGTTTTATTATTAAAAAAAATATGCTTAATTAGTAATTTTACATTACGTATTCACATAAAAATGAGATGAAAACAAAACCGGTTCAACCACAGAAAAAAGACGAAAATGATATTAGTCTAAACACGATGGTTCGTCGTGAGTTGACCCAGTTTGAATCTAATGGGATCAGAGGCCCGGAGCTCGATTTTCAGATGTACAATTTTGTGTTTTCGATTCCACCGACAAGCGTGGAAGCAGAAAGAGGATTTTCGGCATCAGGAGTAATATGCACAAAAATTCGATCACGTCTAGCTGATAACACAATAGACATGTTGTGTTTAATGAGATAACATGAGATAACACTTTTTAATACAGAAAAATAATTAATTATATTTATTTATTATTTTTTATTCGCCTACATATTAAAGTGGTACTTTATTACTGTGATTTGCGGCCGTAAAGTGTCACTTTTTAACCATATATTTTGCTGTCATAGTTACGTCCAAAAAAGCAAAAAAACATTTGTATTTGTTTAAATTGTATAAAAAATTAGTGATGTGTTGGTCGTGAACGACCGAAGTTAATTGAACGGATCACTTTAGTGAACCACGACCGATCGTTCAGTAATAAAAGAAACGTCGTTCGTCGGTCACTAACTTTTTATGTACTATTGACATTTTTTTTATGTGCAATGAACGTCTTTTAGTATATAATATAATGGCAGCAGTGTTAGTTAACAATTAACATTATGCAAACTTTTTCGAAATCCATATGTTAAATTAAAAACGTAGTTTTGGATTTGAACATGATTTCAATAATACAACTCAAATAAACCTTCAATAAACAGTAATAATGCACCGCCAATATCACTTCGTCTTCAAATTTTCATTGCGATCAAATTTTGATTCAGATCATTGTGATATGCGAATTTGTTTTTCTCCTCTCAAACATTTATTCATTATATTCAACAACTTCGCATAAAAAATCGTGTAGATTTTCATAACAACATAAAGAAACCAATACACATTTAAAAATTATAAAAAATATACGCACTTCATCTAACAATGAAAATTAAAAATTTTCAAACCTTTATATGAAAATAACACTAACAACAACACAAAACTAATAAACAATGAAACAAAACCAAACTAACAATACCATCCATATACATTATACATTTATTAAAATCATAAATAGAAAAAAAATATTCTAACGAAAATTTTATCATAAAGAACAAAAACTGAACGGTTCGAATTTACTACTAAACAAAACAACACGCCCGCCAAAAGAAATGACCTGCGTATAAAACGAATTAGTTCACAAAAAATATTGTAATGAAAAATTTATCATAAAGAACAAAAACTGAACTCGTTGTAATGGATAGTCTGGACTAATGTCTGAACATAGTGTATTATAGTCACAGCTTCCTTAGTTGTTGTTCCTTATATTAATCTGTACCGCTTGTAATAGTTTCTCATCTATTCATCATCAAGAGTCATATTTCGTATAGTTTCCTTAACCCATAGTGTCCTTATATTTCTTAAAATCTAACTAAATCTTCAATAGCCGGACAAACGTATGGGAGAAAGAAAATTGCTCTAATTACCCTGATTTATTTATTCATTAATATAACATAATATTGGTTAATTTGAATTAATTAATAAGTTTCCTTAATCCTCATCCGTATAACCACTAAAATTCAATCAGAATTTAATCTTACAACACCCTAAAATTGACGCGCGCTATACTTCCATTCGATTGTTCTCGCCATACTACTTGAGTTTGAATTTTTTTTAAACACCAACCGTAATGAAACAACGAAATTTTCAAACCTCATAACAACTGTGCGTATTTATTTCCAATCGTCAACATGCAAAGAATTACTATTTTTGCTTTGTTAAACATTTGATTTGTCTTTATATGAGTATTTTGCTTTAAACAATCCTTCCGTTATTGAACTGAACTTCACTGTGCTGATATAGTAGATTGTAGTTTAATAATTGTCTAAACAGCATAACATGATCGAATCTGCATTTAATTCATTTTGAATTCAATTATTAATGTTATGGATGTGTCGGAAATATTTTGTGTCACAACCTTATTTTCGTACAATATTATCAAATAGCAAACGGTTTTGTGTAACCATAAAAAGTTCCCAATAATTTGAAAATCTGATGTAAATTAATTATCTCACATCTAAACACTGTATTCGAGTTATTGCGAGACTAAAAATTTGGCTATATAATGAGCACTGTAAATTATTCTCTCTCTTAGTTCTATTACATTTTTGATTTGTTTGTTAGCACTCTGTTAGTCGATTGTTAGTTTTTGACAGTCTGACTGGTGATTAAAAAAAAACAAAACGCAAATCGAAATTACATATTTTAAAATCGTAATTTATTTAATTTATTTTTTTTAGAGATAATAAACCCGTTTTGTCCCTTTGTTTAAATGTTAAAATAACTCATGGTAAATTTCGATTATTAAAGTTAAGCTAGAAAAGTGAAAATAAACAAATTGTTTACGTGGAGTGTAACTTGTGTTGTCTTCATATCAATTTAAGTAGAAAATTTTGTTTGTCGGGATAATTAATTAATAATTTCGGGCGGAACTAAAAAGAAACGTGCGCGGTTATCTTTGTGCGTGTACGGTTAATGGTATTCCCTGTCAACTGTAAAAGGAAGGTCACGACTATCCCGGATACGATTGTTGATTGAGAGAGATGGCTGACATGACGGAAAAATGGTGCGATGCAGATTAAAGAGTAGGAATATCAAAACCAAAAGCCAAAAAAATAATATTAATGTTCTGTGTGTGTATTGTCCTATGACCGGGAGTGAGTTAACGGTAGTTGGAAAAGCCAGTGTCCCGGAAATCAAGTAACCGTGAGTAAACAAATCAAAACACTTTAATGAAGATTATTTTTTTTCAATACAAAAAAAAAAAACCGGTAGGACTCGTTCCTCCGTGACCTCCAAGTAGAATTTGTGATGGGTGTCTTGTGACAAAATCTCGAGTTAATGTATAACGGTACGAAGGTCACTCTAAAAAACCTCGTTTGTTCTTTTAGTGATCATAATCTTGGAGGACTGAGTTTTTCGGGCGTTCTGGAGTTGAAGTGTTAAATTTAATTTGCGCGTCGCGACGCAGCATGTTTATGGACGTGATTAAACTTCACTAAATTATAGAATTTTATCAAGACGCAAATAGAAACCGAAAAGCCAGGATTTCTTAACTCCGGATTTGGTTAACAGTTTGAATTTTTTTTTGATAAGGCCATATGACACGAATGTAAATATAAACGCAACTAATTAAAATTTTGATTACATAATAACCTTTTAATATTTTATTCGTATAAACACAAAGTAAAGGATTAGAACAAAAAAAAAAATAAGTTTCATAATTATAGATAAATATTATACTTGGTTTACTTTATTCATTGATGCTTAAAATTAAACCAAGAACATTAAATCTGAATAATATTAACGTAACCGCAAACTGGTTAAATAACTCAGTAAATAAATTAAATAATATTAATAATGTTAAATAATTTACAATTTCAACTAAATTAAATGTATACTATCCGCTCATGGGCGAGCGGCTCTATGAATCCTGAACAGTTTCCGGTTATATTTAAGTGATAAGAACTAGCCTGTAAAAGAAGTAATTTGTCATATTACGATTAGATTAACCGTTAAGTTATATAATATACGTGTAGTGGGAGATTTTAGGATAAGTGAATAAAAAAATAAAATTGTAAAACTAATAACCAAAAAAACAAAGAACGAACTGAATATACTGTAATATATAACCAGTTGTTGCATTTTGAGATTTTGTTTTGGGATCGGGTTTTCTGTCTGCGCGAATATGTTTGCTTATAATTACCGAATCTAACCAATATATTAATTGTACCTGGAATTGATATAACATTGAAATCCGACGACTCTGTCCAAGCTGGCCTAGCCTCGCTACAAAGTTAACTCCTCTCACTGGATTTCAACCATTATTTCGAACGCATAATACAACAATTACATTTCAACGTATTGCGCCTCAATTATTGGTATACATTATTACATTTTGGGATTTCAACGCATACGGCAACAATTACACTTCAACGTATTGCGCCGCAATTATTGATACAAATTATTACATTTTTGGATTTCAACGCATCCTGTAACAATGACATTTCAACGTATTCGGTTGTAATTGCTACACTGGTTACCATACTCACCTGTGATTATAAGTTGATTCGGCGTTTGTGTTTACAGCCCGATATAACGTTTCTACTTACCATTTTATGTAACATTTACAAATTAATCAACGTTGCTGATTACCAAATTTATATAACGTTTCTACGTATCATTTTCGATTCAACAAAATTTGACAAATTTATATAACGTTTCTACACATCGTTTTTGATTCGACAAAATTTTACATCAATTACAATATTTTTTCGATTCAACAAAATTTTATAAAATTTATATAACGTTTCTACCTATCATTTTTGATTCAACAATATTTTACATCAATTACAACATTTTCGATTCAACAAAATTTGACAAATTTATATAACGTTTCTACACATCATTTTTGATTCGACAAAATTTTACATCAATTACAATATTTTTTCGATTCAACAAAATTTTATAAAATTTATATAACGTTTCTACCTATCATTTTTGATTCAACAATATTTTACATCAATTACAACATTTTCGATTCAACAAAATTTTACATCAATTACAATATTTTTTCGATTCAACAAAATTTTACAAATTTATATAACGTTTCTACCTATCACTTTTGAGTCAACAATATTTTACATCAATTACAACATTTTTGATTCAACAAAATTATACAAGTTGATATAACGTTCCTACTTACCATTTTTTTGATTCAACAACATTTTACAAAATTTATATAACGTTTCTACTTATCATTTTTGATTCAACAAATTTTACATCAATTACAATATTTTTTCGATTCAACAAAATTTTACGAATTTATATAACGTTTCTACCTAACATTTCGTACCACGTTTGTACGTGCAACTTCATTCAACATTTTTATTATACAAAGTATTTTCGAGAGATCCCCAACGTGATCACCGTGCTGATGGAGGGTTGATCTAAACAGGATAGGAGGTCCGGATTTAATCATGGGGTGAGTAAATTTATTTTATTACTTCGGTCATAATGATAGAGGGGTGTGAATGTGAGTGTGTATGTGTGTGTGGGCGCATGTGAGTGAATGTGGGGGTTGGACGTGTTGATCGTGGGTCTTTTGCAACAGTGGTGGCCAGAGTCTTCGTTTTCCACTTGTATTTCTTTCCATTTCTGCAAATTTTCGTGAATAGCGTACATGTCTGTATTTGTGCTGAAGTAGCAGGGTTACTTTATCGTTCCCATGGGCTGAAGCTAGCTTGGGGCAAGAAAATCAATCTCGCTAGGTACGCTTCCTGCTATGTCCTTCTCATTGGTTCGCCAATGAGAAAGCGCTTCATTACAAATTGGCGCCCAACGTGGGGCTTCTCTAAGGGTCCCTACAGCAATGTAGGACTCTGGAGGAGTCCCTCCATATTTTCAAAAACTTTGAAAAATTTTTTTTTTTTTTTTGAAAATTTTTTTTTTCTTCAAATTAATTTTAATTTCCACAAGCAATAGCTAAAAGACTCTGGCGGCGTAGAAGCAATTCCCTGCTTCAAACGAGCAAAGGAAGTCTGAGATCCCTCAGACCTTTCTTTGATGGAGAGTTGCGTCCCTACGCCTCCAGCAATGTTTCTCCTTTTGTTTTTTTTGGTAACGCAAGGGTGGGAATATTTCTTGGGAAGTATTCCCAATGGGCATTACAACCCCACGGACCCTAGTTACGGGCTGGGTTTCTGGCGATGTCACGAGGGCCGAAGGTGATTCAGGTGTCAGACCTAGACTGACGTGTATTGGTGTATATGCCAATTCTCGTCCGAGTCTGGTCACCTGGTCAGGCTTCGGGTTCGTGGTATCCTCAGAGTCCAGACCGAACTGATATTGTCTGAACGTTAGAGCCCCCTCCCGACAATATTGGTTTCCTATGGCCTGAGTGTTTCGGTCCCCCATGGATAATACTGAGGGACATTTTCCAAAGTAGCCCGATCAGCTACTGAGGGAAGATGTCCGCTCAGCTTTTATGCCGTGGTTGACTGGATCCACTCAGGTCATAGCACCTCGCCCGTATGTGTTGGTGGTGTGGATCGCAGTTGGCGGGTGTTGATGATCGAATGGTGGTCCAGAGGATTTATCTTCTGGCCATCCCGTCAACACTTGTCAGCTGGGTGAAATCCCATCAGCACATACCCCATCTTATTCCTTTCCCACCCTACCTTTTCCCATCCTTTTACATCCCCTCTTCTCCCCTGTTCCTTTCTGATTTCCCATCCCTTAACGTAGGTTATTTAAATTTTTCTGTGGTCCCAAATTAAAATCAACATAAATAATGAAAGACCGGCGATCGCCTCTTCCAACCCCATGTGTGGTGAACCCACCCCGTGGTTGGTCCGTCTGTCCTTCGTCCGTCAATAAATAAATAAATAAATAAAATAAATAAATAAATAAATATTTATTAATAAATAAATAAATAAATGATTAATTATGGTTGATAAAATAAATATAGAAATAAGTAAAAAGTTGCTGATAATTTCTGGTACTAATTCCTTTCTTTCTCAATTGTAGGAATGGATGGTAGAAATTAAAAAGTCAATATAACGTCAAGATATAAATTATAAGTCCATATAAAGTCAAGATATACATAATAAGTCAATATAACATCAAATTATCAATTATAAGTCAATATAACATCAAATTATAAATTATAAGTCAAGATAACGTCAAGATATAAATTCAATATTAAAAGTCAAGAAATTGTAAAAGTCATTGTCAAGGAAGCTTATCATCAAGAGGATCAACTGCCATTATCATTTCAAAATCCTTTTTCCAGAAGGGATCAAATTGGCCATTAATGTTCCGGGTGTGTCCTTAAAAAAATATTGTAGCTTAATGTATTAGGTCTTATTTTTAGGATATTAAGGAGCACACCTCGGCAACCAAACTGTGAGTTTTTCCTTTTGCTTTCCACATTTTTGTATTATCGTGAACTTATAAATTCCAGAATTGGGAATAAAGTTAAATTTCCTTTTGATCCCTTCTTGAACTTAATTTATTAATCAAAATATCAGTAGATAATAGTTTTTTTTTAGCATAGTTAGCCAATTTTATACTTGCATGTTAGATTTAATATTTTTTTGTATATATATGCATAATAGTTTAATTATCTTTGTATTACTTTCTTGTCAAACCGGTAGGCTTGCCGCACTTCTATTTTTTTTGTCAGTCACTCCGTTTTGAGTATCGGGAACCGTCAGACCTGCCCGGAATTGGGTCTGGAAAATTTTCTTTTGTTCACATCTTCCGCCATATTTGTAGTATACTTATTTTCTCTCAAATCTCACCGTTTATGTGTGTTCTGTTCATACGTCAGCACCTTGGAAAACAATTGTAAATAGTAGTAAAATAATATCAAGCCAATAATAAATCTTATTTAATCTAATTGACGAATTGGTCAGACATCGCGCAGCTGTTTGAGGTTTGAATCACTAAATTTCCATATAATTTTTTTTAAATTCTGCTCTAAAATATTCAAAGTAATCAAATATTGTAATAAAATAATCTTTTCTGTTAATAACTAAATTGTTTATTTGGATTCAACGTTCGCATCGATAGTGTAACAATTTTCGTTTCGCTCTCCATATACGTGCATTTATTGGTCTGGTCCTGTGCGGCGGTTTGAGTATTCATAATGTCTGCCACTGATAAGATTGACGTTCTGGATAGGTCCAGCTCTTGTGCTGTTTGTCAACACGAAATAGTGCCGGCCGACGTAAAACTTCTCACTCGGTGTAACCATCTCTTTCATGACATCTGCCTCAACGACTGGTTGTTGCAGAATCGCACCTGCCCAATTTGTCGAGCCGCTTGTGAGCGTGCAGAATTACAGAGGTTGCCTCGAGGGATGGATAAAAATAACTATACTATAGTGCCACCTCCACCGCGACCTGTGACTCGCTCTATTACCGCAGGTTGGCAACGGCGTTCCAGCACCGGAAATCAACCCTCGTCCACTCCCTTGGCAAACCGTCTTCCACCATCTCGACTCGCCGAGGAAGTGCGAGTGAATTTAGCTCAACAATCACCCATACATGGAGCCGCGGCAACGGAAGATCATGGTTTTCAGGAAGCTGTAAATGCTCATATCGATTAGGAAATTTCAAGGATTAATCACTCAATGATGCAATCACGTGCTCCGGCCCCTGAAGTATTGTTACCCCTAGCACATAATGCAGTATCACCCACCACACCGCGCCACCCGTCGGTTCATTCCGGGAATTATCCACCAGTAAATGCGTATGTACGGAATAACGTACCGGTACCACCAATGTTTGCTGAACCTCCTCCTGCTCTTGCTCCGGCTAGATTACGAACACATCTCGATCAGCACTCTACCACAGTTAGAAATTGGAACGTAACGTTCTCAGGCAGAGCCGATGGTCTGGATGTTGAAGCGTTCATCTTCAGAATAGAGCGGCTGACAGAGATGTGTTTAAATAGCGATTTTACTATTGTCACCCGTTGTCTGTACCTGTTGTTCACGGAGCGAGCAGCTGATTGGTTCTGGAGATATTTTCGCCAGAACCGACAGCTTATTTGGACTGACTTGTGTCATGCTCTGCGAATAGAATTTCAGGACAGGCAGACGGATGAAGAGGTAAAGGAGCGGATGAGGGCCAGGAAACAACGGCCCACTGAATTGTTTGACGAATTCTTACAATCAATTTATCGACTGGCCGATAAACTTCGGGTACCGATGTCGGACGCAGAGTTATTATCCCTGATTCGCAACAACCTACGATTGGAAATTAGACGGGAGCTGCTATATGTTACCATTTATGGACTGGAACATCTGCGCCAGCTCTGTCGTGATCGCGAAAAATTATGGGCCGAGTCAATAACCAGACCGCGCGATTATAACATTAGACCATCTAGACCGGTGTCTGAGGTGGATTTAGATCGTGAATTTTCACAAATACAAATTAGCGAATTGCCAACTGAATCGTTACCAATTACATCCAACGAACTTGCGGCCATACAGCCTGCCCCTAATATGAAGCGAATAACCAGTTCAACGATTTGTTGGAACTGTAAACGACCAGGTCATCGGTGGCACGATTGTCGTGAATCACAGCGATTGTTTTGTTGGGGATGTGGGAAGGACGATGTGTTGTGTCCTAATTGTGAAAATTGTCAGGGAAACCGAAGGGGGGGCCAGAATCCCAACACCTTTTCTCGCTCCCAAGACCTGTCTTAGATTCATCTAAGACCAAATTTAATTTGTCTCCTGATCCTTCAGATATTTCATCTACCAATCCCAATAACTTCCTGGTACACGATACACTGTTGAGCCGAGCTTCAACATCCACTCTTATAGAACACCCGTTGAATACTGCTTCTGATACACTGGTATCCACCCATGATATTAATGTAACATTATTGAAACGAACACCAACTCATACTGAACCACCTCCATTATGGTCCAAAATTAAATCGTTCCAACAACGATTAAAAGAATACTTGAAAATACGCTCAAACATATTTGTCGATTCATTATCTTACCCAAAACCTACAACACGTTCTGCACTCCGTTCTCGCATCTATTGGCAACAACGACGTATGTTTAAATCCAAAACCATTTCCTCTATTGTGAAATTGGCCAACGATGTGAGATCTTATGCCACAGTGTCAATATTGGGTAAACAACATACTGGACTGTTGGATAGTGGAGCGTCTTTGACTGTAATTGGTGGTGATTTTGCTAAAGAAATCGTACAGACTCCAGACCTTCTGACTTATTCGTCTGCAGTAGTTCGTACTGCCGATGGCCAAAGACAGAAGATCCTGGGGTTTGTAAAAACAAAGATTTCATTTATGAACCAAGTCAGAACCCTGGACGTCTTCGTTATCCCGTCTTTAACTCAAGATCTATACCTAGGTATAGATTTCTTTAACGCTTTTGGTTTGTTTAACCCGAGATTTGAATTACCTACCTTGTCAACTACGGAGTCGGTAATATCGGAGTTGTCTTTAGATAATCAGGAACGTCTTCAAAACACTATTCAACTTCTACCATCATTTTCGAAAATGGGTCTGGGTCGAACACATTTGATAGAACATGTGATTGATGTGGGGACGGCCGCTCCCATCAAACAACGTCACTACCCAATTTCGCCCGCCATTGAGAAACTGATGGGAGAAGAACTGGATAGGATGTTATCTCTGGGTATTATAGAGGTTTCAAACAGTCCATGGTCAAGTCCTGTGGTTTTAATTCGCAAACCTGGGAAGAATCGTCTTTGTTTGGATAGTAGAAAGGTCAATACAGTTACTAAAAAGGATGCTTACCCCCTTCCACAGATAGATGGAATCTTGAGTCGTCTGCCACAGAGTAATTTCATTTCCAGTTTGGATCTGAAAGACGCTTTCTGGCAGATACCTCTAGAAAAACACTCCCGAGAGAAAACTGCTTTTACGGTCCCTGGGCGGCCTTTGTATTAGTTCGTAAGAATGCCTTTCGGACTGTGCAATGCGCCGCAAACAATGACTAAATTGATGGACAAAGTAATTCCTCCACATCTCAAGTCGTGAGTCTTCGTATACTTGGATGATCTTCTAATAGTTACAGATACCTTTGAGGCCCATCTGAAACTGTTAGAAGATATCTCCCAGTGTCTTAGACGTGCGAACTTGACGATAAACGTGGAAAAAAGTAAGTTTCTCGTGCCGGAGGTAAAATATTTGGGATATGTTGTGGGAGGTGGTACGTTAAAAATCGATCCTGATAAAACTCAGGCTATTTCTGAATTTCCTACACCGCGTACGTCCAAACAGATTCGACGATTCCTGGGTATGGCGGGTTATTATCGCCGTTTTATATCTGATTTCTCTGCTATGTCCTCTCCAATATCAGATTTGTTGAAGAAAAATTCTAATAAATTCGTATGGACTCCAGAAGCTGAAATAGCATTTACAAATCTCAAAAATGCTCTCATATCAGCACCAGTCCTCATTAACCCCGACTATACTAAACCTTTTACTCTCCAGTGCGACGCTAGTAATGACGGTATAGGCTGTGTATTACTTCAGTGTGACATGGACGGTATGGAACATCCCATAGCGTACATGTCCAAGAAACTAAATTCTGCGCAACGCAATTACTCAACTAGTGAGAAAGAGTGTCTAGCCGCCGTACTGGGAGTAAAGAAATTTAGAGCGTATGTCGAGGGTCAGGCCTTTAAGATCATAACTGACCATGCTTCATTAAAATGGTTAATGCAACAAAAAGACCTTTCTGATCGATTGGCTCGTTGGAGCTTGAAATTGCAGGGTTATGTCTTTGATATTGAGTACCGAAAAGGAAATTTAAACATAGTTCCAGACACTCTATCAAGACGTGACTCTGTTGACGTCATTTCTGAATTATGTCCAGTGCCTGAATTAGATCTTAATTCCCCTTTCTTCAACACTTCTCGATATTTGGAGTTGGTAAATCTGGTTACCGAAGCAGACGGTACATTGCCTGATCTGAAAATAATTTCTGGTCGGGTTTATAAACGATTGGCTTGTCTAGATCTTGATATTCCTTCAGAGGGTGAGGTTTGGAAATTGTGGTTACCTGAGGAATACACTGACGAGTGTATTGCAAGGGCCCACAATCCTCCTACCTCATCTCATGGAGGTCTAGCAAAAACCCTGTTTAATATTCGTAAATTTTACTATTGGCCTCGTATGTACACCCAGGTTAAATCTTACATAGGAAATTGTAAGACCTGTAAAGAAATCAAAGCGACTAATGTTCCACTTCGTGCTTCCATGGTGTCTCAGATGAAAACAGAACGAATTGGTCAGCGATTATATATCGATATTCTTGGCCCTTATCCTCGTTCAAAGGCCGGGAATATCGCTATTCTTGTAGTATTAGATCATGTTACGAAATATCCCTTTTTGTTTCCCTTACGGAAACTAACTGCTGAACCAATTTGTCATCTATTGGCTACCAATGTCTTTCACGTATTTGGTTGCCCCGAAGTTATTGTGTCCGATAATGGGACGCAGTTTAAGTCTAAACTATTTGAAGATTTCTTGGCGAAGCACGGAGTGAAACATACATTACTAGCGTTATATTCACCACAAGCTAATGCTTCTGAACGGGTAAATAGAAGTGTTTTATCTGGTATTCGAGCCTATTTAAAGGAGGAGCATTCTAAATGGGATCTGCACTTGAGCGAGATCGCTTGTGCACTACGTTGTTCTCTTCACCAAACTCTTAAATGTTCCCCATATTTCGCAATGTTTGGAATACCTATGGTGACTCATGGTTCGTCATACGAATTGCTGAGACGACTGAATAGTCTTCATGATCCAGGTGAAACGATTCTGCGACCTGATTATCTTAATAAGATTTGAATTCGAATTCTTGATTTAACTGCCGAAGCATTTGTCAAAAGTGCTGAAAGATACAATCTACGAGCTCGAGTAACTTTGTTTAAACCAGGTGATACGGTGTTCCGAAGGAACTTTATTTTGAGTGACGCCGGTAAGAAATTATCTGCTAAACTTGCACAGAAGTTTATTGAGACCAGAGTAATCAGGTTGGTAGGTGGTTCCGCTTACGAACTGGAGGACCTGGTTTCTAAACGTAGAGGTGTTTATCACTCCAAGGACATTCGGGCCTAATATCGGTAATAATTTTTTTTGTCAGTATGTTAGTAACTTTCGCTTGTGTTTTACCGCCATTGTAAGTCAAGATTATCGACGACCATATGAGGGTAGTTTCGTCTTGAATTCACAGTTCAGTGAGTGTGTATCAACTTTGGTGTTCGGGTCTTGTTTCAAAAATTTTTTTTTCTGTGTTGACTATTTGCCAGCGAAAATTCCGAGATCGAATGTGTTGAATTTGGTTCAATTAGTTACTTTGAAACTATGTGAACAGTTTTTTTTTCAGCCTTCAGAGTCACTTGGACGGAAGCGTACAACAATGTAGCCCGGCTAGCGTAGTCGAAGACGCATGAGACTCGTGGTAGTTCAGGTGTGGGTTGCGAGCCTGCATAACGGAACAACGGAATTGTGTCGGATATTTCATTAAAGGAGTCGGTCCAATGGTGTTTTTCTTTTCGATCTGTAGCAGAGTGAATGAATTTTTTTTGACTTTAGAGTCTCGGGAACCCCCAGATCTGCCCGAAATTGGGTCTGGAAGATTTTAGTTATCCATCGCTTGCAATAGAGTAGAATACCGTTTTTATCGTTACCCCTCCAAAAGTTTTTTTTGTATAATCATAGATACTTTGTTACTTTGTTTCTGCGAAGACTGGGTTTGTAATACCGATCGATTTGATTGCTAATTTATAGAACGTTGAAGTGCCTCCCCATACTAATATGGATATACCAGGTCTATTTGTGACCAGCCTATGCCTTTTTCAACTTCTTTTTGGTCGTGAGTGTCCGTCCAAAAAGCACTTGTTCTGTAATGGATAGTCTGGACTAATGTCTGAACATAGTGTATTATAGTCACAGCTTCCTTAGTTGTTGTTCCTTATATTAATCTGTACCGCTTGTAATAGTTTCTCATCTATTCATCATCAAGAGTCATATTTCGTATAGTTTCCTTAACCCATAGTGTCCTTATATTTCTTAAAATCTAACTAAATCTTCAATAGCCGGACAAACGTATGGGAGAAAGAAAATTGCACTAATTACCCTGATTTATTTATTCATTAATATAACATAATATTGGTTAATTTGAATTAATTAATAAGTTTCCTTAATCCTCATCCGTATAACCACTAAAATTCAATCAGAATTTAATCTTACAACACCCTAAAATTGACGCGCGCTATACTTCCATTCGATTGTTCTCGCCATACTACTTGAGTTTGAATTTTTTTTAAACACCAACCGTAATGAAACAACGAAATTTTCAAACCTCATAACAACTGTGCGTATTTATTTCCAATCGTCAACATGCAAAGAATTACTATTTTTGCTTTGTTAAACATTTGATTTGTCTTTATATGAGTATTTTGCTTTAAACAATCCTTCCGTTATTGAACTGAACTTCACTGTGCTGATATAGTAGATTGTAGTTTAATAATTGTCTAAACAGCATAACATGATCGAATCTGCATTTAATTCATTTTGAATTCAATTATTAATGTTATGGATGTGTCGGAAATATTTTGTGTCACAACCTTATTTTCGTACAATATTATCAAATAGCAAACGGTTTTGTGTAACCATAAAAAGTTCCCAATAATTTGAAAATCTGATGTAAATTAATTATCTCACATCTAAACACTGTATTCGAGTTATTGCGAGACTAAAAATTTGGCTATATAATGAGCACTGTAAATTATTCTCTCTCTTAGTTCTATTACATTTTTGATTTGTTTGTTAGCACTCTGTTAGTCGATTGTTAGTTTTTGACAGTCTGACTGGTGATTAAAAAAAAACAAAACGCAAATCGAAATTACATATTTTAAAATCGTAATTTATTTAATTTATTTTTTTTAGAGATAATAAACCCGTTTTGTCCCTTTGTTTAAATGTTAAAATAACTCATGGTAAATTTCGATTATTAAAGTTAAGCTAGAAAAGTGAAAATAAACAAATTGTTTACGTGGAGTGTAACTTGTGTTGTCTTCATATCAATTTAAGTAGAAAATTTTGTTTGTCGGGATAATTAATTAATAATTTCGGGCGGAACTAAAAAGAAACGTGCGCGGTTATCTTTGTGCGTGTACGGTTAATGGTATTCCCTGTCAACTGTAAAAGGAAGGTCACGACTATCCCGGATACGATTGTTGATTGAGAGAGATGGCTGACATGACGGAAAAATGGTGCGATGCAGATTAAAGAGTAGGAATATCAAAACCAAAAGCCAAAAAAATAATATTAATGTTCTGTGTGTGTATTGTCCTATGACCGGGAGTGAGTTAACGGTAGTTGGAAAAGCCAGTGTCCCGGAAATCAAGTAACCGTGAGTAAACAAATCAAAACACTTTAATGAAGATTATTTTTTTTCAATACAAAAAAAAAAACCGGTAGGACTCGTTCCTCAGTGACCTCCAAGTAGAATTTGTGATGGGTGTCTTGTGACAAAATCTCGAGTTAATGTATAACGGTACGAAGGTCACTCTAAAAAACCTCGTTTGTTCTTTTAGTGATCATAATCTTGGAGGACTGAGTTTTTCGGGCGTTCTGGAGTTGAAGTGTTAAATTTAATTTGCGCGTCGCGACGCAGCATGTTTATGGACGTGATTAAACTTCACTAAATTATAGAATTTTATCAAGACGCAAATAGAAACCGAAAAGCCAGGATTTCTTAACTCCGGATTTGGTTAACAGTTTGAATTTTTTTTTGATAAGGCCATATGACACGAATGTAAATATAAACGCAACTAATTAAAATTTTGATTACATAATAACCTTTTAATATTTTATTCGTATAAACACAAAGTAAAGGATTAGAACAAAAAAAAAATAAGTTTCATAATTATAGATAATTATTATACTTGGTTTACTTTATTCATTGATGCTTAAAATTAAACCAAGAACATTAAATCTGAATAATATTAACGTAACCGCAAACTGGTTAAATAACTCAGTAAATAAATTAAATAATATTTTGAGATTTTGTTTTGGGATCGGGTTTCCTGTCTGCGCGAATATGTTTGCTTATAATTACCGAATCTAACCAATATATTAATTGTACCTGGAATTGATATAACATTGAAATCCGACGACTCTGTCCAAGCTGGCCTAGCCTCGCTACAAAGTTAACTACCCTCACTGGATTTCAACTATTATTTCGAACGCATAATACAACAATTACATTTCAACGTATTGCGCCTCAATTATTGGTATACATTATTACATTTTGGGATTTCAACGCATACGGCAACAATTACACTTCAACGTATTGCGCCGCAATTATTGATACAAATTATTACATTTTTGGATTTCAACGCATCCTGTAACAATGACATTTCAACGTATTCGGTTGTAATTGCTACACTGGTTACCATACCCACCTGTGATTACAAGTTGATTCGGCGTTTGTGTTTACAGCCCGATATAACGTTTCTACTTACCATTTTATGTAACATTTACAAATTAATCAACGTTGCTGATTACCAAATTTATATAACGTTTCTACGTATCATTTTCGATTCAACAAAATTTGACAAATTTATATAACGTTTCTACACATCGTTTTTGATTCGACAAAATTTTACATCAATTACAATATTTTTTCGATTCAACAAAATTTTATAAAATTTATATAACGTTTCTACCTATCATTTTTGATTCAACAATATTTTACATCAATTACAACATTTTTGATTCAACAAAATTTTACAAAATTTATATAACGTTTCTACCTATCCTTTTTGAGTCAACAATATTTTACATCAATTACAACATTTTTGATTCAACAAAATTATACAAGTTGATATAACGTTCCTACTTACCATTTTTTGATTCAACAACATTCTACAAAATTTATATAACGTTTCTACTTATCATTTTTGATTCAACAAATTTTACATCAATTACAATATTTTTTCGATTCAACAAAATTTTACGAATTTATATAACGTTTCTACTTACCATTTTATTTAACATTTACAAATTAATCAACGTTGCTGATTACCAAATTTATATAACGTTTCTACGTATCATTTTCGATTCAACAAAATTTGACAAATTTATATAACGTTTCTACACATCATTTTTGATTCGACAAAATTTTACATCAATTACAATATTTTTTCGATTCAACAAAATTTTATAAAATTTATATACCGTTTCTACCTATCATTTTTGATTCAACAATATTTTACATCAATTACAACATTTTCGATTCAACAAAATTTGACAAATTTATATAACGTTTCTACACATCGTTTTTGATTCGACAAAATTTTACATCAATTACAATATTTTTTCGATTCAACAAAATTTTATAAAATTTATATAACGTTTCTACCTATCATTTTTGATTCAACAATATTTTACATCAATTACAACATTTTCGATTCAACAAAATTTTACATCAATTACAATATTTTTTCGATTCAACAAAATTTTACAAATTTATATAACGTTTCTACCTATCATTTTTGAGTCAACAATATTTTACATCAATTACAACATTTTTGATTCAACAAAATTATACAAGTTGATATAACGTTCCTACTTACCATTTTTTTGATTCAACAACATTTTACAAAATTTATATAACGTTTCTACTTATCATTTTTGATTCAATAAATTTTACATCAATTACAATATTTTTTCGATTCAACAAAATTTTACGAATTTATATAACGTTTCTACCTAACATTTCGTACCACGTTTGTACGTGCAACTTCATTCAACATTTTTATTATACAAAGTATTTTCGAGAGATCCCCAACGTGATCACCGTGCTGATGGAGGGTTGATCTAAACAGGATAGGAGGTCCGGATTTAATCATGGGGTGAGTAAATTTATTTTATTACTTCGGTCATAATGATAGAGGGGTGTGAATGTGAGTGTGTATGTGTGTGTGGGCGCATGTGAGTGAATGTGGGGGTTGGACGTGTTGATCATGGGTCTTTCGCAACAGTGGTCGCCAGAGTCTTCGTTTTCCACTTGTATTTCTTTCCATTTCTGCAAATTTTCGTGAATAGCGTACATGTCTGTATTTGTGCTGAAGTAGCAGGGTTACTTTATCGTTCCCATGGGCTGAAGCTAGCTTGGGGCAAGAAAATCAATCTCGCTAGGTACGCTTCCTGCTATGTCCTTCTCATTGGTTCGCCAATGAGAAAGCGCTTCATTACATCGTTCAGCTCGTTTACCTCGTTCAGCTCGTTCAACAAATAAGCAAAACACAAAATGATAAAAATAAACAAAATTAAATATAAGGTCGTTCGAAAAAGAAAGAATGCAAAAAGGTCATTTTTGCACAAAATATAAATGCTATTGAAAAAAAAAGAAATGGATTTCATTCAACTTTTACAAATTATGAATAATTGTGAAATGAAAGTGGAAAAAATTGATTATGAAGATTAATGAATGATTATGAAAAAAACTTTTGTTTGTACATATACATATTTATATGAGCGATTTCACGCAAGTTCAGCAAATTTTTGGGAAATTTTGACTTGACCCCTTTTAATTTTGATTATTTTTTGTTTATAGATAGTCTTTCATAAATAAAAAATACAAGTTCTCTTAGAATTTTTTTTTTCGACCAGGGGTCTTCACAGGGTGCTCCTCAATTTTTTGCTATTTTGTGATGTGAGTGCATTTTGACAAGCGATTGTAGAAAAACTACTGAATCGATTTTCATAAATGATATGTCGTTGAATAGGTATTGGAACAAAGTTTTTAAAAATGTACATTGTTAATTTTTTGAAATAATTTTTAACGGTGTAACATAAGAAAAAAACGGTGTAATTGAAAAAAAGATGGCATAGCCTTTTTTTTTTTTTTAATTAAATTGAAGCTTATTTTATATCTAACCACTTGTGAAAGTTTGGGACACGCGTTATTTTTTGTTTTAAAGATAAAATTCGTTGTGCATATAACTGTCGGGAATCAGTTTTTTTTGTTCTGAAGGAAAATTATAAAAATGGCGATTTTTAGATTCAGATTTTTTTTTTATGTTAAATATCAAATATTTTATTATTAAATGAACTTTTTAAAAAGCAATTTCAGTCAAGTTCAGCAAAATTTTGCGACATTTTGACTCGACCCTTTTTAATTTGGTTTATTTTTAGTTTATAGATAGCCTTTGATATATGAAAAATACGATTTCTCGTAGAATTTTTTCTTTTAAATATAATAATATAAATTATTATATTTTTAAATATAATAATATAATTATAATAACAATATAACAATATAATTATAATAACAAACAACAGTAATGCTACGCGTCATTTGGTTGAAAAAAGTAAAACTCTACATGAAAATAATTTTCAACATTCATCTGCGACGGATAAAAGAGGTGTATCCACAACAGATATAAATGTTGTGGAGCAGTTCTATAAAAGTGATGAAATCAGTAGATTATTGCCAGGCAAACGAGATGCAATATCTTTTAAAAAAGGAGATGAGCGCATAAAAACACAAAAGCGCTTATTGCTATGTACATTAAATGAAGCTTATGTGGAGTTTAAAAATAAGTTGCCTCACAGTTGAAAAAGTAACTGCAATATTTAAAGCAAGTCTTGCAATAGGAGCTATGCGTTGCAGGTTATTATTGAATTGTAAAGTAAATGTTGCATTTAACCTAATTTAAATGCATTTCTATAAAATTTAAAACAACTCTTGCATCATAATTTATTTCTATAAAACAGCTAGAAGTTTTAATGCACCTTGCTACAATTTAATACATTAATGAAATTTTAAAATTCACTAGAGTATTATCCATTTTAAAAATATATAGTTAAAATCGTTTCATGTATGTTTTAGTTATCGCTTCTCAGCTGAAAGTCTATAATAATAGTAATTAAGGTGGTATGTATGTTTTAATTTTTTCCGTTGTAATTTTTTTATTTTAATTTAATTAATTTAGTCAGGTGTGTAATTATCAAAGTATCTCAAAATTATGATGTAATTTGCATTAAAATGTTATACTATAAAAAATGTTGCGCGTAATTTATTTAATGAAAATAACAGACATTTTTAAACAACAAGCTTTTTTATTTACTCCAAGTACTCTGTTAAATATTGATGCAAAGAGCATTAGTTTAACTTTATATAGCAGGCTTTGTATTGTTTTGTAATGGAAACTTCCGTAGGACCTATATGTGTAGCAGTTTGCATTACATATTCAATTTTTTTTTAACTGTGCTGATGTGAAAATAGGATTTACTAAATTCTGGTCCCTTCGACCACAAGAATGTATAAAATTATCCCAAGGAGTTCATAATGTGTGCGTGTGTACCATACATCAAAATATGAAACTAATGATTCAACACTCTAAGATGTCTTGAATTACTGATGCTGCTTTCCAGAATTATAAAACATTAATTGACTTTGTTTCATGTGGTGAATTAACAAAGATTGTCATACTTTGAAGTGCAATGAATGTTCAAAAAAACTTCAGCAACTGGAAGAAAAATTACTAAATGATTTTGACGTTAAAGGAATCCTTCAAGTCAAATATCAACAATGGAATACCACTGATCGATGCAATTTGGATACTTTAATAGAAACTGTAGAAGAATTTATGAAAAAATTTATTTACCGTTTACAAATTTTGATACCACACAACTTTATAGCAAAACAGCAATCTACATTCATTGAGGAAAAAAAAATTAGAAGCAGGAAGTGCTTCGTTCAAGGGGATTTTTCTGAAAACTACGGCTTCATAATTCAGGATGCGGTTCAAGGCTATTATTATAATAATTCACAAGCTACTATTCATCCATTTGTCATTTATTTAAAAGCGCCGCAAGTTAATATATACAGCACCGAAGTTTTATACTCATTTAGGATATAAACGATCACAACAGTACTGCAGTCCATCTTTTTATTACATAACTTATTGAATTCATGAAAACGCATATAATTTCTAACATTACGAAAATAATTTATAACACTGACGATGCACCTTCTCAATACAAAAATAAACATAACCTAATTAACTTATGCCACCATCAAAAAGACTTTAAGGTTGATGCAGAATGGCATTTTCATGCTACCAGCCATGGAAAGGAACCTTGTGATGGAATTGGTGGTACACTGAAGCGTGTTGCACACCGTTATAGTATAGGGAGCAAAGATATTATTGATACACCAAAAAACTTATCGAATGGGCTTTAAAATGGGAATCTACCATGAACTTTGAATACGCCGATAAAAATGAATATCAATTAATAAAAGAAAAATTACAAAATCGATATAAAAATGCGATTACTATAAGTGGAACTCAAAAATTTCATTCTTTTGTACCATTAAATACTAAGACAATAAATGCAAAAATGTTTTCTAACTCAAAAGAAACTTTTAAATGTAAAATAAGTAAATAATTTTTAATAACTATATTTATTTTCTTTAACCTACATATATAATTTGTATGATACTTTAAAAAAATTATTCAATAATAAAATATTTGTAATTTAATGTTAAAATACAATCTTTTACTTTATGACCATAATAACATAATACGAACATAATACTTCTCCAGCCAAAAGTTCCTAAATAGATTTAGTTATTTATACGGTTATTTTGTTTGCAGTCGAGACTGTCGAGTGACAAGTGATTACTATAAGTGACAAATAAACATTTCACTTTTTTATGCCATCTAATACATAGAAAATAATTGCAGAAGTGTTTTTCTATTCAAAAGAAACTTCTGTTTGTAAAATAAGTAAATCATTTTTAACAATTGTATTTATTTTATTTATTGTACTATATATATAATTTTTATAATATTTTAAAAAGTTAAAAGGTATAACGCCATTTTTTATAATTTTCCTTCAGAACAAAAAAAACTGATTCCCGACAGTCATATGCACAACGAATTTTACAAAAAATAATCAAAATTAAAAGGGTTCAAGTCAAAACGTTGTTGAATCTTCGTGAAATCGCTCATATGTATTTAAATTGTTATTATTATTTTTAATTTTTGTTAGTGGATAATTACTAATAATAGAATTAATTTCATTTAAGTTTTTCAGATTTAATTTAATTTTGTATGCAATATTTGCTGTAAAAAAAAATCGTTTGTTGGACCTTAGCTAAAGCTTTAGTTAAAAATTAACAATTTACTACATGTCAGGACTTAAACATTATATTCCTTATTCTATAGTCAATAGTGCAATTTTGTTTTTAATAATGTTTTTTCCTTAAATCGATATATAGAATGGATGAGGATTGGTTTTATTGAATGTTAATTAGAGAATGAGATGTTAGACTGTATGGCTCATTAAAATGAGATTGCAATATGTTATAAAGGAGAATCCTTTAAGACAAACGGTAGAAAACAAACAAATACAGGGTGGCTTAAAATAGTAGATGTACTATAGTGTAAACCCTGTATAGATTTTTAAGCAATGATTTATTAATTTTTTTAAATAAATTACATTAGTATATGAGCAATATTTTTTTTAAATGGAAGAGGCTTTCTTCTTTATTTCGCTACTCATCCTCTTTGCAAAAAGTTTTGAATACCCTTCGCAACTTTTTAGACGAATTGGTCTTAGATTTATGGGGATTGTTGCTTGTTAATTAGGATGTGGTTCTTGACCTATTAACGAGGCATTTTTATTATTATTTTTGACTGAAATATTTAACATTTTTGCAAGTGACCGATTGAACGAAGACCGATGTTTTTAAATCGGTCATTGCAAATGAACGATCCGGTCTGAACGGATTGCTAATTTAGTTGAGGTTACCCATCACTAAAATATCACTAAAATAAAATTTTTTATCAAAGCAACCAATAAATACAACATTTCATAATCCAATTAAGATTATTGTTATTATTTGTTGTCATGGTTATACAATAATTTCGAAAAAATAACAAATATTTTGTCAAAGGTTACTTGTTCAACATATTTTTGATTAAAAATTTATGCAAATTTATATAATATTGATTTAGAATAAACAATTCTTTTCTAAATATTTTGCTTGTGGCGAATAAAAAATAGTATATGACGCAGAGGCGTAAGCTATTTTGGACTCCACAATACACTCCAAACTCCACAATACGTCCAAAATCTTTAGCTTTACGTCCTTCATCATAATGTACTATTTTGTAAGAGTAAACCTTAAAATGCACTTTTACGATTCAAAAGATGTGCGTAAAGCAGCTCTTTTTCCTATTGAAATAACAATGCCTAAAAATGAAATAAAAATGCCTAAAATTATTATTATTACTATTATTTCGAAAAACTACTTGGATAAAATAATTTTCTAAAAAAATGTTTTACTATTTTGAGTAAATATATGTATTTTATTTATGCAAATAATACAAAATCTTAGTTGTACAAAAAATCTTGTATGGAATTCGGGCATAAAGTAGTTTTTTGCATTTTAGGCGTTGGCCGGAAAAAACATACTTTACGCCCTTAATACATAAATAGCTATTATTTCTTATAAAAATATTTTTGTTTTGCTTATTATTTTATTTTTGACTGAATTATTTATTATTTGCATTGGAAACAAACGTGAAATAAACTTGAATAGATTTTGTTCAAATTGTTGTTTTTCAAACTCTGGTAAACATTTTGTATAAATTAATATATTTTGTTTAAAAAAAAACCGGTTTGAAACCGGAACCCGTTTTTTTAGGAAAAACCGAAAATCCGGTTTTTAAATATCACCCCAAATTTGCAATCTGTTCTTACACCCGAGTCCTTTTCTAATGAAATCAGTTCATTTATATTTTAGTGGTTTCCAAAAAACTGAAAATCATCTCTCATCAAATACCACGAGAATAAATAATGCCCATTTTGTTTGTCAGCATGTCAGCCATTTATAATGACATTTGTAGAAACAATTGTTATCTTACTTTTTGAGTTTTTTTAAAGAAAATTTGAAAAATAGGTGTTATTTTCATTACGCAAACGCATGAGATCTTAATGAAACTTTTGAATTAAAACCAGCTGAAAACGCATCCGGGTTTATTTCAATATGGAAAATATGCTATTTTGAATGAGCTATTTTCAAAATTTGGCAAAGGAGTCGGGGAGGATGTTTGTGGTTCGTTGAACAACTGGTTTTTTTTAAATAACACTCAGTCCTGACATTCAATTTTGTTAAAACTTAGAGCATAAGGTTTTTGTAATGTTTATAGTAGTTTTGCAACTTGTCACTTTCGGTTAAATAGATTAATAAGAAATCTTATTTTTTTAAATATATTACAACAACAGCCACAGTTATTAAGGGCTTTTGAGGAATGTTTGGTAAAACTTTTTAGTTAACATGATATAGAACAAATTCGCTTTTGAGGTGTCTTGTGTATAGTGGTCGCCGTTCATCAAACAAATGCTGACCTTTTATCATACCATAAGGTTAGGTTGTTATGTTGGAGATCATTTTTGATATTGATCATTTTAATGATATCTTCATCTTTCAATACCTTCTGAATCGATCTAGACAACTTATTTTAGTTTGCAGTTTGAGTGTTTGTATGTTATTAAATTTAAATATGATTACACACACGTACACATTCAAATTCAATTTAAATTATTACAATTGATGTGTCGTATAATAAAAAATCTTAATTCTGCGTATTTAAGGCTTTAAAAACCCTAATTGCCACTGTTGTGCCAGCGAGGATCGTTCTTTCAAATTCCACATTCATTAACAACACAAACACTTTAGTGATGAAAATTTTTGTAATTTATTTATTTATTGACTATTTTATTCACAAAACTTAAACGACAGTCGGACTTCGCTTAGAGATTTAATTTTTCTATCACTAATTTACAGACCAAAACATTTGCTTATACTACGGATTCTTATTTAATTATTTTCTTCGTATTTTATTTACTTCAAGAACTTTTTCTTGTAACGTATTGTTCTTAAAAATAACCGACTTCATTTACAACAGACTATTAACTATATGAACGAACTGAATTTTTACAACAAGATTAGACTTAAACTTCTGACTGATTCTTATCGACTACTTTTTACAGACCTGAGCTAATATTCACTTTTTGTTGACTTTTTTTCAAATTTGTTTTAATATTTGTTTTGTCATGTTTCGTTTTTTATTTGTTCTATATTCTGTATTTGTCCTATTCTATATTTGTTCTATGTTCTATATTATAAAACATATTTTTGGACAATGCAGTTAAATTTATACTGTATAATTTTTTATGTCTGGTATTTTAGTATACCTTATCCAGTAACTGGTTAGTTTTTAATCTTACGGGAAGTTGTTGGTGTGGCCCCTATGTTCACACAACAACACCTCAGGGTACAAGTTTTCGTGGGACCTGCTGTTAGCTCTTAGCTGATAATTTACTATGATGGGGGTAGAAAAAATTTAATATATCAAACCCGACCACCATTATAATATAATAGCTTACGAACAGATTAAGATTTAAATTCATGTCATGGTTATCACCTTTAAAACGTGTGCTTGTTAATTGTGAGTTACTAGACTACCTAGATTAGGGTTTAATTTATTTGGAAATTGATATTTTGGGTTGACAATTTAATTAATTAATTTTTATGATTAATCTTAAACTGACAAATTTAATTTTAAACGTTCAGTGTTTGAACATTTTTCTAAGGAGGTATAGTAACTTTCTACCATTGATTATGATCTAGAAATAGTGTTTTGTTTGAAAAACAAAATACTTAAAATTTTTTATGAGTTGTTATACTATTAAATAAAATAAAATTATTATTAACAGACCAATTTGCTTAAATTTAATTAATGTAAAACTAACTTGTATTTAGAAGTTGAATAATTATTAAATTCACGAATTCTTTTTTGTGACTCAATTGATAAAATCAAGCGTGTATAACAGAACACAAGAATTAAAGAGCTGCTAATGATGCATCTATGAGTTGAATTCTCGTCCAAAGACGCAAAAGTCCTTTGAAATAAGCTGAAAAGGTTTTTTGAACGAATGAATTATGTGATGAGTTATTAGAGCTAAATTACGATATGAGTTAAATTGATCTAACTTGCAAAAAAAATCCCTTTAATAATCAAAAACATATAGTCTGATCCAGTTTTCTAAAAATATGTACATATTTGTTTATTTTCAGTAAGCAAGTAACAACAAAATTTATTGATAGCATTTTTCTTATTGTGTGTAATAATTTATTATTAATTATATTTCGAAGTTCAAATTTGGGCAATTAATATTTTGCAATAATGTAATCCATTTATTATATATTAATTATTCAAAAAAGTCATTAATTAATTGAATAACTAATTGGTTCAACATTTCTGTAAAATTATAGCAATATTTGTGTAATATCTCATCCACCTCTGATTTGGTAAAACATATTTAATGAAATTTTTAAAGTGAATTGTGTATTAAAAAGTAATGTGATATTTTATTAATAATAAAATTGAATAGGAAAAATAAACAACATTATTGTAAAAGGCGAAGCCCTTGTAAAAAAATTAAAGAAAACTTTAGAAAATCAAATGTGATCTATAGCGTTTTAAATGGTTGAAGTGTTTTTGGAATCGGCAAAATCGTCACCCCTGGTAAAGTTAAATAATAGAAAACAATAGATTGGTTTGGTATATCTGTTCCTATATGCAGTTACTTCGGTCTGAAAGACCTAAGTATTACATTCATGAGCTCAAAGTCAAATTCTTACCCCCACTTTTTTTGACATTTCTCGACGTTTTAGGACCTCCTGATTCTAAAAAAGCAAAAAAAAAAAAATGTATGTCTGTCTGCCGGCCGTCCGGCCGCCGTCATTACCTACGCTGCAGGGAAAACCGCTGGAGGGATTTCAAAAATTTTTTTTTCTAAAAATAGGTTTACTCAAGGGACAGGTCCGAAAGGACGCTGTGTTCGATAACTGTACCGGAAGTGTGTCAAAAAAATCATTATGTGTGTCAAAAATAGCAAATTTTCATATTTTTGGCTTAAAAAACGTTCATTTTAAGTGATTACGAGTTGGAACATTAAATTTGGAGAGATATTGATGGTAGGGATTGGTATGTGAGATCAAAAACTAGATTATTGCATTATAAGTTTGTCAAAAAAATGTTGTCAAGTGTGTCAAAAGAGAGATTTTTATTTATTTTTTTACCTAATTTTTTGGAAAAAAAATAAAGTTAATTGTTTGTTTGAAATGAGATTTTATTATTATTATTGAGAATTATGGCATTATAAGTTTGTCGAAAAAATGTTGTCAAGTTTGTCAAAAGAGAGATTTTTATTTATTTTTACCCAATTTTTTGGAAAAAATAAAATTGTTTGTTTAAATGAAATTTTATTATTATTATTGAGAATTATGACATTATAAGTTTGTCAAAAAAATGTTGTCAAGTGTGTCAAAAAATGATTTCATTTATTTTTTAGCCAATTTTTTGGAAAAAAAATATGGCTGTTTTTAGACGTACATGTAATTGAAAATGAAATTGAACATGGAAATTTTTGAATTTGTTATAGTTTTTGAAATATTTTTGGAATTTTGAAAAAGTTTGTATTTTTGATTTGTAATAATTTTTGCAATATTTTTAGAATTTCGGAAAAGTTTTAATTTTTTGATTTCGTAAGAATTTTTGGAACATTTTTAGAATTTTGAAAAATTTTTAATTTTTGATTTTATTATAATTTTTGGAATTTTGAAAAAATTTTCAATTTTTGATTTTGTAATAATTTTTGCAATATTTTTAGAATTTTGGAAAAAGTTTGAATATTTAAGAATTTTTGGATTATTATTGGAATTTAGAAAAAGTTTCAATACATGATTTCATTCTGATTTTTGGAATTTTGAAAAAGGTTTCAATTTTTGATTTTGTTATAATTTTTGCAATATTTTTAGAATTTTGAAAAAAAATAGAATTTTTTAATTTTATATATATATATTTAGAAATTTGAAAAATGTTTCATTTTTTGATTTTGTAAGAATTTTTGGAATATTTTTAAAATTTTGAAAAATTTTAAAATTTTGATTTTATTATAATTTTGAAAAAAGTTTGAATTTTTGATTTTGTAATAATTTTTGCAATATGTTTAGAATTTTGGAAAAGCTTGAATTTTTAAGAATTTATGGAAATTATCGGAATTTAGAAAAAGTTTAAATATTTGATTTCATTCTAGTTTTTGGAATATTTTTGAAAAAGTTTGATTTTATTTAATGTAACAATATTTTTGGAATTTTGATTATAATTTTCCGGCAACGTATTGATATTTCGTGTTAGTTTTGTAATAAATTTTTAAACAGATATAAAAAATACTTGTACTTTAACAAGGAGTTATGTTTGATATACATCGCTGCCCAAAACTAAAAACCATGTCCTCGTGAAAGTTTTTTGCCGAAAGCTATATCAAAATCCTTTACCCAGACCGAAGTCTTGATATCTCAGAGCTGTGAGATTTCAGCCCCTCCATATTTTTTGAATTAAAATGAATGAGTTTCGGTTTTTGCCGATAGAAACGGATAACGACTCTTATACGTTTTTTTCCTTTTGAGGTTTGAGAAGTTAATATTTATTTTTGATATAAGCCAAATTTCAATTTTCCAACTTAATGGAGGTTAGGTGGCAGGGGCTGTCATCATAACACAAAGTAAGGACGATACACTTAAATCAGAATTTATTCGTTGTGGTACCACCGCATACCTACCTTCCCCTACTCGAACTACTTAGAACTTTTGCTGAAGCTAAGTATTTCCCTAATTTTAAAGTTACTCAGGTCGATTAGTGTCACTTTTGACTTCGTTACTACTGCATCTAGTGATTTTAATGGAACTTGGTTGTCTACATTTTGATAACTCTAGTTGATGGGCTTTATGGGGTGCAAAACTCAATCTTTTTCCTATGGATTTTTTACAAGAGTTCGCTCTGATATTTTGATTAACTTTCGGTTAAATTTAACTGAAACCCAACCGTTTAACGAAGAAACCCAATTTTGGAATTAAAATCTCGGGTCTCAGTTAATTTCGGGATAGATCTAACCAAGGTTTAACTTTGTGTGAAAAAATTGGGCATGATTACACTAGTTTACAAATTTTGATCTTTTTTTGTCTCCCTGACTAAAACCCAACTTTTATTGTGCGGATTTTGACCTGTTGAATACGAATATTATATTCATTTTTTAGGTATCTCTTTTTTTTTAGATATTCGCGGAAAACCAATTATTTCGGAGAAAGAAAAGGTTATTCCAGTTTTTGGATCGCATATTTTATAAAACAAACAAATTTAATGTATGTATGTATTACTTAAACAAGTGCACAGTAAAGATGCTAACAAACATTTTGAGTTTTTTTGTTTGTAAAAATATATCATGGATTATGGAAATTACACTCGAAAAAAGTTGAAAAAAAAATCAAAAATTTATGTTTTTTTTTACATTTGTCCATATTCAACGCCATAAATTTTGAACAAACATTGAATGTAAATTTTTTTATTTCTTATAGCCTGTGGTAAATTCAATTCCCTTTCTTTTAAGTTAAAAAACACGAAGTTATTCAGGTTTTCCCCAAAAAGTCAAAACTAAAAATTTGAAAAAAAACATGTTTTACTTAGAATAATTTAAATTCTGCAACATAATTGATTTATATATCATATATATACATATATATATATATATATATATATATATATATATATATATATATATATATATATATATATATATATATACATATCTATATATATATATATATATATATATATATATATATATATATATATATATATATATATATATATATATATATATATATATATATATATATATATATATATCTTATATATATAAAAATCACGTGTCACGATGTTTGTCCGCGATGAACTCCGCAACAATGCAACCAATTTTAATGAAATTTTGTACAATGTGTGTATGATGGTTCAGCTTGAGAGATAGGATAGTTATTATCTTGATTAAATCCCTAGATATTTTTTAATTGCGAATTAAATGTTAAATATGAATGGTTTATATGCCAACTTTCAGATGGCAGCGTAAATTAATTTATTCAATTGATAATAAACTTGAACTTCGTGTAAGGCCATTATTAGACTATCAAATATGTTTTAGAAAAGAAAGTTTTGTTTTATTTGATAATAAACGAAAAGCATATTCTAAGTCAAATTCGTTACCAAGGATTATTGATAATGTTGTGGAGGTTATATATTAATTATAAAAGTGTTAGAAAGTATCGAAACCTGTAAAAAAATTATTGTATTGGTTTTTATAAAGTTTGAATAAAAATAAGAGTACAAATTAAAGAAAACAATAATTTAAATTTATTAATTAGTTTTTTAAATTGTTCATTGATCTTCAATATTAATTTACAAAAATCAATATCAAATTAAAAAATACTCTTATTTGTATTGCTAATTAAAATATAACGATTAGAGGTAAAAAAATTGTCATCAAAACTGGATAAAAAACTATGTAGCGAAGTTTATTTTACAACCTTTACACTCTCCAATTTCATGTCATATTATTTTTAATTGACCAATATATTTGATAGTGTGATATACGCTTCATAAATTTGAGTTAGCCAATAGATGGTGCCATATTTGTATTTAAAACGTTGTTTTTAACGTTGAAATTTTGCAGATACACTAAGATTTGCTTTTTCAAATTGTCGTGTATTATTTTTCGTTGGTGATTGGTGACAATTATTGTAATCGGTTTTTTGTTTAAATATCGGTTTATGCGCGTAGGTTGCTTTGACCAATGTTTTTATAGTAATAATTAAAGAATTCAATAACGAATTAAATATATACTCCCGCAGGGAGATTTGTAAAATTTTAAATTTTTGATCTATGGGTGTGACAACCTCGCGTACTTAGATTCCTGCTATTCCTGCTATCTTGAGTTATCGTAAACCACTGGCAATAGCAGTGAGATATCACTAGCCAAAGTGATATCTTAGGGATTTTGGTGGATGAACTTTTTTCAATCAACGATAGCACCCTTTGTCTTATAGAATATTCTTTGACGATGACACGCTATTTTTTTAAAATAAAATGTGTTGGGTAGTACGAATTATAATATGAGCAACAACAACTCATGACAACCTTTGAAGAATTAGGTCCCACAACAACATGCTTTCTAAGGTGATGGACGCAAATTTTTTATTATTTTATATTTGTTTAAAAAATGAACTTTTTCGTTTGCTCGAAGAAATGAGCTTCCATATAACTATTAAATATGCCGGGTTTAATCCTACAGCAAAACCATGTTTTACATGATGTTTGTATATGCTTCTAGCACTATAAGGTAAACGAAAAGATTGGTAAACCAAGCTTTGTTCCTACAAATTTGAAAAAAAAAGTATTTTATTTTTTATTTCCTCCATTTTATCACGGAATATTGCCCTATGTCGTTTATTATTATGTGAACGGATTTTTTATTTAGTTTTCCATTCTTTAAAATGATTATAAAAAACAAAAAATAAGAAATTTGCGTTCATCATCTTAAAAACATGATGGTGTGGAACCTAGGTCTTAAAGGGTTTTATGTGTTGTGAGAGATATTGTAATTCCAACTACACAACACATTTTATTAAAAAAATATGTCAAATATTTTGAAATAATTTTTTTGAAATTTTTTGGTGAAAAAGATGATGAACAATGTCATTGAAGCTACAACTTTGAATGGAAAATTCAAAGAGGAAGATGTACTGTACTACGCATATCAATGATCCCAACAGATATGGCATTTGAATTCAAACGTTTAGTTTCCAGTGCAACTCGCTTTTGCAATGACCATCAATAAAGCACAAGGAAAATTGCTGCAAGGATGTGGACCAGGTAGATTTGGAGAATCCGTACTTCTCACATCTGGAAAACTGTATGTGGCCAGCTAACGTCGGAATACCTTCTTATTTATTTGTGTACGCATCTAGACGGAAAAACACAAAATATAATGTGCCCACAAGCACACGAACAAAGAAATAGAATTAAAACGACGTTTTGAAATTTTTTCCTTATTAAAATAAATAATTGTTGCAATAAAAATGATACAATGTAAATTGAATGTTAGGTACGTTTAGTTTGACTGAAAAAACTGAAAAACCAACAACAATTGTATAAAATTTTTCGTTGTTTCAAATGCTTCAGTCAAATCGAACACGGCTGTTATCAGAACGAGTTTTCTTGAATTTCCTTTCTTATGAGATACCGACAATCTGACAATATGCGACAGGTATAATGTTAAATAAACAAAAGTTTTACACTGTTTGGTGTAAAATAAATAAAGTTTTGAGAGATTTTTAGAGTGATTAAGCTTACACTAATTATTTTAATTCACATGAATTTTGAAATTTTAAAGCATTTTTTATTTTCGCTCAGAAAAACATCTTTAAAACAGTTTTTGTGTGTTTCGTGTCGGGAACAAATACAATTTACAATTGTATAATTACAGATTAAGACTTCAATTTAAATAAATATGAGATAATGAAATTTCAATTTAGAAATTATCTGAAGATGAAAATTAAAATATGTTTTATTGTTGTTTCATCCAGTGTGGCTGAGTCTGTAAGATGGCTTTGAACTATGATGTCTCTGATGAGTGTGAGTTCAATCCCCACAATAATTACTTATTATCGGGAATAATACTTTCAATAATTACTTGGAGCAATAATTACTCACAAAATTGCCCCAAAATTAATATTCCATTAATGTTGTCTATATATGGAACATGCCAATATATTGACCGTGTGTAAGATATTAGTTTTGCATTGATTTGCAACAATCAATAACGTCTTTAAAATGACTTAAGATGTTGACTAAATAGAAATATTTCTCATCCTATGAATTCACATCCTATAAATTCTAATACAAAAACTTCCAAATAATTTTGATTTTTTTGCATCACTTCTTCTATTTCTTTTTTGTATCACTTCTTCTATACCTTCATCGAATGTATTATCGAATCGAATGTATTATGTATTATCGCTATTTTTACTGCCCTTGCTGACCATAAAATGACAACGATCAAAATTTTTTGCAACGTTTTTAGTAACTTACCGGTAAAGGAAGCGTATATTAAACCGCATGAGCTTCTGTGAAAATTTGTGAATCCATTTTTGTTCCGTATATGTTCTATATAGACATACCTGAAAACTTATTTGATCGTATTTTTTAATATATCCTTTGTTTTATATATAATACTATTTTTTTTTAAATTTTACTGATCAACTAGAGTGCTGATCCTTTTACATTCATATTTAAAAAAAAAAATAGATCATTTCTCATTACAACTCTTTGAAATTATTGCTACTACGTCAACAAAATGTATACACACAAACTTTATTTATAGACGTGGCAAAGCACGCCGGGTCCCGCTAGTATATATATATATTGTTACGAGTGCAGAAAAATCTAGACGATTACAGAAAGATCTAAACGATTACGGTCACTTCCAGGAAAATAAAATCAACAAACAAGTTAATGAAATGAATATTGTTGTTGTTGTCTCTTCTTAGAAATAGGGTCAACATAAACGATTTCATGAATCAAATCAACATAACGTAAAATAATCGAGTATTCTAATGTTTTCTCAAGGTTTCTGGAAAGTGATGTCGAATTATCTAGAAGTATTGCAGAAGGTATATAAGAAAAATGCCTTTTGTAGTTTTTAATTAGTTTTATTTTAGACCTGCGACAGTAAAGTGAGATTAAATGTAAAATTAGTTTTATTTTAAACGTGTGACAGTGAAGTTAAAATTATAAAAGTGATATCTAAAATTAGTTTTTGTAAATAAAGTTATAATTGTGTTATTGAGTAGAAATATTTTGTGTATTATTTTAAACGTTCTATTACTGGAAATTTCTACAATCAACCGTTGGAGTTTCGGAAGCTGTTGGAAGAATATTCTAGTCAAGAATATTGTTTGCTGTATTGTTTTCCTGTTGTTGTGACAGAATTAAGGTGTTGAATTCTTAATAAAACCTGGTGTTTGTGCTTACTAATCAGTGATCGAACTCAGGAAGAGATTGGGAATTACGTTTATCGAATTGAGAGTAAGGCCAATTCGAAGTAAGGTTGGAAAAACGTAACATTGGTGACATCGGCGGATTAGTTAGCTGTTAATAATGGTTTTATTAAGTGATTTGAAGGTTCTTGAGTTAAAGAAAGAACTAGAACAACGTGGATTGTCAACAAATGGAAACAAAACTGAATTGACTATACGGCTTCGAGAAGCTATGGAAGCTAGTGGAGTAGTTGTGGAAAGTTACCAGTTTGGAGTGATTAGTACAAATGCTGATTCAGTAGCAGTTGATGAAGAGAAAAGTTCTGTTGCGGAAACAACAACCTCATTGCCACCTGCAAATTGTGATTTTACGCAGTTAATGGCTATGATGCAACAGATGAATTTGAATATGAATCAAAAATTTGATCAACAAAGCAGCAACATCAATCAACAAATGGCTACTACTAAGGAAGAAATCGGCTGCAACATCAATCAACAAATGGCTGCTACCAAAGAAGAAATAACTACAACATTGGCTGCAAATGAAGAAGAAATCAGTAACATCAATCAACAGTTAGAAGCAATAAACACAAATATTGCTATCAGTCGCGATGAAGTCAAACAAATTATGGATGAGAAACTTCTACAAATGTCAACGGCATTCGATGGAAAAGTCGAGAAGATTCAAAACGAAATCCAAGAATTAGAACAAAAAGTGCTTGACGAAAACAAAAAGGTACTTTCCAAGGTTGATGATATCGAAAAACGGTTGCAGGATGTTGAGACGACTAAAGTTACTTCCCAGGTGGTACATCAAGTAGCAAATATTAAATTAAAACCACCATCATACGATGGAACAACATCGTTCGGCATCTTCAAGTTCCAGTTCGAGACCGCAGCAGATCAAAACGTTTGGAACGCTGAAAATCGTCTAGCTGCATTAATAGTTGCTCTTAAGGGGGAAGCAGCGGAAGCACTACAGGCAGTGCCAGAAAGTGACCGAAAAAGCTATGCTGAAGTGATGGATGCATTGGAACGAAAATATGGCAGCGACCACAAAAAGGAGCTATACCGGATCGAGTTAAAGGGTCGCTTGCAACGGAATGGAGAAAGCCTTCAGGACTTTTCTTCGGCAGTGGAACGGCTTGTACATTTGTCACACTCAAACACTCCACCATATTTTATGGAGAAAATGAAGATCGAGGCCTTCATTGATGGTATCCGAGATCCAGAAACCAGGATCAAAGTAATGGCTACACCTAAGGCGGCTTTCCATGAAACTGTCGCATACGCAATGCAATATGAGATGGTACAGAGGATGTGTATGCCATCTGGTGGATGCAGAAAAAGGAATGTAGAGGGGAACATCAAAGGGGAAGTTTTGGCACACAGAGATAGAAGCGACATCAGATGCTGGGTATGTGACGAAGAAGGTCACATGGCACGGGAGTGCAGGAAAAATAAAGAAGCAGATAGATCGTCGTTTTCTGCGAAGAATAGGGGAGTCGAAGACAAGCAGCACGGAGGGTTCAGGAGCAGCAATAGGAAAATCTTGTGTTGGATATGTAGAAAATCGGGCCATATCTCACAGGACTGCTGGAACAGGAAGCGTGATAGATCTTCGTCTCCAATTCAACGGAAGTCTGTTGAAGGTGCAACTGTAAAGCCAAAAAGTGAGAAGAATGCAGCCTACATTCCAATTTCAAGAATTGCGGTAAATGGTAAAAGCTTGGGTATCAACGGACAACTTGAAGGTAAAGGTTGCTTCATGACACTGGATACAGGTTCAGCTCGAACATTCGTTCGCAAAGGTTTAATTGAAGGTGTTTTGGAACCATCAGATGGATTGAAACTCCGAACAGTAACTGGAGAATGTGCTGAAATAGAAGGTAAAAGAGTCGCTGAAATAAAATTGGGAAATAACTGCTATCAACAAGAGGTGCTAGTGGCTGACATTATGGATGAAGTCATTTTGGGGATGGGCTTCATGAAGGCGAAAGGATTAGTCTTCGATTTTGGATGTGGAATCCTAAAGGTTAATAATGTTGAGATGCCACTACTTGTGAATGAGGCAGAGCCAACAGTTATTGGCAGCGATGAGGAACTACGCAGTGCAGAGGAAAATCCAGCACCATCCAAACAGATGAGGGAGAGAAACGTCAACCGACGCAGACGATTAAACAAACGCCGAAAGTTAAAAAGGAAACAGGTCCAAGCCCATAACGAAGTAAGCGATGCAAAAGAGGCGGTTCAAATAACTGCAAACAGCGACGAATCGCAGCTGAAAATGGCAATGTGAAACACTCAAAGGGAAAAGATAAGGAGGACTTTAGAGATAATGAGAATCCATACTTATCACGGTGGGTGGACATAGAACAAAGTAATGGCCAAGGACTTAGAAAGGGACCAGAAGCAATTCTAAACCACCTGGGAAATAGAAAAAGAAAAAAAAATGTTTGGATTCAACAATTGGAGGAGAGATTAAGATCCTGTTCGGGACGAACAGGCTTAAGTGGAGGGTAATGTTACGAGTGCAGAAAAATCTAGACGATTACAGAAAGATCTAAACGATTACGGTCACTTCCAGGAAAATAAAATCAACAAACAAGTTAATGAAATGAATATTGTTGTTGTTGTCTCTTCTTAGAAATAGGGTCAACATAAACGATTTCATGAATCAAATCAACATAACGTAAAATAATCGAGTATTCTAATGTTTTCTCAAGGTTTCTGGAAAGTGATGTCGAATTATCTAGAAGTATTGCAGAAGGTATATAAGAAAAATACCTTTTGTAGTTTTTAATTAGTTTTATTTTAGACCTGCGACAGTAAAGTGAGATTAAATGTAAAATTAGTTTTATTTTAAACGTGTGACAGTGAAGTTAAAATTATAAAAGTGATATCTAAAATTAGTTTTTGTAAATAAAGTTATAATTGTGTTATTGAGTAGAAATATTTTGTGTATTATTTTAAACGTTCTATTACTGGAAATTTCTACAATCAACCGTTGGAGTTTCGGAAGCTGTTGGAAGAATATTCTAGTCAAGAATATTGTTTGCTGTATTGTTTTCCTGTTGTTGTGACAGAATTAAGGTGTTGAACTCTTAATAAAACCTGGTGTTTGTGCTTACTAATCAGTGATCGAACTCAGGCAGAGATTGGGAATTACGTTTATCGAATTGAGAGTAAGGCCAATTCGAAGTAAGGTTGGAAAAACGTAACAATATATATATATATATATATATATATATATATATATATATATATATATATATATATATATATATATATATATATATATATATATATATATATATATATATATCTTATTCTTTCTTATATATATAAAAATCACATGTCACGATGTTTGTCCGCGATAAACTCCGCAACAACGTAACCAATCTTAATAAAATTGTGTTCAGTGTGTGTATAATGGTCCAACTTGAGAGATAGGATAGTTTTTATTTTGATTAAACGCCTAAATATTTTTTAATTACAAATTAAATGTTAAATATGGATAGTTCATAAGCAAACTTTCAGATGGCGGCGTAAATTAATTAATTTACTGTCAAACCTGCTTTATCGACTTTTTAATCATCCATGTAGGGCCCAGACTATCAAATATGTTATTGAGCGATTATTTTGTTCCGGTGTTTGCTGCAATGGCACTGCAAAAGGGGGAAAAGAAAAGATATTCAATAAAATTATATGGGATTTCATACAAAACACAACTTGAATAATTTTAAAAATTATCTATGATATTTCTCATTTTGCTACAATTAAATAATTTAAATTACTTTTGGCGCTGCAAAAGGGGAAAAAGAGAATAAATTCAATAAAATTTATATGGGATTCCATTCAAAACACAACTTGAATAATTTTAAAAATTATCTATGAAATTTCTCATTTTACTACAATTAAATAATTTAAGTTTCTTTATGAACTATTACTGACAATATTGAGCATAATATATAAAATATTTTATTTTCTTCTGTCTGTAAAAGAAATACGAAAAAAGGTTAAATTTTTCATACAAGTTTGTATGCGAAATTTTGGCAATTTTCATGTTTGAGCGACTTAAGAATAATCTTATATATATAAAAATCACGTGTCACGATGTTTGTCCGCGATAAACTCCGCAACAACGTAACCAATCTTAATGAAATTTTGTACAATGTGTGTATGATGGTTCAGCTTGAGAGATAGGATAGTTATTATCTTGATTAAATGCTTAAATTATTTTTAATTACAAATTAAATGTTAAATATGGATGTTTCATATGCCAACTCTCAGATGGCAGCGTAAATCAATTTATTCTATTGATAGTAAACTTCAACTTCGTATAAGGCTATTATTAGACTATCAAATATGTTTTAGTAAAGAAAGTTTTGTTTTATTTGATAATAAACGAAAAGCATATTATGCTAAGTCAAATACGTTACCAAAGATTATTGATAATTTTGTGGAAGTTATATATTAATTATAGAAGTGTTAGAAAATATCGAAACCGGTAAAAAAATTATTGTATTGGTTTTTATAAAGTTTGAATAAAAATAAGAGTAAAAAAATTAAAGAAAACAATAATTTAAATTTATTTTTTTAAATTTTTCATTCATATCAAATTGAAAAATACTCTTATTTGTATTGCTTATTAAAATAGAACGATTAGAGGTAAAAAAAATTGTCATCAAAACTGGATGAAAAACTAGGGAAGTTTATTTTACAACATTGAATAAATCTAAGGAAGAGTAACTAGACATTTTGAGTGAAGCTTCTAATTTTTAGTATTGGTGAAGTTTGATAGTGTTTGCATTCTAGCTGGGTGGTACTGTTTACAATTTGCATATTCATATTTTCAAAACAAATAAAAGAAATAATAAATGTTACATATAAATTTAAAGCCTAATATGTTTGAATAAAATATTTCCTTATACATATTTCCAAATATAAATATTTTTAATTGTCCATACAACACAAATTTTTTATCATATTAAATTAGTTTAAGAACAGCTTATATTCGGCTGTGATAGCGTTTGAAATTTGGTTTGACAACGATGGATTAAGAAAAATTACATATATGTTGGGTAATAAAATATAAAGTTAAACTAGAAAACAACAGCTTTTGTAGGCAAATACTTTATGTTTTTGTTAAAACATCATTCTAAACCCTTTTTATGCGTAGTATTAGTAAAAATATTCTAATCATTGATATGAAATTCGATGATCAAATTTCAGTGTATTTAAGATTATTTGTACATATTTTAATGCAACTTCAATTTTATGAATAAACTACTGCACAAATACTGATAATTGTTTTGTAAAACATTAATTTAAACTTTAATTTTTATAAATTTTTTTTAATTTGAATATCTTAAAGTAGAATTTCGGATAAAATCTATCGTTTTATTTTAAAATACAAAACGAAATATGTCAAATGCCATGGATAAGAACGCACAGATATATAAATTACATACTTCAAAAAATATTCGTTTAGCCACACGTAGTTATTCTTCCTTATATATTTATTCAATGCTTTAAACTCCAATTTCATGTCAAATTTATTTTATTGACCAATATATTTGATAGTGTGATAAACGCCTCATAAATTTGGGTTAGCCAATAGATGGTGTCGTATTTGTATTTAAAACTTTGTTTTTAATGTCAATGTTTTGAAAATTCACTACGCTTGCTTTGTCCAATTGTCATGTGTGGTTAGTAAATAAATTAAATAAATTTGAATTTATGTTGCCTTTGTCGATATTAATTGCGTTTATGTTCTTATGAATGGGATTCAAAAGCATCCAATTTATTGCTGTCGTGCACCTCTTTCTTTAACCTCATATTATCTATTGAAAATTTAAATAATCATGTTATTTTCCAAAACATGTTTTGCTATTGGGGTTTTATTTGGTTGGTTTGTTTTAATGTATACAGAATTTGCCTTAAAGTGTTTCTTCAAAACCCTACGCGTCTGCCCGTATAATATTTTTATAGTAATCACCACAAGATAGTTCATAAACACCGACTTTACTATCGATTAAATCGATTTAAAGCTCAAAATTACGAAATGGGAGCCGCACAAAAACTATACAGAGAAGCATGGTTGATCAAACACGGATGGCAATCATAATGAACAAACTAATTAAAAATGGTGGGACATAGCTGGCAATACGTATGCAATAGTAATTTTCAAACGGTAACAATTCATTAATGAATTCATTAACGAATTAATTAGATACACCCGCAGGAAGATTTGTAAAGTTTAAAATTTTTGATCTATGGGTGTGACAACCCCGTGTACTTAGATCCCTGCTATTTGCATATGAGTTAGCTTGAAATATCGTAGACCATTCACATGAATTTTGCAATTTTAAAGCATTTTTTATTTTCTCTCAGAAAAACTTCTTTAAAACAGTTTTTGTGTGTTTCGTGTCGGGAACAAATACAATTTACAATTGTATAATCATAGATGGAGAATTCAATTTAAATAAAAATATGAGATAATGAAGTTTCAGTTTAGAAATTATCTGAACATGAAAATTAAAATATTTTTCATTGTTGTTTCATCCACTGTGGTTTCTATACCTTCATCGAATGTATTGTCGCTATTCTTACTGCCCTTGCTGACCATAAAATGACATAACGATCAAAATTTTTTGCAACTTTTATAGTAATCTACCGGTAAAGAAAGCGTATATTAAACCGCATGAGCACTGTGAAAATTTGTGAATCGATTTTTGTTCTGTATAATGTTCTATATAGAGACACACCTGAAACCTTACACACCTGAAAACTTATTTGATCGCGTATTTTTTATATATCCTTCGTTTTATATATAATACTATTATTTAATATTTTACTGATCAACTAGAGTGCTGATCGTTTTACATTCATATTTTAAAAAAAATAGAAAATCATTTCTCATTACTACTCTTTGAAATTATTGCTACTACGTCAACAAAATGCATACACACAAACTTTATTTAAAGGCGTAGCAAAGCACCGGTCCCGCTAGTATATATATATATATATATATATATATATATATATATATATATATATATATATATATATATATATATATATATATATATATATATATATATATATATATATATATATATATATATATATATATATATATATATATATATATATATATATATATGAGCAATTTCACGAAGATTCAACAACGTTTTGAGTTGACCCCTTTTAATTTTGATTATTTTTTGTTTATAGATATAGTCTTTGATAAATAAAAAATACAAGTTCTCTTAGAATTTTTTTTTTCGACCAGGGGTCTTCACAGGGTGCCCCTCAATTTTTTGTTATTTTGTGATGTGACTGCATTTTGACGAGCGATTATATAATATAAACTTATATAAATAAGTTTTCAAGTAAGCTTCGTATGAAAAATTAGCATATGAAAAATTAGCGATCAAATAAGTTTTCAAGTAAGCTTCGCTAATTTTTCATATATCCGAACTGATCAGCTAGAGTTCTGATTATTTTTCATTCATATATTTAAAAAGAAAAATTAAAAATTATATGGTAGCATTTCTCATTACCACTTTTTGAAATCATTGCTTCTACGTCAACAAAATGTCTACGCAAAAACTTTATTTATAAGCGTAGCGAAGCACGCCGGGCCCTCCTAGTACTCATAAAAGAGGAAAAGGTTTTTGAGAAAAGTGAGAGGAAATCAGGTAACAATGACTTCTGGGAAGACGATATTTTTTGTGAAAACTCTATCATCTTTGAACAAATGACCTTGGTCAGATGTATCATAAATATAAAATTTCAAACATTCAAACGCACGCACTCTACTTGCAGCAACATACAATTGACCATGTGTGAATACAGGTTCTTTAAGTAAAATGGCAACTCTGTTGAATGTCTGACCTTGAGATTTATTAATAGTCATAGCAAAAGCAGGAATAATAGGGAATTGAGTTCTTTGAAATTTAAATGGAAGAAGAGTTCCAGAATAAGTCAAATGAATGCGTGGAATTAGAATGCGTACACCTCGCATGACACCAGTCAAAACTTCACAATCTATTGAATTTCGGTGCATAACTTTTACACGCATTCGTGTTCCATTTACTAATGCTTGACCTGTATTTAAATTACGTATGAGGAGAACAATGCAATTCACTTTCAAATTTAATTTATGAGGTGGCAAACCTCCTACACTCAATTTATTTAAAAATTCTATTGGAAAATTGTTCTGCTCACAAATGTCATCACAAACAACTTTATCAAAACTAAAATATGCTTTCTCCTCTCCTGGCATAATACTCAAGATTTTAGAATTGATTTCATTGCAATCATTGTTTTTGGGGGCTAAAATGACGGAACTCAAAATGTCATCAGATAAAATTGTATCAGAAATATTTCCAAAAATGTCTTCAATAATATTGTCTGGATTGCCAATCAAATTATGAGGAATTTCAATGATATCTGAACCAAACTGTGGAAAACTTTGCATATCACCATTACCGAGTCTTCTAAGAAATTCTACAAATTCAATTTCATGAGGGAGAGCTCTCATGTTTTGATTTAATTTCAAAATTTTAAAGTTAATAAATTCTTGCCAAGATGTAATACAATTTTCAATTAAAATAGAACGTGAGCCATGCGGTATAACTGGAAGAATTTGGCGAAAGTCACCGCTCAGTAAAAGAGTTTTACCTGCAAACAGTTTATTTTTATTTTCTTCGTTTTGAGTCAAATCTCTTAACAAACGATCAATTAATTTTAAAGCATGAATAGAACACATTGAAATTTCATCTATAATAATGATTGATGCATTATTAATATATGTGCCATGTACACTGTTTGGAGTTATATTTGGCATTGAATTCTCTAATAATGGAATTGGTAATTTGAAAACATTATGCAAAGTTCGCCCCCCAATCAAAAGAGTTGATGCAATACCACTGAAGGCAGTTACAATACACGAAAGATTTAATGAATTAAATTTATGAATGATTGCCGTTTGAACAAAAGTTTTGCCACAACCTGCATGAGCTGTCAAGAAAAAAACATTACTTCCAGTATCATGGAATTGAGCTTCACGCAAAACAATATCAATCACACTACGTTGCTCATTATTTGCATTTTCATACATTCTATCGAAAACTATAGCTTCTTCTTCAATATCAAAATGACCTACATCGCCAATCTGTAAGTTATATTGTGGAATCGGAAGACCAAGATCACCACATGAAGTATTATGTGTAAGAAGAATTTAATTAATTTCAATCAAGGCTCGATTAATTGACACATCTTCATCGTAATTTCGTAAAAAGTCTTCAATCATACTATTTCTAAATTCAATCCATAAAGCTAAAGCATTCGGAGGAACATTCAAACCACAGATAAATGCAAATAATTGACGAAACTGTTTTGGTGATTGAATTTCTGAAGCTTCAAGTAAACATTCACGCCATTCATTATCATTTGTTGCAATACCTCGAGCTTCACATGCTGCAACAAAAGTAGGGTACTCAACACCTTCATACATACGTAGATCAGAAAAAGATTTTGGACCACGAACATGCAACAGAAGTAAACGCATATGAAACAATTCTATATCTTTTGGAGAAACCATATATAATCGAGCAACAACTTTATCAGCCCCACGTTGTCTTCTTTTCCACGATTTACTTTGATCATGCCAAACATAATGTAATGGTAATTCTGTATACAAAAACTCATTAGCTAAATTATCAATGGAATTCAAATGGAAAAATGGTAACAATTTTGTTCTTGATACATTTGCGACTGCACCAGCCACATTACCATTCCTGATATAAACATTTTGTCTATTAGGCAAATGACAATCAAGTCGAATAATTGTATGAGATTGAAAATGCATTGGAAATTCAAATATGCGCCAAGCAGCTTCAGTCGAACCAACATACCGTCCATTCAAAAAATCTTGAATTTCATTTCCCACAATCGCATCATCATTATTCACTGCATTCTCTCCATTCACTCTCAATTCAACATTGGCAGAATCATACCCTTTATATACATACTTGTAAACATATTTCACACTTTTAACAGTCGTACATATTTCAACGTTAATATGACAATTGAATTTTGCAAGAAGATAAGGATTATATGGAACAACATATCTATTATCAAGAGATGCACCACGTACATCAACACTCATACCATTATCACGTCGACGATACAAAGGATAACCATTCACAGATTCTTTAGTATTTTCAGAAAAAGGTTTTGGAAAATTCTTACTACATTTACCATCTCTCATACAAACAGAATTGGGATTTAGAGCACCACATGGTCCATGCATCATATGACGTTTCACATATTCATGTAATTTAGGAAAAAGAATGGGATCAGGGATTTCAGTACATACAAATTTATTAATCATTTCATTTCCATCAATTCTATCTTCATCTGATAAATTTAACAAAATATGGGCATGCGGAAGACCACGTTTTTGAAATTCAATGGTATATATAAGTGCTTTGACAGAACCGAAAATCTTTTTTTTCATTAAACAATCTATGAGCTCTTTAAGTTTCACTTTAAACACACGCACAACAATATCAGGACGAAAATTCGAAGACTCATAATTACTCAAATTATCAACAATTTCTGGCCATTGAGGATTACATGTCATTGTTATAAATAAAGAAGGTTTACCGAAATGTTGTACAATAGACATTGCATCCAAGTAATTTTGATACATGTTACGTGGTGAACCGGTGAAAGAAGATGGCAAAATTACTTTACGACCAACTACTTGCATATTATCATCGCCATTGCGATTTTGATGCAAGAAATCTGTTAAATTATTGTACAAATCAGCACGAAGAGCAGATTGATTTGAACGAATGTAATGAAGCCGTGTACCTTCGATACGAACATACATATCAACAATCCATTGAAGAAATAATTTTTGAGAACGATGCAAAAGACTAAAACCATCACGTATAGCAAGGCGATAAGATGCATATTGCAACATTGTAACTTTTGTACGTGACACATTAGCACGTGAAGTTGAAACTAAATTATGTGGAATATTAACGTGCCACCCAGTATCACCATTTGGAAACAACAAAGGATAAGCTAAAGGATCCAAAGAAGAATCAAGGACAGAAACAGAACGAATTTCATTTGCATTTTTTGAAAAAACAATCATATTTCTTTCAAAAGGTGGTTCACCATCATCATTTTTAAAAATAGCAGCCACATCAGTTTGAACAGCATCATTAAAACGACGAATATCACATTCTCTGTTAACTTTTATAACCATTGACACATCAGCAGTAACATTCTCAAGTCTTTCACAAAATTCATGCATTGATTTGAAAGAACGAACAAAAGGATTCACACGATCTAACTCAAAACCTATCTCACGCATAAGAAAAATTTCACATACATTGGTATTTCTATTCATTCTCATATTAGCAGCAGTATCAACATCATAAAAATATAATTGTGCATACATTGGAGGTCGACCATAAGCAGGAATTAAAGCACCAGTACGATGATAAAAAATATTATGAATTTTAAAATGATAAATACCACGTGCAGTAGAATCCGCTATATTACATTCAGAACTGATCATTGCAAATGCCGAATTATAGGAACGAATATTTGAAAGAAAACTTTTAGAACGTTTTTTTATAGCATTATCATTTGAATTCAATCCTTCGAAAATATTAGAGAAAAATGCATTTTCAGAAAGAGGAGGTAAATTGACTTTGCCTTTATGGCAACACAAAGAAAACGCTTCATTATTATTTAAAGTAACTTCTCTTGCAAAATGTTTGGCATGACAAAAATGACAACTCATATCCAAAGCACCACAAACATACGAATCAAAGTTACCTGGAATCACATTCAAAGCACACTTGAACGAATCTCTCAAAATTACAAAGGGAATTTCATCATTCACCACATTCAATTCTAAATCATTCGCAACATTCATGACACCATTCATGACACCGTTCATGACACCATTCATATCATCAACATTCACTTCATCATTCACAACAACATCAGCTTCAGCATTCATTCCATCATTATTACCATTCATTTCATCATTCATAAAATCAACATTATTACGCATATTACGCATATAATCTCTTTTATTCCGACGACTCGATGTACCACTCACATCCAAACGACGTTTACGACGTAGTCTTGGCATCGAAATAAATAAATATATCAATATATCAAAAATATGAAATAACTCAAATTAAAAATATCTCAAAAATCTTTATATCAATAAAAAACAAAATAATCGAAAAATATCGAAAACCGTCCTTCTTGAAAGATAAAAGACGACTAAAATATAAAATAAATACGACGACTGAAATGAATATAAAATAAATATAAAAATTTTCGTTTTTGTTATTCGTTGTTCGGTTCGATAGCTAATATATAAAAAAGAAAAATTTTAAAGCATTGTTTTAAAGCAAAAAGAAAGATGTATGTAAACTTATAATGCATATGTATAGAAAAAGTTTTCCGTATATAATAACTTTTTTATTTATGATCCGATTTGTTTGAATCCGGATCCGACTATAGGTTACACTAATATCAGTTAGCTGTGAAAATTTCAAATGAATCCATCTGCGAATAAAAAAGCCTAATGCTCCACAAAGTTTTAATCTAGCGTATTAATATATAATATATATATATATATATATATATATATATATATATATATATATATATAAGATGAGCAATTTCACGAAGATTCAACAACGTTTTGAGTTGACCCCTTTTAATTTTGATTATTTTTTGTTTATAGATATAGTCTTTGATAAATAAAAAATACAAGTTCTCTTAGAATTTTTTTTTTCGACCAGGGGTCTTCACAGGGTGCCCCTCAATTTTTTGTTATTTTGTGATGTGACTGCATTTTGACGAGCGATTGTAGACAAACTACTGAATCGATTTTCATAAATGATATGTCGTTGAATAGGTATTAGAACAAAGTTTTTAAAAATGTACACTGTTAATTTTTTGAAATAATTTTTAACGGTGTAACATAAGAAAAAAACGGTGTAATTGAAAAAAAGATGGCATAGTCTCTTTTTTTTTTTTTAACTAAATTGAAGCTTATTTTATATCTAACCACTTGTGAAAGTTGAGGACACGTGTTATTTTTTGTTTTAAAGATAAAATTCGTTGTGCATATGACTGTCGGGAATCAGTTTTTTTTGTTCTGAAGGAAAATTATAAAAATGGCGTTATAAACTAAGAGATATTTTTTTTATGTTAAATATCAAATATTTTATTGTAAGATGAACTTTTTAAAATATTATAAAAATTATATATGTAGTACAATAAATAAATACAATTGTTAAAAATGATTTACTTATTTTACAAACAGAAGTTTCTTTTGAATAGGAAAGCACTTCTGCAAATATTTTCTTTGTATTAGATGGCATAGAAAATGAAATGTTTATTTATCACTTTTAGTAATCACTTGTCACTCTTATAAAAAATAATTTGACAGTCTTGACTGCAAACAAAAAAGCCGTATAAACAACTAAATCTATTTAGGAACTTTTGATTGGAGAAGTATTATGTTCGTATTATGTTATTATGGAATCATAAAGTAAAAGATTGTTTTTCAACATTAAATTACAAATATTTTATTATTGAATAAACTTTTTAAAATATCATACAAATTATATATGTGAAAATAAATATAGTTATTAAAAATTATTTACTTATTTTACATTCAAAAGTTTCTTTTGAGTTGGAAAACATTTTTGCATTTATTGTCTTAGTATCTACTGGTACAAAAGAATGAAATTTTTCAGTTCCACTTATAGTAATCGCATTTTTATATCGATTTTGTTATTTTTCTTTTGTTAATTGATATTCATTTTTATCGGCGTATCCAAAGTTCATGGTAGATTCCCATTTTAAAGCCCATTCGAAAAGTTTTTTTGGTGTATCAATAATATTATCTTCGCTCGCCATACTATAACGGTATGCAGCACGCTTCAGTGTACCACCAATTCCATCACAAGGTCCCTTTCCATGGCTGGTAGCATGAAAATGCCATTCAGCGTCAACCTTAAATTAACTAATTAACTTATGCCACCATAAAGAAGACTTTAAGGTTGACGCTGAATGGCATTTTCATGCTACCAGCCATGGAAAGGGACCTTGTAATGGAATTGGTGGTACACTGAAGCATGCTGCACACCGTTATAGTATGGCGAGCGAAGATAATATTATTGATACACCAAAAAAACTTTTCGAATGGGCTTTAAAATGGGAATCTACCATGAACTTTGGATACGCCGATAAAAATGAATATCAATTAACAAAAGAAAAATTACAAAATCGATATAAAAATGCGATTACTATAAGTGGAACTCAAAAATTTCATTCTTTTGTACCAGTAGATACTAAGACAATAAATGCAAAAATGTTTTCCAACTCAAAAGAAACTTTTGAATGTAAAATAAGTAAATAATTTTTAATAACTATATTTATTTTCACATATATAATTTGTATGATATTTTAAAAAGTTTATTCAATAATAAAATATTTGTAATTTAATGTTGAAAAACAATCTTTTACTTTATGATTCCATAATAACATAATACGAACATAATACTTCTCCAGTCAAAAGTTCCTAAATAGATTTAGTTGTTTATACGGCTTTTTTGTTTGCAGTCAAGACTGTCAAATTATTTTTTATAAGAGTGACAAGTGATTACTAAAAGTGATAAATAAACATTTCATTTTCTATGCCATCTAATACAAAGAAAATATTTTATAACTTTTTAAAATATTATAAAAATTATATATGTAGTACAATAAATAAAATAAATACATATTTATTGTACTACATATATAATTTTTATAATATTTTAAAAAGTTCATCTAATAATAAAATATTTGATATTTAACATAAAAAAAATATCTCTTAGTTTATAACGCCATTTTTATAATTTTCCTTCAGAACAAAAAAAACTGATTCCCGACAGTCATATGCACAACGAATTTTATCTTTAAAACAAAAAATAACGCGTGTCCTCAACTTTCACAAGTGGTTAGATATAAAATAAGCTTCAATTTAGTTAAAAAAAAAAAAGAAAAAGAGGCTATGCCATCTTTTTTTCAATTACACCGTTTTTTTCTTATGTTACACCGTTAAAAATTATTTCAAAAAATTAACAGTGTACATTTTTAAAAACTTTGTTCTAATACCTATTCAACGACATATCATTTATGAAAATCGATTCAGTAGTTTTTCTACAATCGCTCGTCAAAATGCAGTCACATCACAAAATAACAAAAAATTGAGGGGCACCCTGTGAAGACCCCTGGTCGAAAAAAAAAATTCTAAGAGAACTTGTATTTTTTATTTATCAAAGACTATCTATAAACAAAAAATAACCAAAATTAAAAGGGGTCAAGTCAAAATTTCCCAAAAATTTGCTGAACTTGCGTGAAATTGCTCATATATATAATATATATTTATATATATGTATGTATATATATTTATATATATATATATATATATATATATATATATATATATATATATATATATATATATATATATATATATATATATATATATATATATATATATATATTATATATATATATATATATATATATATATATATATATATATATATATATATATATATATATATATATATATATATATATATATAGATATATATATATATATATATATATATATATATATATATATATATATATATATATATATATATATATATATATATATATATATATGTATATATATATATATATATATATATATATATATATATATATATATATATATATATATATCCATGTATATATTTATATATATAAGTTGTGATTCAGATTTTCGAATAAAAATGCGAGCTATTTTGAGTTTTCCTTATTTCAACCACGTTTATGTATTTCTTCCTACATCGTAAATATTGTTTAACAAGCTCAGTCGTTCTCAAACATCAGTTAAAAATTCTTTCAAAATAGTAAAGTTAAATTAATTTAAATGGCGTCTCAAGAAGTTTTAAGTGTAAAAATAATCCAAATTAATTTTGTTTTATTTGTGGAATCTGTATAATACATCCTGCTGAAAAATCACTCCATATATAAGAATTGCATACCTTCATTCTTTCGGCATAAAATTGAATGAAGATAAACCGTGGATACCGAAAAATAGTTATGTCAACTGCAATTTAACACATTGAAGATGGTACAATAAAGAAAATGTTCATTTAACGTTTTAACGTTGTGTTACGATACGACCAGGTTTTGACCATAATTCGCGATTTTAACTCGAAAATCTGTATAACAACTCATATATAAAACAATTATGTTGCAGAATTTAAATTATTCTAAGTAAAAATTTTTTTTTCTAAATTTTGAGTTTTGACTTTTTTTGGGTAAACCTGGATAACTTGTTGCAACCTGAACCGAAATTCGTGTTTTTGAACTTAAATGAAAGGATATTGAATTAACTGTAGGTTCCAAGAAATTAAAAAACTACAATTATTGTTGGTTCAAAATTTATGGCGTTGAATACGGAAAAATTTAAAAAAAAACAAAAATTTTTGAATGAAGATTTTTTGCATTGAATTTCATTTGCATTGCATTCATTTAAAATGAATAAAATTTCCATAAAAAATTATGTCTAACTGACGATTGAGAAATTCAACTTAAGTAAGATAACTGATGATGAAGTTTCAACTTAGAAATATCATCGCCTTGGTGGCGTAGTGGTTAAACGTGTCTGTCAAAGGAATTGAACTCGTCAGTTGGCACTGATGAGGTTACGAGTTCGAATCCCAACCGAAACACGTAAAAGAGAAAAACACAGTTTTTCTGAGATATTTCCAACCATACCTTTGAATTGGAAAAATTCAAATTCATTCCATAGTTACTTGAGTTTAATTGCTCACAAAATCCTGAATAAATTTTTGATTTTTTTTAACTTTTTTCGAATGTAACTTCCAGAATCCTTGATATATTTTTATAAAACAATTCTCAAAACGTTTGTTAGTATCATTACTATGCACTTGTTTCATTAATACATTAAATTTGTTAGTTTTGTAAAATATGCGATCCAAAAACCGGTATAACCTTTTTGTTCACCGTAAAAATTTTGCGAATATCTCAAAAACAAGAGCTAACTTAAAAAAATGATTATTATTTGCATAATATTTTAAGAATATTGTGTCAAAATTTCAAGTCGATTGGAGCAAAATTGACGAAGTTACGAGTATTTTTAAATTTGCTTATAAACCAAAAAAATAAAAAATTAAAATTTCAAAAAGCCCTCCCAGAGCTACCTGGGGAAAACTATTATCTAACTAATGAACTTTGATTTTTTGATTTCGGATGATGCAGCACCAAGTTATGAGGGGCACCGCAATTCTACTTTTTTCCGAGACACGTCCGAATAATTGCTGCCATTGCCGTGTTTGTTAATATTTCTTCTTGAAAATTTTATACAATATTCTTCAAATGTGATTTTAACATCACAGAGGTTTTAACTGTGTCGTCACAAAAAATTTACAAAAACATGCCTTTTTTCGTACGAATTAACCTTACACCCCTCACCCCCCCTTATGGAGATTTTTCTTGTAAACTAGTGTTATTTGATCAACATCTTAAAACACATTTCATTTGTTGAAATTTTCGTTACAGATTTTTTAAAATAGATCTATTTTATTGTCTAAATTCAAGAATGTAATAATATTTTTACTCACAAATCATTATATATTGTGACACATCACATCACAGTTCAATTAAATAAAAATATGTAATGCTTTAATTTCAAACTTAAACTAATTAGCAAAGATATTTTTGAGCTAATAAATTATAAAACTAATGAGAACTTATTTGGATCGACATGAAAAAAAGTTAAACTTATCATAAAGATGTTGCTTTTCATCGGTGTAGTCCAAAAAATAATATAGATATTTATATTTAAATAATGTTTATATTTTATTTATATATTTGCTAACGTTTTGGGTTTATATCATAACCATCATCAGGCAAAAAAAAAATATAAATAAACTAAAATATTAAGAAAAAAGAGAAAAAAGCAAGAATTAAAATTCTACATAAAAAATTATTTTCAAAAAAAATTATATATATAATCAAGAAAAATATGAAAATGTAAATACTGATATAAGATACTCACAACAAAACAACAAAACAACATTGAGACGTTTGTTCTTTGGAGACGGTGTAGGTAGACAAATTATACAAGCCACGCCCACTCTTAGATTTCATTAAGTGTGATATTTTCAACATGCTATAGCTCTTTTCACAAGATAATAAAACTTGACATTGGTGATCGATCAGCTGATTTATAAGTGTTTCGAAAAGTTTTAAACCGTCTTTATTCTATTTCTTGCAAAATTTCTTGCAAATCAGGGCTGTTTCAAGTAATCTTTGAATGATTTTAGATAAAGTTGTATTATTTTTGATTTTTTTTAAATAAACTTTAATACATAATTACTGACTCCTAATTATCATTGCTGTATATAATCTGTCAATTATATAGAGCAATACAACGGTTTGAAGTTTGAAAAAAGCTAAAAAAACCTCTATATATGGTATGGTACATTCTGTATAGTCAGTCAATGGCATGGATATAGTTAACCGTAAAAGATGAGTTGGTTGTGCAAATTCAAGCCGAAAGGATTTCATCGCAAATTTCGAAATAAAAAAGTGTTTGCATTTTATTAGTTTGTAGTGAATTTTGAAATTGTTAGATAAAATTAACAAAATTAACAGTTAGATTAATTAACAAAAAAAAAATATTACATGTTACTAACTGTGAATTCTTTTTAGTTTTTGTCAATTTAGGGTTTTCTTTTGTTTACCGTAGATTCAATTCAGTTTCGATAGTGTGAATCTATCTATCTTTATGTCAATAAATGTAACATTTAAATAGAAAAAGTTAACTAGGTGACCAATGCAGAATGCAATTGATGAAAAGGAGCGAAGATATGTCCAATCCAAAAGATATGTCCGAAGATATGTCCGAAGATATTAATGTATAATAATAATAATAAATAAAAAATTAAGTGAATTTTGATGATATGAATGATGTCATGAATGGTGTCATTAACGGTGTCATGAATGGTGTCATGAATGGTGAAATGAATGGTGTCATGAATGGTGTTAATGGTGAAATGAATGTTGTGAATGAAGAAATGAATGATGATTTAGAATTGAATGTGGTGAATGATGAAATAGAAATTCCCTTAGTAATTTTGAGAGATTCGTTCAAGTGTGCTTTGAATGTGATTCCAGGTAACTTTGATTCGTATGTTTGTGGTTCTTTGGATATGAGTTGTCTTTTTTGTCATGCCAAACATTTTGCAAGAGATGTTACTTCAAATAATAATGAAGCGTTTTCTTTGTGTTGCCATAAACAAAGCCAAAGTCAATTTACATTCTCTTTCTGAAAATGCATTTTTCTCTAATATTTTCGAAGGATTGAATTCAAATGATAATGCTATAAAAAAACATTCTAAAAGTTCTCTTTCAAATATTCGTTCCTATAATTCTGCATTTGCAATGATCAGTTCTGAATGTAATATAGCGGATTCTACTGCACGTGATATTTATTATTTTAAAATTCATAATATTTTCTGGTGCTTTAATTCCTGCTTATGGTCGACCTCCAATGTATACACAATTATATTTTTATAATGTTGATACTGCTGCTAATATGAGAATGAATAGAAATGCCAATGTATGTGAAGTTTTCCTTATGCGTGAGATAGGTTTTGAGCTAGATCGTGTGAATCCTTTTGTTGGTTCTTTTAAATCAATGCATGAATTTTGTGAAAGACCTGAGAATGTTACTGCTGATGTGTCAATGGTTATAAAAGTTAAAAGAGAATGTGATATTCGTCGTTTTAATGATGCTGTTCAAACTGATGTGGCTGAAGAAATATGATTGTTTTTTCAAAAAATGCAAATGAAATTCGTTCTGTTTCTGTCCTTGATTCCTCTTTGGATCCTTTAGCTTATCCTTTGTTGTTTCCAAATGGTGATACTGGATGGCACGTTAATATTCCACATAATTTAGTTTCAACTTTACGTGCTAATGTGCCATGTACAAAAGTTACAATGTTGCAATATGCATCTTATCGCCTTACTATACGTGATGGTTTTAGTCTTTTGCATCGTTCTCAAAAATTATTTCTTCAATGGATTGTTGATATGTATGTTCGTATCGAAGGTACACGGCTTCATTACATTCGTTCAAATCAATCTGCTCTCCGTGCTGATTTGTACAATAATTTAACAGATTTCTTGCATCAACATCGCAATGGCGATGATAATATGCAAGTAGTTGGTCGTAAAGTAATTTTGCCATCTTCTTTCACCGGTTCACCACGTAACATGTATCAAAATTACTTGGTTTAATGTCTATTGTACAACATTTCGGTAAACCTTCTTTATTTATAACAATGACATGTAATCCTCAATGGCCAGAAATTGTTGATAATTTGAGTAATTATGAGTCTTAGAATTTTCGAACTTAAAGAGCTCATAGATTGTTTAATGAAAAAAAAGATTTTCGGTTCTGTCAAAGCACTTATATATACCATTGAATTTCAAAAAGTGGTCTTCCGCATGCTCATATTTTGTTAAATTTGTCAGATGAAGATAGAAATGATGGAAATGAAATGATTAATAAATTTGTATGTACTGAAATCCCTGATCCCATTCTTTTTCCTAAATTAAGCCGTGCATTCACATAAAACAGAAACAGAAACAGAAACCGAATTTCATACAAATTTGACAGCAACAGAAACAGAAACCTAATTTAGAAACAGAAACTGAAAATTCGTCTGTTTTGTCTGGACCAGAAACAATTAAATTCAATTGTTTCTGGTCCAGAAACTGTCACGTGATCATATTATTTTAAATTTATATTTAAAAATTTATATGATTTAAAAATTTATATTTATATGAATTTATATTTAGAAATAAATATTTAGTCAAAAATAATTTACGTTGAATCTAGCTCGATGATTTTTTTTTGATGGGTATTATTATGTGCGATAACGAAAAAAATAAATTTCTTCTTCACTATACATTACAAAATTGTGTTATTTTTTTATTTATATGAATGAAAAATAAAATACACAGTTTATTGAATTACAATATTTTTTTTATATTAATATAATTTTTTCAATTTTAATTGGGTTAAATATATATGGATTGGGTTAAATATATATATTTTAATTTTGGCATATATAGTATAATATGCCATCTTAAAATTCGGTTTCTGTTTTATTATTCACCACCGTCAACCAAATTAGAAACAGAAACAGAAACTGAAAATTTTCAGTTTCTGTTTCTGTTTTATGTTTACTACTTTACTAATTTATAACAAAATTCGGTTCAGCCATTTTATTTTATTAATAATTCTAAGAACAGGTACTTTGTAACAAAAGTTATTTAAAAAAACAGAGGTTTAACGGTGGGTTTATTTCAAAATTTAAACAATGGTGGTTTGCAACCTGAATAAATCGTGCAATAAAGCATAGACATTCACATATGTCAGCAATGTAAATTATTTGCTATTGTTACTAACCTTTCGACATAAAGTTAAATAACCAGTTACAATTTTAATATAAATAAAGGTGCAATAACAATTACTTATTTTGCTAGTGCGTTTATTGAGAGAAATTGGTAGAAAAAAAATCTATTTTTTTCAGTGTAAGATATTGTATTACAGTTTGCCTAAAGTAGGACATTTTTATAGTAAAGGAGGACGTAGGACATTCTTGCTCCAAAGTAGGACTGTCCTACCGAAAGTAGGACACGTGGCAACCCTATATTATGCTGTTAAATTTTAAACTTTGTAAATTTTTTTCTGTTTGAATACGTAACAACATTTTTTTATTTTTTACTTTATTCAATTTAAGCGTTATTTCCAATAAGTAAATTCATTCAACTTTATTTATTTTATATTAAAGAAAGTTTTTTCTTTAAAATATTATGAACTATTAACATAAATATGCTAAAAAATTGAAAAAAATTAAAAAAATCGACAAGTTCGAGATTCGAAAATTTTTTTTTTCGGTTTTTCTCAATTTTAAGCTGCTAAATAACAACAAATCATTAAAATCGGTATACCATTTGAGAGTAGACATCTTGACAAAAAAAATAAGCACTGGAACAACATCAAAATCCAAAAAAACATCAATAAAGTTGTTCGCCGGAGATAGGGGTGTTTTTTCGGACAAATGGTAAAATCTCGAAAAATATTTATTTTCCATAATTGAAAAAATTCATGCTTATTATGCGCAAATAATTACGTACTTTCACAAAGTTTCATTTAAATTAAATAATTTTCACGCGAAAAAAAAATAAAAAACAGAAAAATCGGTTTTTCATCATTTTCTCGCAAACTTTGAGGTTATGTCGAAAAATGTGTTCACTAAAGTTTTAGATTTTTTTATTATCTACAACTTTTGTATGAAACACTTTTCTTTAGGAGGCCTCGTTTCGTTACAAATAACGAAAAACTGTTTTCTCCCCTTACACATCACCCCATTTCACTACTTCCCTTCATCTCAAGTTCGAAAGTTTTTTTTTTCATTGTTTATGACCTCAACTATATATTCCAGCCGGCCGCTACCTGCTACTAATTTTTTTTATTTCAGCTATAAAAATCCATAACGGCCCCAGCCTATAATGTAATATATAGTTTCATTGGTCAAATAATACAAAAGTTGCTTTTCATCGGTGTAGTCCAAAAAATAATATAGATATTTATATTTAAAAAAATGAAGTGCGTAATCTTTACACGCTGTAGAAGTAAAACTTCTTTGGCCACTGCAGCAGGTATTACTAAAAATATTAAATATAAAATAAAATAGATATGTCATATTGAAATTTAGAGTTTTTTTCTAATATTCTTGATAATATAATTTACAGCAATGTGTAATAAAGAGCCATATTTACATGTTTTACAAAGTCTTACAAATTAAATTTCAAGATGAATACATGTCCACTTAATTCAACAACATGATTTGGTACAAAAATTGATGCAGTTTTTCACTAAATTTAGCAAATTTGTCATAAACCTTTAATTTCATATTTCAATTATACGAATATGATAATAATTGAATTGACTTTGTAATACATTATGTAAATATTGCTTTTTATTACACCTGCAGTAAATTATATTATCAAGCAATGCAACTCTGAATTGAAATATCACATATAATTATTTTATATTTAATCCACCGAACTTAAACTATGGAAGGCTAAAGCCATAAGTAAGTGAGCCGTAAGTAAGTAAGCCGTAAGTGTAAGATATTGTATTACAGTTTGCCTAAAGTAGGACATTTTTATAGTAAAGGAGGACGTAGGACATTCTTGCTCCAAAGTAGGACTGTCCTACCGAAAGTAGGACACGTGGCAACCCTATATAATGCTGTTAAATTTTAAACTTTGTAAATTTTTTTCTGTTTGAATACGTAACAGCATTTTTTTATTTTTTACTTTATTCAATTTAAGCGTTATTTCCAATAAGTAAATTCATTCAACTTTATTTATTTTATATTAAAGAAAGTTTTTTCTTTAAAATATTATGAACTATTAACATAAATATGCTAAAAAATTGAAAAAAATTAAAAAAATCGACAAGTTCGAGATTCGAAATTTTTTGTTTCGGTTTTTCTCAATTTTAAGCTGCTAAATAAAAATAAATCATTAAAATCAATATACCATTTAAGAGTAGACATCTTAACAAAAAAAATAAGCACTAGTACAACATCAAAATCCAAAAAAACATCAATAAAGTTGTTCGCCGAAGATAGGGGTGTTTTTTCGATAAAATGGTAAAATATCGAAAAATATTTATTTTCCATAATTGAAAAAATTCATGCTTATTGTGCGCAAATAAATACGTACTTTCACAAAGTTTCATTAAAATTAAATAATTTTCACGCGAAAAAAAAATAAAAAACAGAAAAATCGGTTTTTCATCATTTTCTCGCAAACTTTGAGGTTATGTCGAAAAATGTGTTCACTAAAGATTTAGATTTTTTTATTATCTACAACTTTTGTATGAAACACTTTTCTTCAGGAGGCCTCGTTTCGTTACAAATAACGAAAAACCGTTTTCTCCCCTTACACATCACCCCATTTCACTACTTCCCTTCATCACAAGTTCGAAAGTTTTTTTTTTCATTGTTTATGACCTCAACTATATATTCCAGCCGGCCGTTACCTGCTACTAATTTTTTCATCTCAAAAAGGTAACGGCCCCAGCCTATTATCATAAAGCTTATGAAATAGTTATTTAAGTATTCAGGGCAGTAAGTGTATTTTACCGATTGAGGATATATGTTTTGAGATCGAGACGAAGTCGAGATCTATAATATATCCGAAATCGGTAATACTCTTAATGCCCAAAATGCTTATTATATTTTTTGCACGATGAATAAAAATGCAATTAAAAGTATTTAAATAATTAAATTCATTTCTAAGTTTTAAGTAGTATTTTACTTGCCCAATCGGAATTCGCATTTAACTGCCAAAACGCAATTTTCAAATAAAATGAACGATAGAATTCGATTTGGATATCAAGTGTTTTCTGGAGGTTGGTAGTACTTGTTCAGAAAATTTAAAAATCAGTAAACTGATTGAATTTTTTATTATCGTTATAATTTGATAGGTCTACGTGTTAATTTAAAGTGAAAATTAATCAAGTTTTTTAGTTTAGCCATTATTCTGTGTTGTATTATATTTTGTTTTATTACCTATATTTAATTTAAAGTTTGAAAATGGAAGAAAAGTTTGCTCAGGGTATGCTAAAAAGACCGTAGTAAGTAATAATACTTCTATCAAAGACATCCGAATAACAGTTAATTACGTTAAATAATTTTGTTTACACAAATTCAGCTCTACAAGAAGATTATGGTCAAATAAAGAAACGAAAATGCTTCTACGTTGCGCTTGTAGTAGGAAAGGAGAATTTTACCATATTAAAAAAAGAAATTTGTATACGAGCACTTAGTGGAAGATCTAACTGCATCAGGTGTCTCGGTTAGACCAAAATCTACTGTTTATTTCATTTGTTTGATTCTATTTCTTAAATTGCAGGAAAACCATACACGTCCGATGCAATAAAAAATAAAATAAAAACATTGAAATTAGCGTACAAAACGGTTGTTGATAGTAGTACAATCGTAGTGGTGCCGCCCCATCGATTGCTCCATATATGGAGCTAATGGATGAGTTCCTGAATCAGGAATATTTACGATCGGATTATTCGTACTCTTTGGCTCAATCCTTGGGTATAGGAGGACAGAAAATACCACGTTCTAGCAGTGCTAGTAAATTGGTTTCAAGTTCAAAGAAGAGCGATTCTTCGATTTTGTCTTCTCAGACTTCATAGCCAAATTCAGAGCCAAATCCAGAGCCAAAGGAAAGGCGAATCAGAAAATGAGAAAAGGAGCGATTGCTAGATAAGAAACTTGAGTTCAAGTTGATGCTTGCAAAAAGAAAAGAAGACCAACAAACTCTAAATTATTTCAAAAAAGATAAAATACACGAGGAGAAAAAGAAGATGCACGAGGAAAAGCAAGAACTGCTTAAAAAAATAATAAATATTATGATAAATATTATGAATTTGAAAATCCGCAATATATTCACATACAGTCTTAAGAAAGCTCGATACTTTAGCATAAGTTGTCTCATTTTCACTGCTACTGCTACTCGTTGATGAACTTGAGCTTGACTGAGACGACGAGGATGAACTGCTTGTGGAATCAAGAAAATCCTCAGCAATGGCCTATAACAAAAGTATATGGGTTAAATATAAGAATTAGGCTAACCTAATATTTGTTTGTGTTGAACAACTGGGTTAGACTTTACCTAACAACCTTATTAGTATTAAACAAATAATTTTTACCTGTGATAATATTCGTTTATCTGGATCCATAAGATATATCCCTAAAAAAACAGACATTAAATAATTTTGATTAAATATTAAATACTTTGTGTGACCAAAGTTTTATATGAGAAAAAAAAATATGGATGGGAGACAATGATTTTTGTTTTAGAGTCTTACAATTTAAATTGAACTGAAGAACTTTATAACACTACTAACTATATTAATAAACTATTTTCGACACCAACAAAAATTTATAATTACCTTTCTAATGTATCACTATATAATATTTTATATTTATGTTACCAAACTACGTATTATATTATCGAACTGCTGCAAAATAGAATAAAGTTCAAACATGTACAATCATCATTATAATAATATACAAATAACTAATATTTTAACAAAAAATCAATTTTATAAAATTTCATATTTACATTTATATTATGTCGAATTCTTTTCACCCAAACCCATAAAAAAAAATTGATGTAAATCAAAAATTTTGTTCTTTTCACCCAAAAAAATCAATTTTTTTTCTGATTTACATAAAAAAAATGTGCATTTTTTCGTAAATTTTTGAAGTTATACTTCTTTGCGCTCGTTGTAATTATTTTGATGGGGTGTTAATCGAGAAACCGCGTCACGTTGTTTGAAGTTATATTTTAACCTTTATGCTGTATGGTAATAAAGACGAAATTAGTAAATCAACCTTATGCTGTATGGTAATAATAACGAAATTACTAAATCAATCATATTTTATAATAATAAAACATTATTCGCTTAGTTATCTTTGATCAATTTTTTTTTTCACTTTTCGGAATTATCATTAAAAGGAATAGTTAATGTATAATGTGACAAACAAATATGTACATTTATATGAAAATTATGTTAAATTATTTTTTAACAAATACATATTTCTAATTTACAACAAATATGTTCTTATGGTTTGCAATTATATAAAATATGTACATATTTCTATGCATTAGCACCAATACGATACATATAAGCATTGCTTATATATGATTAAACAAACCTGCTTGCATTAGCAGAACTGCCCTCACATGTTCCAAAAATTGGAAATTGACGTTTCTTTTCCTCTTCTTAGAAACATTTATTAACCAAGAATTTGCATTAGAACCTTAGTACTGAAGAAAAAGATTATGAACAATATCAAAGCTACAGGTTTAAAGTGTTTTACTTATTGAGTGAAATATGCTGCTCCATTACTTTCAAAACTATTATTGTTATTGCAAGGGATCTATAAAATATATGAAAATATGTTAACAAATGGTGTGATTTGACTGTTTTAATAATAAGATATTATAAGTTTGAATTTACAAATGAAATTAGTCTTATTATTATTTTTTCCAATTTTTGTTTTAAGTTGTGGGAAGGAATGTCGAAATAAGACGATGACCATAAAGCGATAAAACCCATTAAACGAAAATATTCACTAAAAATGGTGGTATTTTTTAACCGGCCGGCGTATGCATCAATGTAGTAGAGTATTGCAGACAATCGATAAAATATATTTGCAAATTGCAATACTCTTCAGAACAGCAAAATTTCTGGATTGATAAATGATTATAAGTCTACATGAAATAGGACGCTAAACCAATAGCAATGAACCAGTGTACCTCTTTTGTATGACGAGTACGGTGGTTTCGGAGTACGTAATTGACAATTGTGACATCCAATAAACAAGAACATTTACGCTCACCTAATTGTTCGTGACACATTGAATTATTTGAATTAAATCTTTGGAATAAAATTTTAACTTTTTTCTAACCTTAATCTTTTGCCATCTACATTTATAAAAATTATTTAATTATTATTTGTCTGTCAATGTGTTTTAATTTTAACATACATTTAATATGTAAATTTATCTATAGCTTTAGAGACATTTACTTAATGGCTTTTGCTGACTGTAAAATGATACTATTACATTTTTTTCAAACTTTTTATATACATATTACTAATAAAATAAGTTAAATTAAATGACATTAAAAAAATGTCAGAATTTACTCAAAAAAAAACAGTTTTCAACCACTTTATCTGGGAAGCACGGGCATCGCCGTGCGGGTACCTTCTAATAATTAATAATTATTAGTTTTTTGAATAATATTTTTTTTTTTCTTTTTGGATAATATTTTTTTTTGAATATTTTTTTTTTTATTTTTTTGACTAAGAAAACTAAGAAAAATCGACGATTATATAGTAGAATTTTTTTGCCAGCGAATTTCTGACAGCTACGACGCAGCAAGAGATAAAAGATGAGACAAAAAGTAAAACAGAGATGTATTATTTATTTTGGGATAAATTTGTTTACAAAACAATTATATTAGTTAAATTTCTACTTCTAGTTCGTACCATTTGTTTGTTGTGATATTTGTTTCCATAGGCGTCGTTATTTTTATTATAATTATTTTTAATTATCAAAATTTTGTTATATTTCCTACAAAATCATTAATATTTCTACTAGTTTTTGGGTTTCTATTATAATTGGTTGAATTTCAATAGTAATTAGGCTTACCACCTTTGAATTTTTCGAAAAGCGTATACATATATATTTTGAAAAAAAATAATTAAAAGAATTTTTTTTACTCATAAATTTTATTAATTTTATAAGTTAATTGGAAAAAACGATAACAATATAAACAAAATACATATATTAAAAGAATGTCTTACTTTAATTGACTAAATAACCTATAATAACATAGGGATGGGTTTTTTGTGAACAATTAAGCTTAAGTACATATTGGAAATCACTTGAATTTTGCAATTCGAAATAACTTTTCATTTTCTCTAAAATTCCTTCAGAAAAAATTTTTTGTGTTTCGTGTCAGGATTCGAACTCACATTCATCAGAGACACATGTTCCTATTTCCTAACCAAAAATATAGAAATAAATTGACTTACGATACTAACAGGCTGATTCTGACATACCCTCACAGATGTAAAAACAGTCATAGCAAATACTTTTCTCTTAGCTAAGACTAAAACCTCTTAAATGCGATTCTGTATGTAGTCACAACTGTGAGATGTCAAAAAAAAACCTCTTAACGTAAGACCATCAAACATGGTCATCTTAAGCATCATAACTTAAAGTTTCATATTTTTTATTTGAATTCTTATATGAAAAATTATATTAATAAAGGACAAAATATTAATTATGAATTATTTATGTAATTATTATAAAATTTATAATAATTATCTATATTTTATTTTAGTTTGAATCAAAAATAAAATATACATATATTGATATATGTATATTGATTTTAAATAAAATGGTGATTGAAAATTTCATATTTGCAATATCGAACTTTTACGTCTCATGTTGTTTTATGAAAATTTTATATAAACTTTAAGGAAAAACAATAATTCTTTTCTGATTTCTCACAAATTTATTGCAAAATAATTAATATATGGTATAATTTTATACTAATTGTATATAAATTATTATAAAATAAAATACATTTTTGATTATTGAAAATGGCGTTTGGTATTTTCACAAACAAAATTTATTAATACCTTAAAAATTTTCTAAAACACAAACTTGATTTCTATAAAAAATTATTATATAATATACCATAATTCTTAATAATAATTTATATGGTATTTTAATTTGTATTTAAATTATTTAAAAAGAAAATATGACATTTTATAATACTTTTGTTTATAAAAATAGCCGTTTGAAAGATCTCCAAAATTATGTTTGTAGAGTTATTATGAGGTTTTTTATGACAACGTTCACAGAATCGCAATTAAGATATTCCTCTTAAAAAAATTGTCATAACAAAAATAATCATAGCTAAGACCTCTTAACTCAGAATCAGCCTGTAAGTTTCGCATTGATTGACAACAATCAATAATGACTTTACACTTGTGATGTTGACACTTGGGATGTTGATGACTGCACTTGGGATGTTGATTAGAATGTTGATTTAGATGTTGACGAAATATTCTCTCATCCTTTGAATTTATACATCGTAATGTCTAGAAACTTTAAACAAAAAATCAAAACTTTAATCAAAAAATCAGCTAAATTCAACGTAAATTATTTTTGACTAAATATTTATTTCTTAAAATAATGTACAATCCCGTTACATAAATTTAAAATAATATGGTCACGTGACAGTTTCTGGACCAGAAACAATTAAATTTTAATTGTTTCTGGTCCAGACAAAACAGACGAATTTTCAGTTTCTGTTTTTGTTTCTAAATTAGGTTTCTGTTTCTGTTGCTGTCAAATTTGTATGAAATCGGTTTCTGTTTCTGTTTTATGTGAATGCACGGCTTTACCGGTAAGTGATTACTTACCGCCTCCATGATCGGTAGGTAATTACTTACCGACCTGTGATTTGTAAACGAAACATACTATGTTTATTTACGAATCAGTAAACATGCAAATTCGCCTGATCATGCAAAAAAGCTCTATGACAAAAAATAAAACTGAAAAAACGTTTTGTTTCTATAGTCGCGTTTTTTCTTCGGACAACTGTCCGGGACAGCGATTGTTTTATTTAGATTTTTTCGTTCAAATTAAAATTATTTCAATTTTGATTGCATAAATATGAAATATTTATCGTTTATCCATCCATTTTAATTAATCTCTTTAAAATAAATTGGCAAATTAAATTTATTTTTACCAGTTCGCAACAAATCTTGGGTTCGTTCGTAAACACCAAATCGCTAGCTTATTTTCCTATTTTGACGTTTGTGGCTGGAAATGGTCGTTCTTAAACTATTTCTTGCCTATTTAAGCAAGCGATTTGACAGATAAAGTTGTTCGGAAACTCCATTTCTATTCCAAAACTGGCGATTCGATCGCCTATTTTGGACTTGCTGTTTTTGAGATCCTAAATAAGAACTGAGATCTAAAAGTGACATTTGTGGTTTTTATTTGATTTTGATCAAAACAAATACAATATTATTATTAAAAATATAAATTTTATATTTTATTTTGTGTGTCTCATTTATTTACTAGAAATATGAAAATTGTTTTTTTTAAATCTGCATCAATATTTTAATACAAAAATTAATCAAATAAAAATTAAAAACTTAAATCATTTGTTTTTATTTTTCATAATTTGAAATCTGCAAATAATAATTTTTTCACACAAACCAAAAATGTTTTGTGTTGTGTTTAGTTTGTTTTTCCTGTTGTTAAATTATTATAATTATTGTGATAAGTTTTAATACATAATTATTAATTTTTAATACTTCATATATATATTTAGGCAACTGGTCGTTCGGAAACAAAATGCCAATTCTTGTTCTTGTTGAAGAACTGATAGCCACGCCCCTTGGAATGACAGTTTGACTATTGACTATTGACTATTTTAGAAAATAAGCAAGCGATTTGGTGTTTCCGAACGAAATCCTTGTGTTTTATCGAGTGCAGTTCAGAACAGGTGAGGGAAATAAATAATGGGACATTTTTAGTACTATTTTTGAAATTAACACTAGTCGCGTTTTATCTTCGAACTGGCTGTCCAGGACAGAGAAAAATATTGGTAAAATACAGGGAGATTTTTAGAACTAAATTGTAGCTAACTTCAAGTGAATATTTTGACAATCGCCAAAACCCCCGGTATAGAAGCCATCTACATTTTTTAGCACAATAAAAATCGTGAACTTGTAGCGCCATTTTGAAATTAAAACTCAATATAAAAAAAATTCAAAAAATCGCCATAACGCTCATAATGCCATCTAGAAAAATAAAACTCCATATAAAAAAAATTCAAAAATATTTAATCAAAAACACTAATCCAATTTTTTGCATATGGCAATGTTCATTGTTTAGTGCAAATGGCGTGAATTGGTATGGCTATGATATATCGGGGGTTTTGCAATCACCATTAATGTTTGTTTACGCTTGTGTTATATTTGTTTATTTCATAAAGAGCCATATAATTTATATTTAAACGACGAGATTCGAACCAAAAAAAAAAATTAAATTAAAGATTAAATTTAATTTTTTGTTTTGTACGTATATACGTATGTACATATATGTAATGTTTTTGACATCTAAAAATAAACATACATGAAGATAGTGTTTATTTCAAAAATAGTACTAAAAATGTCCCATTGTTTATTTCCCTCACCTGTTCTGAACTGCTCTCGATAAAACACAAGATTTGTTGCGAACTGGTAAAAATAAATTTAATTTGCCTATTTATTTTAAAGAGATTAATTAAAATGGATGGATAAACGATAAATATTTAATATTTATGCAATCAAAATTGAAATAATTTTAATTTGAAGGAAAAAATCTAAATAAAACAATCACTGTCCCGGACAGTTGTCCGAAGAAAAAACGCGACTTCTATCTTCATGTATGTTTATTTTTAGATGTCAAAAACATTACATATATGTACATACGTATATACGTACAAAACAAAAATTAAATTTAATCGGTTTTTATAATTTAAAACAAATAAAAAATCTCTTTAAATATAGTGCTGCGCCTTAAAACTCTTGCATCATGGTAGGAACCAGGTGCCCCACAATACACATCAATGAATCTTTGTTTAGCATCTACAATTACTTGCATGAGATGCTAAAATATTTCTTCCGGTTATAGTAATATATGCTATTCTCATGTGGCATCTTAATTTTTATGTGAGTGCCATCAATTATTCCCATTATATTTGGAATTTGCCCAAATTTTGCCGAAATTAAATTTTTCTCCTCCAATGACGGCCATTTTAAAATTTCTTGACCTGTAAATTTAATTATATTATAGAATTGTTCGAATCTCGTCGTTTAAATATAAAATATATGGCTCTTCATGAAGTAAACAAATATAAAACAAGCGTAAACAAACATTAATGGCGATTGTCAAAATATTCACTTGAAGTTAACTACAATTTAGTTCTAAAAATTTCGCTGTATTTTACCAATATTTTTCTCTGTCCTGGACAGCCAGTTCGAAGATAAAACGCAAAGAATTAAGAGAATAGAGGAAGTGAAATTGATGTTAAAATTTGAAGCAATTTTTGCACACCAACAAATTGTTACTAACACACATGCGTTTTAGTAGAGGAGGCGTAAATATTTTTATTATTGTGGGGTTTATTTTTGGGCATTTCACCTAACTATAAAGTTATTTATGAATATGTATAATATAATGTTTTGAATATACTTGAATATGTTATTTTGTTATGGAATATAATCTGACAAATTATGCCTAAATACCAATTTTGATTGAGGCATTATTGAGAGTAATTTGTCAAAATATGATTTATAAAACGTTAAATCTTCGGTTTTGATTTATTGAAAAACTATTTTGTAAATTAAAATTGAGGATGGACTTTGTATAAGATTTAATTATATTTTCGTTTTTATAATTCGTTAATAGTGTTGTATGGTAATTTGTGATAGTAGAATAATGGTCTTAAGAGGATCATTAATAAACGACATCAGACATTTACGGGAGAACTTTTTTTTCTAATGTTAGGAAATGTCTCGACAGAGGCTAGAAAATGGGAAAACATTTTGTGATATTTAATTATGATAATGGAAGAAAGGTGTAAAGAAGTTTCAAAATGAATATGATGTCATTTATGGACTACCTTTTATTGTTTTTATGGGATTGCGATGGAACTGCTTTCAATGGTCTTAAACAAATAAACAATTTATATTTTAGTGACTAAATTTATATATAATACATTTCATTACAATACATATATTACAATACAATACATTTCAATACATTCATTACATTACATTAAATATTATTACATTACATACAATAAATACATTTCATTTCATTATATTACGTTACATATTATTACATTACATAAAATACATTTCATTACATTACAAAAATTAAAAAACTGCCAGAAAATGTTGTATATAAAAAATTAAAATATATCAGGTCCAGGAGATTCCAGTAGGTAATTGTTCTTGAAGTGAATATTCTTAGAGGTACCTGAAAATAAACAAGCAAAAAAACAAGAGAAGTATCTGTATCACAAATTAAATTTCGGATTATAAAATATAAAATTGGGTTTGAACCAACAAAATTAAATAATACACCGATAAAATGGAAAGTTGAGAGGGGTCTTTTAGTATTCAACGTACTACGCAGAGAGTCAACGGCAAACAGTGTTAATTAAATTTGGCAATTCTTGTTAGTGGGACTTATCAGTCTATTCTAGTTATTTACATTCCACGAAATTTAATCAAATTTGTCAATTTCGTGCGAATGGAAACTTTTTCTGCAGATCTTTTGGCGATATAAAAGTATCGAGTATGCAGATATTTGTCTAAAATTGATTTAATTAACAAAGAATAGTGATTACTAGTTATCAAATGTTGGGATATATCATTAAAAATATTTTTATTGATACAACGTTTTTGAGACTCAATTATGATTTCTGAAAAATTTCTTTTTGTAAGTAGAGTTGAATTGCCTTCCAATAAATAAGTTTTAGTTCGTAAAACTTTTTCACCCATTTCGCAAACAACAAATACGCTCTCAGATGGAATTTGAAGATAGCCTTTAGTTTTATACGCTACTAAGCTTTCAGGAGAGAGCTCCCCCTCCAAAGCAGAAACACACTCTGAGCAATGTAGAAGTTTTTGTAATTTAAAAACTACGAACCCAGCAATGTATCTCACCACATGAGAAGAATAATCTGAAAGATTACTAGGATTAAATAAATAATCATGTTCATTTAAAAAACTAGTTTCATTTAAATAAATGTCTAATTGATTCTCTGTGGTTTTTTCGACATCGAACATTATTTGCCTATCTAAAGATTTATTAATTTCGATAACTGGGTCATATGGAGACGATGAGCATTTCAAAATATCCATTTCCTCTAGTGGCACACAATTACCAATACCATTTTCCCTCAATTGGCAACGAACTATAAGTTTTTTATAAGCAGAATTAAATTGACGCACTGTGGGGTTATTATTATATCCTAACGATGAACGAATGGAGCTAAAAAATAATTCAATATGGTCCTGATTAATCTTATACATTGGAACATAGTGTAGAATTTCAGTCAAAATAAATCGATTATAAAGAAGTTCGATATTATTGAGGCTGCCTATAATTCCAATGAATCCTGTTTTTCTTCTATGGGTTATTAAAGACTGACCCTCTTTGGTTTTCAAATTGGAAATGTACAAAAAAGATTTTTGAGAAAAGGATTTAAAAGATTCTATATTTTCTTTACAAATGGCTTTTTGATAACCAAAATTTGAAATCTTGTGACTGTTCAAAATATTAAAAATATCATTAAAAGTTCTTATAAAATCGGAAGTGGGCTTACTTTCAGCAAAATCAGGTAATTTTAAAATTTCTCTACAAAAATCTAAGGAATCTGCAACGGACTTACTTAAGGTTTGAACGGCTAGGGGCACTTTCATTTTCTGCTCTTTAAAATAAATGTGTGCTCTACGCAACTTATTGCCGGGATGTAATTGTTCACTTTCCTGTAACTTTTCTAATAGAACTAATTAGCGCCATTCAATCATACCATTGTTACCATCAATAAAAGTTTGCATTTCACCGAAAGCATTTCTTACTAACTTAAGCATATGGCAAGGATCTAAAGTCACTAAAAATTTAGATAGATTATCTTCTAACTGAAAATATTTCTCTCCATCTATTTTATTTAAATTACAGGCCAGTATAATTGCGGCCGATAAATTAACAGGAGCTCCATCGAAAGTAATACCAACTATTTCAGCGCCTGTTTCTAAAACATTTTGCAAACACAATTTAATTATGTTTGCTTTTTGAGCAGCTGTCATTGTTGTTATTGGAAAATACCCAAGAGGAATTTTCCAGCTTCGATTTACACACACCGCCATAAATACCAGAATTTGAGTTGCTAGGATGTTGCTTTCTCCGCCATCTCCCATGTCCACAAATCCCATAGCATTCTCTTTGTTCCAATCTATGTGCTCTTTAATAGCCATCTCATCAAATACCACATTTAATATAATTTTTTGTGATAGTTTTCGAGCTTCCACAACAGTTTTTCCAATGGCCCTAAAAGACTCATCGGTGAAACCGGGGTTACATTTCACAGTACGGTACCAGCTATGTATCGTACGTTGAGCCGGTAGACAGGAATCGAATGAATCTCGAACGTAGTCATACGCTTTAGGAGACAAAAAATTTAAATTTAAAGCAAATTTGCGCAACACTGGATCATACGTACCCCTACCTGGACGACCTCTGGTTTTAGCGAGCTGTCTCTGCAAAAGATGTTGATGGACTCCTCCTATTTCCGCCAGTAATTCCGCATTTTCTTCGGAGGCTAAATTTTTTGATTTTAACTCCTTTAAAATCTCGTTGAGTTGTGCGTTTTTTTTGGATTTACGTCTGATTTGTTGATGGAGGTTCTTAATTCTTCTGTCGCGTTTTTTCACTGCCAGTTTCAGAATTTTATTTTTTTTCCTCAACATTAATTTTTGGGGTGATAGAACACTGGTTGTTGTTTCATCAGGTGTAGTAGTTTTAAGGGCTTCTTTTAAGGTATGTTTATGTTCATTTAGTTCTTGCTATATTAAAATTAAAATTTAGACAAAACTGATAATAGAAGTTATATATTTATAATAATCACCATAACTACCGTTGGATTATCTTCATTTGGCTCTGATGAAAACGAAGAAGATGATTCTAGTTTCGCGTCATGTAATGCACATTTTTGTTCATTTAAACTTTTCACAGGTTCAGTATCAATAATCTGAAATCAATTCATAATAAATAAAATATTTAAAGAACTTTTAATGGAAGTTAATTTTTCACTGAAGTCATGTCACTCACTCTCATGTGAGTCATAATAATTGTTTGCATTTTTGTAACTCCAACCTCACTCGAAAAAAGAGTTACAAAAATAAAAACAAAACTCAAAATATCATCATTGGTGGCGAAGTGGATAGCGTGTCTGCTAAAGATTTGAACTCAGTCTGGCATTGATGAGTTTACGAGTTTGAGTCCCAACCGTAATACGTAAAATTAGAAAAACAGAGGTTTTTTTTAAATATTTCCAACAATACTTTTGAATTGAAAAAATTCAAATTTCTTCCTTAGTTATGCATGGTTTCCACAATGGCTAAAGCGAAAAAATGAGCCAAATTAAAATGAGAAAGAAAGAAAAAAATAACTAAGGAGAGAAGTTAAGTCTCTTTAGTTATTTTTTTCTTTCTTTCTCGTTTTAATTTGGCTAGTTTTTCGTCTTAGCCATTGGAGAAACCATGCAATACTTGAGTTTAATTGCTCAAAAAAATCCTGAATAATGAAAACAAAATGTTTTATTACATTTTAAAAATAATGTTTGTTTCCCGAAATATATAAATTGTATTAAATACATTTTTGTTAACTTTTGTTTTAAATATTTGATCGATAAAATATAAATTCGATTTAAGGATTGGAAAGTCTAGGATTGGGTTCAAAAGTGTATTTTGCAAAACGACATGCTATTAGTTGAAGGATAAATTTTCAGATTATGGAGTGTTGTTTATACGAGTATATAGAGCAATTCCAGTCTCTTAATTCTTTGATAAAACGCGACTTATACTAAATTTACACCAGTATCTAATTTGCTACGTATCAAATTTGCTAGCCATTTTCACCATCATACTTTTTAAATTTGATACGGTGATGTAAACTCTTATTAATTAGGTATGACATATTAATTTTTAGCGCGTCCTTTGATTGTTAATTTTTTGGTTAGGAAAAAAATTTCCATAAATATTTTTTATAAAACACTGAAAACATTTATTATATTAATGCTAAAATTTATTTTACTTTTAATTTCAGCAAAAAAATCACATCAAACATAAATATATATTTATAAAATAAGTTGATTTATTTTTATTTTAAATGTCATACCTAATTTTAGTGTTCACACCGTAAAAATAATATCTATTTGCTACGTACCTAATTTGATACGTAGCAAATCATCCTACCAAATATTTGGTACGTACTTTTTTGATAACTGTTTACACCGACCATAGTCGACCTAATAAGTATAGTATGTACCTATTAGATCCTGGTGTAAACTTAGTATTATATGTGTTATTATGGTTTTCCATATTATTCACTGTTTGTGTGCTTTTGTCACTTTTGAATTAAAATGCAATATTTAAAAATATACTTTTTACTGTTTATTTTTTTATTTTATTAATAATAATATAAACTTCCTTATAGTAACAATTTGAATTTTATTTTTTATTTTATAGAATATCGATTTCGACTTACGTCATCCTCAGTTCTTAATTTCTTGTGAAAATGGATTCTTTTTCAACTACAGTGTAAAAAGAATAATAAATTGTAGTTGCTATGATTTTTCATATTAAATTTTACAAAGTTTTTTAAACAAAGCAACCATGAAAAAATAGAGTATGAATTTTTAATGAGATGTTGTCAAAAACTTTTTTTATAATTTAAAGTAAATATCGATAATATATATGCTATCATCATGGTAAAATGAAAATAAGGTATTCTCACTAGAGTGACAGCGATGCCATTTTGATTTTGATTGACGTCACTCAGAGTTTTATATAATACGTTTGTTGTTATTATCAATGAGAAAAGCTATTGTTTTTAAATTAAAAATATATTTAGTATGATTTATAAATTAATTTATTAGTTAATGAAATGATTGAAATTAATTCATTCATTAATTAATGAACTTTAGTATTTGTTTTACTATTAAAACATATACAAATTTAAATGCCGAACTACGTTAAAACCAAAAGTTTTCAACAAATGTGAAAAATCATACTCAAAACATAAGGTTTTTTAATTTCCAGAAAAATAAATCAATTTGTAGTGGATAGAATCATGTGGAAAAAGAAAATGTTCGTATTTATTATAAGATAGTTTGTTCCTTACACTTCACTGAAAATGATTGGACTTTAAAAAACAAAATTTTAAATACTCTAATGAGTAAAAGATCGTTGAATTGATCGTTGAAAGTGGAACCTTATCTTAGAACATACAAGGAAGTGGTTACTTCCAATATTTGCACATATAAAGGAACGGTTTAAAATCGGTTTAAAAACATAAGTCTGCTTATGAATCGATCGATGCGAAAAGAAAGTACTGGCAATTCTCAAATTATTTGATAATGCAAACTCAGTCATTCTCTCACCATTATCATTGTTGGTGTTGATTTCATAACCTCCTCCAGTGCTATGTAGAAAATATTGACGGTCTTAGCTTCAGTAGATGCATGCAAGGCAATAAGAGAAATATTGTTTTATGTACCGCGTACCCCTAAGTAGCAAATCCTCTCATTGACCAGGATGAATTTCAACACGGCTTCTTGTATGCGTGCACCAACAAGGAAACCAGTACTAAATTCTTTTCGAGAAGAATGACCACTACTGCATAAAGAGTGACTATTCGAGTTTTGTTTTCCGATTATTGGCTGTCTAATTTCTTGCAGAGAAATGATATCCATCCTATGCCTCTCAGTCTCTGTTTCTAGGCTTACTAAAGCATCATGAGCGATCAGGCTGCACACGTTTCACGTTCCGATTCGGAAGTTTGGTTCTTTCTCACGTCCAGGTAAAACTTCTGTTGTTTTGTTAGTGTCTGGTATTCCTTTTTTGGTTATCAAATTTAACAAAGCTTTTTTTCGGAGTGATGGTATTAACCTCAGTCCCAACCCAAATTTTCGTTAATGGTTCTGTTATGATGTTAAGGTTATAAGAAGTTTTAAGGCGCCAATTCGCAGTGATGTAGCGTAATAGACTAAGCAGTTTTTCTCTGCTTGTCTCCGATACACCAACCTAATTCTGTCTGCATTACCCCTGCAGCATGGCGTAGACGTCGAATTTTCTACCCTGCAAAGGTTCTTTAGAGTTAGAAAACTTAATAAACAAATTGTTAATGAAAAAAATAAGGAAAACCATAACGTAAAAATTATGTTTTCTCTAATTTTCAAATTAAAACATATTTTGTTTTTTTATATTTACGCCGGATGACGTCACACAAAATTTTCGTTTAGCTGTCAAGAATACCTTATATTCGTTATACCATGTGCTATCATAGAAAAAATTGCATTTCCTAGGCGAGATAAAAACGTTTTTCGTTCGTAAACATGTCTCACTTGACTCTAGCGCGTCTCGTGAACAAATGTTTACTTGCGAAAAATAAATGTTTTCATCTCTTGTAGGAAAATATACTAATAATATTTTGGCATAATTATTTGACATATAAGTTGGAACAAAACTTCATTCACATCAAATCGTTCACTTTAACTATTGCTTGGGAGAACGCATCTTTAATTTTTTTGTAGGTCGAAATTTCGTTTCAGCTATCAGCTGTTTAATGTCAAACAGTTCAATCATTTAACTCCAGTTGGGTGTTTCATGTAAACAAAATTTAAACGTCAATCAAAGCATCATATTGTAAACTGCTATTTCGCAACAGATTCAAACTATATGTGCAGTAATCATATTTTTATTTTATAGTGATTTATAACTCTATAACTAAATTATTTTAAATTCATTATCTTGCTAAGAAAAATGTGCTTATTTTACATCCATCAAAACTTTCGAATTTTCAAGTGGCTCTTATAAAACTTAGTAATTAATTAAATATATATAAAATAATACCGAAAATTGCCTACACTTCCCAATAGTAATGTGTTTTTAGAAAGTTTTAGTATCATCAATTACACAATGCTATATTTAAAATAGTATCAAAGAGTCGAGTTAATATATATATAGTATGTGCTTTTGATTTATATTTTTAGAAGTAAATAAATAAGCTTTAAATTTCGTATTAAATTTAAGATGCAAATACAACTTCATTCCTCATAATTATACATTTTTGCTGCTGTTTTTATTAATTGTTTACTTATATAATACAGTGTAAGTACACAATAAATTAATTGATATGTTGAAACAAAAACATTGGTTATCTTTATAGGTGCTTTTCGCTCATTGAAAATACAGTTAGTTTTTATATTCATATTTCTATTTATATCACACATCAGTAATTTAATATAAATTTGATTTGCTCTACTATTAGTTAGAAATAAATGTCGCAAATTTAATTTCAAGTACGCTATGGATGAATTTTGTGGATCCAAATTCTGGGTAAGTTTCATTAATATTAACATTAATATTTATCATCATTTTATATTGTTCAATTTTAGGACACAAATAAAACATGGCATACAGATGATCCTGATTTAACAACATGCTTTCAGCAAACAGTATTAGTTTGGGTTCCTTGCATATTCCTGTGGACATTTTCTTTATTAGAAATATTTTACATTCGAAATAGTTCTTCAAAAAATGTGCCATGGAATTTGACAACCCTCTCAAAATGCTTTTTGACTGTTGTTTTAATAGTTCTGACAGTCACAGACCTGAGCATGGCACTAAGTAAACAAAACGATGAAATATTTGTAGTTCATATATACACACCTGTTATCAAAATCGTAACATTTGTAAGTTTAGTTAGATCAGTTTCATTTTGTATTTCCATACTAAAAAAACTATTAAATATTCTTGTCACTATTCCCTTATTCGAAACTTAAAATATTCTCAATACAAAAAAAAACAAATATGCTTACGAATTCTGGATAATTGATTTAACGATGTTTTATTAGACATATCAAACATTAAATTTTTATTTATGAAGGTCATGAAAACAAGCATAAAATAGAATATAAATAATTTTTAAATGCTAATATTAGTTGCGTTCGATATGACAGAAGTAACCGAATTATCTGAAATATTTTATGCAATTGTTGTAGATTTTTTTCAGTAAATTCAGTTAGTTCAGTCAAATCGAAGGCAGCTATTATCATTCTTAAAATTTAGTTTTTTATTCTAATAAAAAATGTTGATTATTACAATATTTTAAAACATGGTGAGATCAGTTTTAGTTGCTTTGCAAATATGTATTAATTTTTAATCTCCCTCCGGGTATGATAACTTTGCGTACTCCTACTTAATTTGAAGTATGATCTATTTTACTAAGGATAGTTATAAAAGAAACAAAATCGGCAATAGAGCACCGGTATAGTAGGATTTTCTGGTCAGATTCGAAAACAGTTTTGATGCTGGTTAAATTTGGACCTAAGAAAATACAAACAATTTCTTCCGAGTTGGTAAAATCTTGGAGACGACCAATTTAAATGAATAGCGTTGTATATATTCCAAGTAGAATGTAGCTGACGGCGCTGCAAAGTGTCAAATAATACCCAAATTGGAATACGAAATCCGATGGTTTCAGGGACTAGAATTTTTGATAACTGGCTGGCAAATATTTCATGCAAAACACCATCCGAAGTAGAATTAAGAGTGAATACACATAATGAGACTCCTGTAAAAAAGAGACACGATTCTCAAAATTCAAAAGCATCTGCAAAACACAAGCAGATATATTTCGATTTATCGAAAATATAAAAGGAAGAAGAGATAAAAAACCAGTACAGTCTGGTCCTTTATCTCAGCCAGAATATACACGAACTGCAAATCTACTATATCGCTTAGCCCAAATTAATGCATATCCAAGTCACAGTTGTCCTCCGATTTTTTCAGATACAGCCAATATTTTCTCGATCCACAATTCACTCTAATTTAAGCCTTATTCGCCTATATCAAGTCACAAGGTTGGATGCAAGCAACACTTCATCAAACAAGAAAAAAAATATAACTGATAAAAGTCTGTTTAAAATGTCACCATACCTAGACAAAAACAAAGTGTTAAAACTTAAAAGTTCATGGAAGAATCGACGCTGCCAGCTGTATCGAATTGAAAGCAAAATACCAATAATTCTTCCTCATGAGCATCGGATCACAAGCTTGTTAATCGAAGAGTATCATCGTCGATATCTTCATCATAATTATGAAATTGTTATAAACGAGCTTGAACAAAAATCTTGTATCTTACGACTTCGAGCTTCAGTAAATAAAGTTCGAAGATCGTGCCAAAAGTGTAAAAATACAAGTGCGATTCCCAGAACTACAGAGATGGCTGACTACCAGAAGCACGACAAAAAGCATACGCCAGACCCTTTAAATCTGTCAGCATCGACTATTTTGGGCCTGGGGAGTGATAATAACATGCTTAACAACGAGAGCTGTCCACATCGAAATCGTTCATAGTCTTTCAACAGATTTTTGTATTTTACCGATACGCATATTTATAGCAAGAAGAGGAAAATCGGCTGAAATTCATAGTGAAAATGGAACTAACATCTATGGGGCAGAACTTGAATTTCGAGAAGCCAGCCTTTAATTCCATTGATAAAATGAACTTAGTTGAAGAGTTTAATGATTCAAACACAACTCTTGTCATTTTATTTCACTATAGGATTACCAGATAATTAAAACATTGTATGCTATCACACCTACAAGATATCCAACCGATGAATTGTTCCAAAGTATGCTAGCGGAAGTGGAAAGCTATTATTTGAGACCACTGACACATGTTTATCTTGGATATGATGATGATGAAGATTTAACACCAAATCGTTTTCTTTTATGGTATATTATTACGAAAAGCGAGGAGGACCCCGCAACAATATGCTAAAAGACGTTGAAAAAAATGGGTACGAGAATTTCTACCTACTCTAACTCGCAGAACTAAATGGTTCGAACCAGTTAAGTCAACAGAGAAGGATGGTATAGTCGTCATCATAGATGAAAACAGTCCCAGAAACTAATGGCCAAAAGGCAGGACTCTGCAAAAAGTAAAGGTTAAAAAAATGTACGGAAAGCCACCTTGCAAACTTTACATCATATTTATAAACGTCCTACAATAAAACTAGCTGTGCTAGATATCAGACCACAAAAAGAGGGATCCAAGAGGGGACCCAATAAGTCAATTTACCAGGCTGGAATGTTACCAACGCTTCAGATCGATTTTAAATAAAGAAATTATAAAAGTACTGCGATTACAAAATATAAAATATGAAGGGGCAGAAATTTCAGGGCTCTGAGATATCAAGACTTCGGTATGGGTTAAGGTCTAAGGATTTTAAAATATAGTTTTCGAGAAAACACTTTTATGACGACATTGTTTTTAGTTTTGGTCAGTTATGTATATCAAACATAAAACTCTTTGTTAAAGTACAAGTATTTTTTTATCTCTGTCTAGAAATTTATTACAAAACTAACACGAAACATCAATACGTTGCCGAAAAATTATAACAGATCATAAATTAATATAATTTAGTGAAAAGATGATACAATCAGCAAACTACTCAAAAACCTCTCCATTTAGCGTTTCGAGAAAATATTACAAAATCACAAATTCATATTTTTTTTCCAAAAATATTGTAAAATTTAAATAAAATCAAAAATTCAAAACTTTTTCAAAATTCTAAAAATATTCCAAAAATTACTACAAAACCAAAGATTAAAACTTTTTCAAAAATTCTAAAAATATTGCAAAAATTATAACAAAATCAAAAACTAAAACTTTTTCCAAAATTCTAAAAATATTGCAAAAATTATTACAAAATCAGAAATACAAACTTTTCAAAATTCCAAAAATTTTTCAAAAACTATAACAAATCCAAAAATTTCCATGTCCAATTTCATGTTAAATTACACTTACGTCATACAAACAATTAAATTTTTTTTTCCATTAAAAATTGGCTAAAAAAAATAAATGAAATCATTTCAATAAAATCAATATTTTTTTACAAATTTAAAATGCAATAAAATTCTCAATAATAAAAATTTCATGTTCATTACATTTCATTTTATACAAATAACTAATTTTATTTTTTTCTAAAAAAATAAATGAAAATCATTGTTTTGACACACTTGACGTTATTTTTTGACAAACTTATAATGCCATAATTCTCTATAATAATAGCAAAATTTCATGTCATGCAAATAATTAATTTTATTTTTTTCCAAATAATTGGGTAAAAAATAAATAATCTTTCTTTTGAGTTTTGACAGACTTGACAACATATTTTTAACAAACTTTTAATACTATAATCTAGTTTTTGATCTCATATACCAATCCCGACCATCAAGTTTTTTCCACATTTACCATTACTACTCATTATCATTTAGAATGAACGATGATGAAGGGGTTAACTTAAGATTTTATTTGTTTAAATAAATTTTATATTTGAACGAACTATTTGTTTGAAAACTCGAGCACAATTTTGAAACGAAGTCAAGTGATTCAAAGAATTTAATTTATATTGTTATCACGAGTTGAACTCGTTTTCACAAAGTAAAATTTCTACGAGTCAGACTCGTGATTGTTTCACAAAGCAAAAATAAATTGCCACGAGTCAGACTCGTGATTGATGCACAAGGGGGCAAAATATATGCATATTTCCTTGTTTTGACATACTTGACGATTTTTTTGACACACTTCCGGTACAGTTATCGAACACATTGTCCTTTCGGCTCTTACCATTGAGTATACATATTTTTAGAAACCAACATTTTTTAAATCCCTTCAGCGGTTTTCTAGTTTCGTCGGTTGTGACGGGGACGGCCGGCAGACAGACATACATATTTTTTTGCTTTTTTGGAATCGTTATGACCTAAAACATCGAGAAATGTCAAAAAAGTGGGGGTACATATGAGGTAACGTGAGAGATTCTGGCATTAGCAGTGAGATTCGCTAGTCAAAGTGCTGGTGGATGAACTCTATTCAGTCAACTTTAGAATATTCCTTGATGATATGACACTATTGCAGTTCGTAAAATTTAAAAAAAAAAAATTATATTTTGCCTCTCATTTTAGTGCCTCCATCGTATCACGAATATTGGCCCATGCCAAATTTTATTATGTGATATGATTTATTCTTTAGTCATAAACTCTTCATAAAAAAAAAGAAAAAGTTTTCATCGACACCGCAGAACGCATGTTGTTGTGGAATCTAAGTTTGGTTTACAGCTAGTTCTAGGTTGCCACAAAATAGGCCAGGTTTGTGTGGCCAGGTCGACATTAAGTCCACCAAAGCTTTTTCTAATCTTACATAAATCCTCTGCGGTTGGCATGGTTTTGGGATAGTTTTCCGCCAAGGTTCACATGTCAGATTACTTTGATTGGTAGTTTTCCGTTAACCGTAAATCTCCCTAAGCCAAAGCGGCTATTATATAATGATATAATTTTTTTTTGGTTTTTAGGTATTAGCGGGAACACTTCTATATTTGAATATGTTACGTGGACTACGTACCTCCGGCTTATTGTTTCTGTTTTGGTTTCTCCTTCTAATATTTAGTATACCAAGGTTACGAACAGAAATAATGGCAAGTCGTGATAGAGTGGATAACAACAAAGAAAGTTCATGGGAGCAATATCAATACGTCAGTTTTGTTATATTTTTTGTTTGCACTGGAGCAATTTGGTTTGTCAATTGTTTTAGTGATGGAGAACCAAAAGTATCTGTTTATAATCAAATGAAGGTATCCACACTCTATACTATATTTAGTGTAATAAACTAATTCTATATTGATTTGTTCTAGAATTCATGTCCAGAAATTCGTGCTAGTTTTCTATCACGTTTATTCTTTCATTGGTTTGATCCACTTGCGTGGAAAGGGTATAAAAAACCATTAGAAACCACAGATCTCTGGGAAATGAAACCTGAGGATACATCGGCGCAAGTATATCCATTATTTCAAAAATATTGGACCAAATCCGTTCAACAAAGTAAAATCAACATCATGACAAAAGCAAATTATGCAAAAGATGAAAAAAGTATTAAGTTCAGTCACTCGAAATATAAATCAAAAGCGTCTATCGTGCCAACACTTTGTAAAGCTTTCGGGCCGACTTTTATATTTGGAGCTTGTTTAAAATTTATTCAGGATATATTAACTTTTGTTTCGCCACAAATTTTACGTTTGCTTATAAACTTTGTTGATAGTGAAGATCCACAATGGAAGGGCATTTTATACGCTCTTACATTGTTTATAGTTGCGGCCATACAAACTCTTGTATTAGCACAATACTTTAACAGAATGTTTATTGTTGGACTACGAATAAGAACCGCATTAATTAGTGCTATCTATCGTAAAGCATTGGTTATGTCAATTTCTTCAAAAAAGGAATCAACTGTTGGTGAAATTGTAAATTTAATGTCTGTAGATGCGCAACGTTTCATGGACTTAACAGCTTATATTAATATGTTATGGTCTGCTCCACTTCAAATTGTATTAGCCTTATATTTCTTATGGGATATCTTGGGACCATCAGTTTTATCAGGTCTAGCAGTGATGGTAGTTTTAATACCGGTAAATGGTTTTCTTGCAAATAAAATAAAAACGCTTCAAATCAAACAAATGAAAAATAAAGATGAGCGTGTTAAACAAATGAACGAAATTTTAAATGGAATTAAAGTATTAAAGTTATACGCTTGGGAACTTAGTTTTGAAGCACAAGTAAATAAAATTCGTGATAAAGAAATTAAAGTTTTACGCCATACAGCCTATTATGGTGCGGGTACATCTTTTATTTGGAATTGTGCACCATTTTTGGTACGTATTGAGATAAAATATATAATTTACATCTAATAATTGATAGAACTATTAGGTATCATTGATTACATTTGCAACATATGTCATGCTAGATTCGAACAATGTTTTGGATGCTACCACGGCATTTGTTTCTCTTTCATTATTCAATATTTTACGTTTTCCTTTATCTATGCTACCGAACCTAATATCTAATCTAGTTCAGGTAAGCTAAATAAACAATATTCTGTGTTCGATTTACAATAATAATTTGCTTTTAAACATTACTAGACAAGTGTTTCTGTTAAAAGACTTAATAAGTTTATGAACAGCGAGGAAATAGATCCAAATAATGTGGAACATGATCCATCTGCAAGTATGTATGAAGTTTACATTATTATGTTTATTCAAAATGTTTTAAATAATTATGCTTTATTAAACTGTAACAGAACGTGTAAATTACAATTCAATTATTTGTTATAGAATTTCCTCTTACAGTCGAGGAAGGGTCGTTTTCTTGGGGTGAAGATGAATTAATACTTAAAAATATTAATATGAAAGTAGAGAAAAATTCGTTAGTAGCTGTTGTTGGATCGGTGGGGGCTGGTAAAAGCTCCTTAATGGCAGCTTTGCTAGGAGAAATGAACAAAGTTTCAGGAAAAATTAACACTTCAGGGTCTATCGCGTATGTGTCACAGCAGGCTTGGATACAAAATGCAACGTTACAGGATAATATTACCTTTGGAAATTCTTTTAATGTAGAATTTTACAATCGTGTAGTCGATGCATGCGCATTAAGACCTGATATTGATATGCTGCCAGGAGGAGATCAAACAGAGATAGGAGAGAAAGGAATCAACTTATCGGGTGGGCAAAAGCAACGAGTTTCTCTAGCTAGATCAGTTTATAATAATTCTGATATTTACTTTTTTGATGATCCGTTAAGTGCTGTTGATTCTCATGTGGGTAAACATATATTTGAAAATGTTATCGGTCCCAATGGTATGCTAACTAATAAAACAAGAATTATGGTAACACATGGACTAACATATTTACCAAATGTCGATTATATATACGTTATAAAAAATGGAGAAATATCTGAATCGGGACGATATCAAGAATTATTAGATACAAAAGGTGCATTTGCCGAATTTATAATTCAGTATTTACAGGAAACTAATCACGATACTGAAGGTATTTTAACGTTGTTTCCTATTTAAGATATATTTATTATTTATACTTTTTTCTAGATTTGGATGAGTTAAAAAGCCAATTAGAAACGACTTTATCTGGAGAGCTGCGATCAAAACTAGAACGCGCTATAAGCAAAACACGAAGTGATAGTCAGTCAGAGAGTGATTCTTTAAAAGGAAAATTATCTCGTCAAAACTCAATCGATAACGATACAGAAAGTAGTAGTTTACAGCGGCGTTTAAGCAATAAATCGAATTCCAGTTTACAAAAAGTAACAAAGGAAAAAATTAAATTAATAGAAAAAGAACAATCTGAAACAGGAAATGTTAAATTGAGTGTTTATACGCATTATATAAAAAGTATTGGACTTTGGCTTTTTTTAGCAACTATATTCTTTAACGTAGCAAATCAAGGCTTTTCGATTGGATCAAATTTCTGGTTATCAAAATGGTCAAGTGATCCAACATCAGGAACGGATACCTCTGGACGTAATATGTATCTTGGTGTTTATGCTGGTTTAGGTGCTGGGCAAGGTTCGTACTAAAACAATTAGAACATAGATCATTTATAAGAATATCGTTCATAATTTTTACAGTAGTATACATTTATATGCATGTACTAAACCTTTCAAGAATGCCATTTTGTCCAAAAATGTTTGTTTTTATCCATTTGCGGGTGTCATAACGTCGCCAAACAAACCTTATGTAAAAACTGAAATCTTATCTTGTGTTATGAAGCAATTCTCAACCTCAATTTCTCCTTTGATAGCCAAGCTTTATTTATTTATTACCATTCTTGAAATTGGGATGTAGACTAATTTCTCCTAACTTTGTAGCTTCACAACGTCAAAGTAGCCTATCAACGTCAAAGGTTTTGTCCTTTTTTAAGCAGCTTAATAATCGTATAAAGAATCTTACCGCTTTTTATGGCATTCAGATAGGTGTCTTATCATTCATATGAGAGGTTGAGTTTTAACGATTGTATTCTTTTCTTAATTTTTGGATCCTTGGGTGTTGACATATTACCGAAAATGTTTGTATTTGGTTGTGTGCGTCCCATCGCCTTAACTTAAAAATTGGCCGATAAATAATTTTGGTAAATTTCAAAATGTAGTTTCAATTTCAATTTGTAGAAAATTTAATCAATATACTAGCAATCTCTTCTTTAAAAAACATAGCAGCCTCTAGAAATTGGGACTAGAGCTCTATGTTTTGAGGGGCAAGGAGTGGAAAATGTAACACGATTTTTTTTGGAAACCGGTCGAGTGGGATGTCATATTTTGAAATATTTAAGGTAGAATTTTGTTGAATTTTTTTAAGGAAGATTGCAATTCTTTTATGCCTTTTGAATAGCCCTTGGTTTCGTATATTCCTGAAAATTTGTTATTTTTATTCTGTACCAGACTTAACTTAGAACGTAATTCACCAATCAATTTTATAAAATTTACGCTAAAAGTAAATTGAATTTTAAACGAAAACCACTATGATCTCTCTGAAATTTGTTGCTCTGTGTTTTGAGGTGCTATAAGCAGCAAGTGAAAAACGAAATTTTGGTTGACTCGTTTAAGTGTCAAGAATAGTTTAATATTTTAAATATTTCAATTTTCGATTTAATTCCCTAAGTTTGAAAGTTCTAATTTCTTGGTAGATTTCATATAAAAATATACCTATTGAGCTTTGAAATACCATTTTTTTTCTTTTTTTTAATAAAAAAGGTTGTGTTATAGGAATTACAATATGTGTCGCAACAACACTTTTAAGTCCTATGTAGGTCCCACAAGAAAGACTAAAAGAGTGAGAGATAAAATTGTATCTTGGGATATTCGTGTATAATGTGAAATATCACATTCCATTCCCTTTTTGAGTACGAGCTGGACATTGACAAACTTACACTTGACCAATAGCATAAAGGAAAAATATCATATTTATAGGATTTGTGCAAGATTTTGGTTTAAGTCGTGCAAATTCTTTTGAAAATGTTTTTAAAATAATAATATGTGGGATATTGGTATGGAAGCTTTGTTGATTTTAAACCGCCTTAAAATTTTTTTAATCGTTTTGGGTTTGAAAGAAGTTCTTTCATATTAACTCCTGAAGACAGAATTTAGAGTACTTCTTTAGGAGTTTTAGTATGAATCACAGCGATTCGCGAACAAATTATCATTCCTTACAGGGTCAGTGACGATTATATCACCATCAATATAATGCAAATATTTTTGTTGGGGTTTCATTATTGAAAAGCAAAATTTATTATTTCTTAATTGAATGGTTGCTGTAAAGTTTTGAGCAGAAATATTTACACCGTCGTTTTATTTACACCGTCACCGTTCGGACACTTAAGATTTTATTAAATAAATTTTGGTAACTGATGTAATTAATATTTAATAGTAGTCAATTTCCAGTACTACCATTACTGACACTCGTAATATCTCGGTTCTACAGTATATGATAGCGGACAAAAGCTCAGATCTGAACCGAATTAAAAAACAAAACTCTAAAAACATATATTTTCATGGTTTCCTTCGGTTTTTAGAGCATATTTTAAATGCATAAAATAGTTTTTCTATGCGAAAAGTAAACTCACTAGTGAAATAGAATAACAAATTAAAGTTGCTATGGTTTTTCATATAATTTTGCAAAGTATTTTAAACAACGTAGCCATGAAAAAATAGAAAATGAATTTTGAATGTTTTGTTGTCGATTTCTAACTTTATAATTTATAGTAAATATCGATTATATATTACTATCATAGAAAAAATTGCATTTCCTACGCGAGATAAAAACGTTTTTCGTTCGTAAACAAATGTTTACTCACGAAAAAAACAATGTTTTCATCTCTTGTAGGAAAATATACTATTTTTTAGAGCATATTTTAAGCGCTTAAAATGCTTTTTATAGTACATATTTTTGGTTGCCTTATTCATTTACATATCAATCTCAAAATAATTTCTTGTTTTTAATTAATATCTCTATTTATCTCACTAGTTTGTTTCATTTAGATTACAATAAAAAAGTACAATAGAATTATTATAATTTTGTTTATGATATACATGCATAATAAAATCTTAAGAACTTCTGCCATAGTCGGTTTCCGAGGTTAAAGATTAGACGAAGTTGTCTGTTGTACCAAGGAAGGGTCGATACCTTATCTTATTTTTAAAAGAAACAATGAGCACAGACTGAACGTAGCATGTGAAGAAAACAGAATAAAAATCCCAATCTTGCTATTTAAGGCTGGTATTTTTCGGAAAATGTCGTCAAAGTACATCTTGCTTAGTAGCTTACTATGCTTCTTGAAATCAGCAATACTACTCGGGCTTATAGATAAACGCAATTATAAGCGGTACATAGTTATAGTCGAGAGTGCATAGGTAAAAGCTACATCCTGTTGCCACTGTATTATTAACATGAAACCAACCAACCGTTAAACTAACCAGTCACTCAACCCGACCATTTTAGATTTTTATAGAAATCATTCTCCATGATTATATAACTAAAAATCTATTTTCAAAATTTTTTTATCTCATTGTGTTTTTGTGAAATTAATTTTCAAATTTTTCGAATATCGTCATTTTGGGGCTCGCCTGTCATTTCAATTTTAAACATCTCAAGTTGTATAAAATTTAGAGAACTGATAGGTCACTCGTTCATTCGTTCAAAGATACGAGGTTTAATTTGATATGCAACTCGTCTATGGTGGGTCAAAAACTTTTTGAAAAAACTACACCTTAATCCTTACACATCTTAGTTTTATGTAAACAATTTCTGTTTTACTTTAACTTCTGATCCTCTCGCTCACAATCACACTTTGAAATTTTCGGGAATATTTTTAATATGGTTTTCAAATTTTTTTTAGAGATATTAACAAAAACAGTTGATCCATTAAAGATAAGTTGCATCTAAAATCAAACGTCGTATATTGAACTTTAACATAAGGGGTCTAGCATCTCTCTAAATGTTATACAACTTAAGATATTTAAAACTATACAAGCGAGCCCTAAAATGTCGATATTCAAAGATTTTGAATATTAACTACTCTAGCGTTATTTTCAGCACGAGGGATGACTATTACAGAAATGGCAAAAACTTTATGTGCAGCAATCTGAAGTAACATACGTATTTCTACTAAAACCATCATTTAGTACGTACAAACACATCGAATGGGAACCGTTGTTCGTTCCAAAATACTTCACGGATTGTGGTTAGAAGTTGTTTTAAATTTTGGTAGTAAAGGGACAATGGTTTTTTAAGAAGACTGAGGGTTGCTATTGTTATTATTGCCAATCTATAAATTCTTGCATGTAAGTTAAATCAAGCCGTGGTGCTGCCAACGTAATCGTATAGCTCGTGAAATATTTCTTCCTTTAATCAGATTCATTTGAGGTTTAAGAGCCACGCAAAGAATACTTTGTCACTCGGGATCTGCCATATGATTAACATTAGCGGTCGGAATGGTAAGTGCTGAAGGACTGTTACTATTTCTTTTAATGGTGTGTAAAGAATCCAATTTAATTTTACTGCAAGCGACTCTTTAATTTGATCCAGTATAGTGTATTATGATCGCCACCGTATTTTCGTTCCAACGCGATCATTACTTGTACATAACGGTTGTTACTTTACGGTCGTTTTTCAAGACTGCAGACTTTAGCCGTTTTAATTTCTGCTCAAAATAATCAACATTAATTAAGAGCTAAGACTTTATGCTCAAATTCTTGAACTTCATTAAAGCATTAAATTGGTTTTATTCCCTGTTGGAGATAATACTCGTTATTCTAGTTCCTTTTTTAACTCAGGAACCTTTAGCTCACTACAAGAAAACATTCTTAAAAACTAACCAATACACTGATATCACCAATGTTACGTTTTTTACACTTTTCGAATTGACATAACTCTCAAATAAAAGTTATTCCTAAATCACTTTCTGGATTCGATTCGATCATAGATTGGTAAGCAACAACACCCGGTTTTATTAAGTATGCAACGCATTTATTATTTTACAACAACAAAAATTTGATTCAGCAACAATATTCCTTAACCAGAATATTCCTTCAATAGCATCAGATACTTCAACGGTTGATTGTAGAAATTTCCAGTAGTTTATACAGGGTCAAAATAACACACATTAGATTTCTATCTAATAACACTTTAAAGAGTTCATTCAGAATTAAAATTGACTGATTTTTCATTATCACTGACTGTTAAAAATAAAATTCGTTAAATATGATTTCAGCCAGGGTTGTTCCTTTACGCGTAATCTAAAATAGATTACATTACATGTAATCTATGTAATGTAATCTATGTAATGTAATCTATGTCATCTATGTAAATTTGGCGTAATCTATTAATTTTGATTTATGAAGAAATATGTGGAAATATTGTATTATCCCTACTGAAAATTTTTTCTTAAAAGACATGATCAATAATATTGTCAAAAACAAGATCTTGCGATCTTGAAAAAAGTTAATTTATTGCTAAAAAATTTTAGAATTTACATTTCAATTAAATAGATTACATTATAGTTTACATTATAGATTACACGGAAATAACTCGCGTAATTTACACGTAATCTATGCGTAATCTATACATGTAAAGTAATCTATTTTGTCTACGGCACAACCCTGATTTCAGCTAATGTCTAGTCTAGACTATGGCCGACCTATACCAAATTTCTTTGCAGAGACAATTCGAAAAATATAGAGGGGCTGAAATCTCAAGCTCTGAGATATCAAGATTTCGGTCTGGGTTAAGGATTTTGATATAGTTTTCGGCAAAAAAATTTTATGAGGGCATGGTTTTTAATTTTGGGCAGCGATGTATGTATATCAAACATAACTTTTTGTTTAAAGTACATGTATTTTTTATCTCTGTTTAGATATGTACTACAATACTAACACGAAACATCAATACGTTGTCGGGAAATTATAGCAGACCATATATAGGCCAGGCAAAATAGTATTTTAACAACAAAAAAATTCGTTACAGCAAACTGATAGTGGGATATTGTAGAACACGATATTGTAAAAGAGGGAAACATAAATCGAACCAGCAGCTGCTATCCGGGGGAGAATGGGGAGGGTTTTTCGTGATTTCTGGCTAAACCGTGCATCCTATCAAAAAGAGTTATATGTAAAAGTTGTAGGAAATAAAAAGATCTACACTTTTTGTACGGACCATTTTTACCCTCACCTCAACATTTTTCGAAAAAAATGTGAAAAACCGATTTTTTTCCTTTTTCTTGTTTTCTTTTACAAAAAAAATTTTATGAAGTTCAAATTTTGGAAAAAGATACCTCCATTTATTGGAAAAAGGCAGCAATTTTTTCGGAGGGAAATATTTAGACGTTGTTGTTAAAATTAATTTTTTTGAAAAAAAAAAACAAATTTTTAACTGCGATTCCTCTTAAAACTACGCCTCCTAAAGAGATCAGTTTTGACTCATTTACTCGTTCTTACGTTTATTTTTGATAAATGGTAAAAAAAAGTATAAATCTATGGACAAAAAGGCGGGAAAATTGAAAAAACCGAGAAAATCGCTTTTTTTTCGTGGTAATTTGCATATTTATCGTTGAATAATTGTTACTAATTAATAAAATCATATTATTTTTTTTATTATTACGTAAACAACGATCATTCGGAAATACATTAATGAATAATTAGATGCTTTCGTTTTCGAACTTGATAAAAATTGTTCGAAGAAATAATCAACAATTAGAATTTCGGTCGTACTAAAAATCTTAAAAATTAAATATCTCAAGAACACGAATATTAGCCTCTTTGTAAATTTGTAATATTTTAGAGTAAAGATAGAACTGTTCTTACAAAAAAAAATAAATTAAATTTCAATTGATCTTCAACCCAAGCGCCAACTTTAAAAAAGTTTTTTAATATTTTAATTTAAAAATTAATTACAAAAACAATTAATTATTTTTTTTTTCAAACGATTAACTAATCACCTACAAAAAAAAAAAAAGTTTGATAAAATTGGTAAAGCCGTTCTTGAGCAATTTGATTTCGAAGGTACATGGGATTGGCAGAATTTTCATTTTTCTAAAATATTTAATGTTTATTTTAGTTTACAATATATGATAATTAATATATGATATATTTTAATTTAATATGAATTTTTTATTGTAATTGAAAGGAAAATTCACTATCTATTTGATAAATTTCAGCAAAATCTGCAACTGGCATATTTTTGCTAACAAATATTCGAATTGGTTTTTATCGTCGAACAAAACGTCTGTCTGTAATTTGAATATGTTTTGGGTAAAATATTAAACCTTCAGAAAACCCAAAAAAAGCTTATTTAGTACCTTCTTTAAACCTCATTTAGTACCTTCTAAACCGAAAATAAGTTTAATAGAATCAGTAAACTTGGGTTTATTGTATGGCACAAAGTACAAAAAAAATCAACCTATATTCAAATGTGTTTTTCTCAAAAACAAAAAATAACAATTGTCTTTATAGGTTTAGTATGTTTTAAGTAAATAACAAATCTGTAAAATATAAAAAACATGAAAAAAAACTAAAAGGTACTTTTTGAGATCGCCATGTTTGAAGAATAAAATTTGCTTTTTTGTTACCTAAATAAACTAAAAGTAACGAAAGCATATAATTATTCATTAATTTATTTCCAAATGATCGTCGTTTACGTTTATCATAAAAAATTTAAATGATTTTATTAATTAATAACGATTATTCAACGATAAATATGCAAATTACCACGAAAAAAAAGCGATTTTCTCGGTTTTTTCAATTTTCATTAAAAGCATTAAATTGGTTTTATTCCCTGTTGGAGATAATACTCGTTATTCTAGTTCCTTTTTTAACTCAGGAACCTTTAGCTCACTACAAGAAAACATTCTTAAAAACTAACCAATACACTGATATCACCAATGTTACGTTTTTTACACTTTTCGAATTGACATAACTCTCAAATAAAAGTTATTCCTAAATCACTTTCTGGATTCGATTCGATCATAGATTGGTAAGCAACAACACCCGGTTTTATTAAGTATGCAACGCATTTATTATTTTACAACAACAAAAATTTGATTCAGCAACAATATTCCTTAACCAGAATATTCCTTCAATAGCATCAGATACTTCAACGGTTGATTGTAGAAATTTCCAGTAGTTTATACAGGGTCAAAATAACACACATTAGATTTCTATCTAATAACACTTTAAAGAGTTCATTCAGAATTAAAATTGACTGATTTTTCATTATCACTGACTGTTAAAAATAAAATTCGTTAAATATGATTTCAGCCAGGGTTGTTCCTTTACGCGTAATCTAAAATAGATTACATTACATGTAATCTATGTAATGTAATCTATGTAATGTAATCTATGTCATCTATGTAAATTTGGCGTAATCTATTAATTTTGATTTATGAAGAAATATGTGGAAATATTGTATTATCCCTACTGAAAATTTTTTCTTAAAAGACATGATCAATAATATTGTCAAAAACAAGATCTTGCGATCTTGAAAAAAGTTAATTTATTGCTAAAAAATTTTAGAATTTACATTTCAATTAAATAGATTACATTATAGTTTACATTATAGATTACACGGAAATAACTCGCGTAATTTACACGTAATCTATGCGTAATCTATACATGTAAAGTAATCTATTTTGTCTACGGCACAACCCTGATTTCAGCTAATGTCTAGTCTAGACTATGGCCGACCTATACCAAATTTCTTTGCAGAGACAATTCGAAAAATATAGAGGGGCTGAAATCTCAAGCTCTGAGATATCAAGATTTCGGTCTGGGTTAAGGATTTTGATATAGTTTTCGGCAAAAAAATTTTATGAGGGCATGGTTTTTAATTTTGGGCAGCGATGTATGTATATCAAACATAACTTTTTGTTTAAAGTACATGTATTTTTTATCTCTGTTTAGATATGTACTACAATACTAACACGAAACATCAATACGTTGTCGGGAAATTATAGCAGACCATATATAGGCCAGGCAAAATAGTATTTTAACAACAAAAAAATTCGTTACAGCAAACTGATAGTGGGATATTGTAGAACACGATATTGTAAAAGAGGGAAACATAAATCGAACCAGCAGCTGCTATCCGGGGGAGAATGGGGAGGGTTTTTCGTGATTTCTGGCTAAACCGTGCATCCTATCAAAAAGAGTTATATGTAAAAGTTGTAGGAAATAAAAAGATCTACACTTTTTGTACGGACCATTTTTACCCTCACCTCAACATTTTTCGAAAAAAATGTGAAAAACCGATTTTTTTCCTTTTTCTTGTTTTCTTTTACAAAAAAAATTTTATGAAGTTCAAATTTTGGAAAAAGATACCTCCATTTATTGGAAAAAGGCAGCAATTTTTTCGGAGGGAAATATTTAGACGTTGTTGTTAAAATTAATTTTTTTGAAAAAAAAAAACAAATTTTTAACTGCGATTCCTCTTAAAACTACGCCTCCTAAAGAGATCAGTTTTGACTCATTTACTCGTTCTTACGTTTATTTTTGATAAATGGTAAAAAAAAGTATAAATCTATGGACAAAAAGGCGGGAAAATTGAAAAAACCGAGAAAATCGCTTTTTTTTCGTGGTAATTTGCATATTTATCGTTGAATAATTGTTACTAATTAATAAAATCATATTATTTTTTTTATTATTACGTAAACAACGATCATTCGGAAATACATTAATGAATAATTAGATGCTTTCGTTTTCGAACTTGATAAAAATTGTTCGAAGAAATAATCAACAATTAGAATTTCGGTCGTACTAAAAATCTTAAAAATTAAATATCTCAAGAACACGAATATTAGCCTCTTTGTAAATTTGTAATATTTTAGAGTAAAGATAGAACTGTTCTTACAAAAAAAAATAAATTAAATTTCAATTGATCTTCAACCCAAGCGCCAACTTTAAAAAAGTTTTTTAATATTTTAATTTAAAAATTAATTACAAAAACAATTAATTATTTTTTTTTTCAAACGATTAACTAATCACCTACAAAAAAAAAAAAAGTTTGATAAAATTGGTAAAGCCGTTCTTGAGCAATTTGATTTCGAAGGTACATGGGATTGGCAGAATTTTCATTTTTCTAAAATATTTAATGTTTATTTTAGTTTACAATATATGATAATTAATATATGATATATTTTAATTTAATATGAATTTTTTATTGTAATTGAAAGGAAAATTCACTATCTATTTGATAAATTTCAGCAAAATCTGCAACTGGCATATTTTTGCTAACAAATATTCGAATTGGTTTTTATCGTCGAACAAAACGTCTGTCTGTAATTTGAATATGTTTTGGGTAAAATATTAAACCTTCAGAAAACCCAAAAAAAGCTTATTTAGTACCTTCTTTAAACCTCATTTAGTACCTTCTAAACCGAAAATAAGTTTAATAGAATCAGTAAACTTGGGTTTATTGTATGGCACAAAGTACAAAAAAAATCAACCTATATTCAAATGTGTTTTTCTCAAAAACAAAAAATAACAATTGTCTTTATAGGTTTAGTATGTTTTAAGTAAATAACAAATCTGTAAAATATAAAAAACATGAAAAAAAACTAAAAGGTACTTTTTGAGATCGCCATGTTTGAAGAATAAAATTTGCTTTTTTGTTACCTAAATAAACTAAAAGTAACGAAAGCATATAATTATTCATTAATTTATTTCCAAATGATCGTCGTTTACGTTTATCATAAAAAATTTAAATGATTTTATTAATTAATAACGATTATTCAACGATAAATATGCAAATTACCACGAAAAAAAAGCGATTTTCTCGGTTTTTTCAATTTTCCCGTCTTTTTTTCCATAACAGTGTACCATTTTTTTACCACTTATCAAAAATAGACGTAAGAACGAGTAAATGAGTCAAAACTGAACTCTTTAGGAGGCGTAGTTTTAAGAGGAATCGCAGTTAAAAATTTGTTTTTTTTTTTCAAAAAAATTAATTTTAACAACAACGTCTAAATATTTCCCTCCGAAAAAATTGCTGCCTTTTTCCAATAAATAGAGGTATCTTTTTCCAAAATTTGAACTTCATAAAATTTTTTTTGTAAAAGAAAACAAGAAAAAGGGAAAAAAATCGGTTTTTCACATTTTTTTCGAAAAATGTTGAGGTGAGGGTAAAAATGGTCCGTACAAAAAGTGTAGATCTTTTTATTCCCTACAACTTTTACATATAACTCTTTTTGATAGGATGCACGGTTTAGCCAGAAATCACGAAAACCCCCTTTCAACCCCTAAAAACCCTCCCCATTCTCCCCCGGATAGCAGCTGCTGGTTCGATTTATGTTTCCCTCTTTTACAATATCGTGTTCTACAATATCCCACTGTCAGTTTGCTGTAACGAATTATTTTTTTTTTTTCTAATTTTTTCTCCTATTATTACTGGCCTAATATTAACATAATTTAGTGAAAAGATTATACAATCAGCAAACTACTCAAAAACCTCTCCATTTACCGTTTCGAGAAAATATTTCAAAATCACAAATTCATATTTCTTTCAAAATTCCAAAAATATTGTAAAAATTAAATAAAATCAAAAATTCAAACTTTTTTAAAACAAAATTCTAAAAATATTTCAAAAATTATTACGATTTCAAAGATTAAAACTTTTTTCAAAAAGTCTAAAAATATTCCATAACTTATAACAAAATCAAAAATTGTAGCTTTTTCCAAAATTATAAAAATTATAATAAAATCAAAAATATAAAATTTTTCAAAATTCTAAAAATATTCCAAAAATTCTTACAAAATCAAAAATTGAAACTATTCCAAAAATATTGCAAAAATTATTACAAAATCAAAAATACAAACTTTTTCCAAAATTCCAAAAGTATTTCAAAAACTATAACAAATTCAAAAATTTTCATGTCCAATTTCATTTTCAATTACATTTACGTCATAAAAACAGCTACATTTTTTTTTTCCAAAAAATTGGCTAAAAAGTAAATGAATTCAGTTTTTGACACACTTGACATTATTTTTTTGACAAACTTATAATGTTTCAGAATGAATTCTCTACAATAATGATAAATTTTCATGTCATACAAATTATTAATTTTATTTTTTTCCAAAAAATTGGGTAAAAAAGTAAATAAAAATCTTTCTTTTGACACACTTGACAACATTTTTTTTGACAAACTTATAATGCAATAATCTAGTTTTTGATCTCACATACCAATCCCGACCATCCAGGTTTCTCCACATTCTTTGTTCCTACTCATTATCACTTAAAATGGACGTTTTTTAAGCAAAAACTATGCATATTACCTTGTTTTGACACACTTGACGATTTTTTTGACACACTTTCGGTACAGTTATCGAACACATCGTCCTTTTGGCTCTTACCATTAAGTGTACCTATTTTTAGAATTCAAAATTTTTCAAATCCCTTCAGCCGTTTTCTAGATTTCGTCGGTTGTGACGGCCGGATGGACGGACGGACAGCAGGCCGGCAGACAGACACATTTTTTTTTGTTTTTTTAGAATCAGTAGGTCCTAAAACGTCGAGAAATGCCAAAAAAAGTGGGGGCAAGAATTTCACTTTTAGCTCATGAATGTAATACTTAGGTCTTTCAGACCGAAATAACTTCTCGTAACTTCTCTTCGACGTTATTATTGTTTTGCATAACTTTTATTGTTGTTGTTGTTCAACCTTTATTCTATAATTTTTAACACATGTTTGATGACAATGACCTACATAGTTTGTTTTGATTTTGTTTGGTATTGAAATTTTGTATAGGGTAAATTTCTAAAAATATGTTTCGTGAATGCCATGCCGAAAGGACGGCGAATTTGTAACGATAACTGTACCGACAGTTTGTCAAAAAATGTTGTACGTTTTTGGTTAAAAAACGTTTAGTTTGAATCATAATGAGTTAAGTAACTTTGAATGTAGGATAGATTGCATTTATATGTGAGAACATGAGCGTGATGCCCTGTAAGCGTGTCAAAGAAATTATTTTGCTACCCAATTGAATTATTTGGAAGAAATGATATATAATTGAAGGGTATTTAATGAGTGAAGCCAACATCAACTACTTTAAACTAACGGGGAACAGTTGGAAAGCACCAGACTATTGTCAATTAATTGTCATTTTTCACTAAATATCTAATTATTAAGGAGATGTTTTCTAAGAAATTTTCTGAATGGAATCCAGTTTTAACCACTTCTAAATAGTTGGTAAATATCAGATGGTTGTAGATTGCATGCCGTTTTTTTGTACAAATTGTAATTATTAGAAATATGTATTTAAATGGAATTGTTTTCTGAGAGAATTCAGCTATGGTCACTGCTGACTATTAGATAAGGTAGAAACACAACACGGACGATAACGTTGGACGATAAAAAAAAACGTCTACAATTTCGCTGTTGTAACCACAACAAAGGCGTCAGCGTGAAAAGCTGTCAAAAATAAAATTGCATAAACTAAAATATTTTGCTCGTTGTCAAAATGAATTTCACAAATTTCAATTTTAAAAATAACTAATTTTTACTAATAAATAAATAATAATAATTTGTCTACTAATAACTAGTTTTAAAAATAGATAAACAAAATACAAATTATGAAAATATATAAATGAATAAACCGAACTTTGAATATAAACTGAAAATTCAGTTGACAACTCAAAACAAAACGATTACAACCTCAGAAACGCGAAAAACATCAGAAAATCATATTTTTCAGTTGGCGGCACTGTCACAATAACATTAAAAATTACCCTTGCAGCCAAATAAAAATAAAATTGATATCTGGCAATAATCATCGCCGACGATAAATTAGAAATAGAATCTAAATTTTCTCCGACGAAAAAAACTTTTTCGTTTATCGCTGTAGTTGTGTTTGAAATGTATGTATCCTGTGTATTCTAATGTTACTAACGTCGTCGTCGGACGATTTCGCCCGTGTTGTGTTTCTAGCTATAAGGTACGAAAATGTTAGTTTATTACAGATCAAATGTTGTTTTAGCATTTATCCTAAATGGTGAGGTTTCTAAGAACATTTCTTTGACAATAGCAACAGTTTGGTTGGAAAATATCGGATAGTGTCATATGTCGTTTTTTCACAAAGGTTGCAATTGTTGAAAACTAATAATTAAATGGAGAGTTTTTTTTGTAAGTTTTCTAGACTATGTTTTCGTGAAATTAAAGCATTTACATTAAATGTAGTGGGTTTCTGTTTAGTTTTCTAGACTATAGACTATAATAATAATTGGATTGAAAAATATCAGGTTGTGTCAGATTAAATGTGATTTTTTACAAAAGTCATTTAGAAGAAGATCATTTAGCTTAAAGGTTTTCGGAACAATTTTCTAGCTTAATAGGACCGGTTGGAAAATATTGCTAGATTAAACTTTTCTAGAAAACGGTCAGGTTTTAATGTTTGACAATAATGAAACCGATCTTGATGTCCTGTATTTTTTATTATTGTTGCTCAAGAAAGATCTGCATCTGAGATTTGACATTATTTACCGTCGATTTATTAATAATTTAAAATTTTTAGGTATGTTGTTTGATTTTTGTAGAAATTCTCGTTTAGCCAATCATTTGGTTAGCTGGCCTACTTTCGTCACAAAATAATTACTACTGTTCCAATTTATTTTTAAATTGCCATTACAGCAATTGCAAATTTGATATCATCAATAATCATGGCACTCGGTTGCTTATATGCTGCAAAAGAAATGCATTTTCTACTTCTAACTAATGTTCTTCGCTGGTCGATGGATATTTTTGACACTACTCCTCTTGGGAGAATACTTAATCGTTTTTCAAAAGATATTGATGTTGTTGATAATATTTTACCTATGGTGTTAGGTTCCTGGATTGCTATGAGTTTTTGGGTAATTAATTATAAATCATATTTCTTACATTGGATTTAAGCAATAATATTATTTAATAGGTATTGGCAACTTTAGTTGTTATTAGTGTATCATCTCCTTTATTTATGGTGTTAATTATTCCTGTTGCTATCATTTATTATATGGTTCAACGCTTTTATGTTGCAACATCTCGACAGTTAAAACGCTTGGAATCAGTCTCGAGATCACCAATTTATTCACATTTTGGAGAAAGTATAACAGGAACTACTATTATTAGAGCATATGGTGTACAGAAAAGGTTACATATATATCTCCATAAATTTTTTGGTTTTTAATTTAATTGTTTTTTTTTTAATTTTAGATTTGTTGACGAGTCGGAAGAAAAAGTTGACTTCAATCAAGTTTGTTATTTTCCGAGCATAATAGCAAATCGGTGGTTAGCGGTACGTCTGGAAATGGTTGGCAATTTATTGATTTTGTTTGCTGCATTATTTGCTGTTCTCGGACGTGAAACAATCAGTCCCGGGTTGGTTGGATTATCAGTTTCATATTCGTTACAAATTACACAAGTACTAAATTGGTTGGTTAGAATGACTTCAGAGGTTGAAACGAATATTGTTGCTGTGGAAAGAATAAAAGAATATGCTGATATGAAACAGGAGGCACCTTGGGAAATAACACAAAAAAATGTATCGAATGATTGGCCGGATAAGGGCCGAGTTGAATTTAAAAATGTTCAATGTAGATATCGCGAAGGATTGGATTTAGTATTAAAAGGTATATCGTTTGTTGTGAATGGAGGTGACAAAGTTGGTATTGTCGGACGAACAGGAGCCGGAAAATCAAGTTTGACATTAGCTTTGTTCAGAATCATAGAATTGGCAGGCGGTTCAATTATCATTGATGATCAGGATATTTCAAAACTAGGACTTCATGGTCTTCGTGGAAAGCTTACAATTATTCCTCAAGATCCCGTCCTCTTTTCTGGAACATTACGGTTAAACCTTGATCCGTTTAATAAGTTTGCTGATGCTGATGTTTGGAAAGCATTAGAACATGCTCACTTAAAATCATTTGTTAAAGGATTAACAGCTGGTCTCAGTCATGAAGTAAGTGAAGGCGGTGAAAATTTATCTGTGGGACAGAGGCAATTAATTTGTTTAGCTCGAGCCCTGCTTCGTAAAACTAAAGTGTTGATTCTAGACGAAGCGACTGCTGCGGTTGATTTAGAAACAGATGATTTAATACAGGTAAGTTTGCTGCTTTGATATTAACGACAGTTTTTGATATAAAAACCAAGACAAAATGTTTATACTATTCCAGCTGATTGTTTAGTATTAATATATAAAAAGTTACAGATAAACGTTTCAGATTATTCAAATTTCGAAGACACCAACCATAATAAGTATGATTGGCACTTTTCGGTTACTAAACTAAGTAATATGTTACTAAACAGAAACTTGGTTGAAAAATCACACCGATGGACCACAGTTATACACTTTATATATGTACCAGGACTGATTGGCGTTTATTACATGCATGTCCAATTGTAGTCGTGATATTATATTAACAAAAGTACTAACGTACATTTATTCAAAAATTCCAGAATCTAAATGGCCCGCAGAATATTTCAAAACCAAGCAAACCTGCTTGAACGAATACAGCGCATATGATTTTGCTTCTTTTTAAACCACGGAAACAAGTAATGTATATGTGGTAGATTTTTCTTTTTGTTTTTGTCTTTGGTTTGAAACGGAACCTGGAACGGTTTGGTTTGAGTTTTAATTAGAGTTTTGCTCTATGCATTCTGTGTTTCGAAACTGTAGACATTTAAGACGGCATTCTTATTGGTTAAAACAGTTTTGATGCTGTCTGCCCGCAACGCTTTAAATAACATCTTTGAGTTGCCCATAAGACAACATATGGTATTCATACCTTTATCCAGTTGCATTAGCATTCGTTAGTTATGATATTTTATAACAATTCCGTTGTTTGAATTATGTTTGTTTGAAAATTTGATCTACGTAAAAAATCGTAGTGATAATCGAACGCAACTAATTTGATTTCTAGGATTTTCATTTGGTGAGATCCTTCACGTCAAAATCCTCCTTTGCCTTTTGCATGGATGGCTAGCATCGATTGCTCCAATTATTAAAAATGGAGCGCTACACAATTGAACAACGCGTTATGTGAAAACCCAGTACAAAACTGGAAAGTTACGCTAAAACCGCTCACAAAATATGCCAAATGTTCGATCGTGAAAGTGCACCTAACTTGTTATGGTCCAAATACATGTGCAGAAAGTCTGCACGCAGTGCTGCATGCATATCTGCATCTAAAATAAATGTGCAAAATTTTTATATATTTGACGTGCAGAATTTTCGTAACAATGACAGTTTGTGTTCTTACGTATTATGAAATAGTTATAAGTGAAAGTTGTGAAAGTGAAAGAAAACTCATTTTAATTAAAAAATAGAAAAAAATAATTGAATCGTTGCCTGTAAAAACGTTTATGTCTAAATTAAAATTTAAGTTCAAATAACATATACCACTGTTTCCGATAATCCTTTCCCAAAAATTTATTTATTAACAATATTAGTTTTAATTATTTTATAATTTGGATTATTTAGAATATTTGAATATCTTTATAAACAAATAATCATTACAAAAATAATTTCATTTTCAAAAAAATATCATTCATTTTTATTTGAGTTATAAAAAAAATAATTCATTTTCAAACAAAATGTCAAAATCATCCATTTTCATCTGAGTTTTCAAGTAGTTTTTGTTTTTTTGATTGTGGTAGCACTGCCTCTGTGCAGCGAAATTAGAATTAGAGATATCTTGCAGAATTTTTCTGCATGCAGAATTTACATGTAATTGCTCTCATATAACAACACATGTTCTAATTTCGCTGCATGCAGAATTCTGCACATGTATTTGGACCATTAACAATTGGAAGAGTGATCAATGAATTTGAAGAAACTTTGTTTGAAGGTCTGAAGAAACTTAAAATTTGACAAAGCACCACGCAGCGTATTATGACAATAGACATCCACCTTCGCCCATACAAGATTCAGCTCAGGAACTCAAACCAGTAGATTACACACAGCGCGGGTGAATCCAGCGCGTTACACACAGCGCGGTTCAATGAAGTGAATGTCGATTTTTCGAAGCAAATCATATTCACCGATAAGGTATTTTCATCTGACTGGGTTCGTCAACAAACAAAATTGTCGAATTTAGTTCTTAGAAAATTTGCGCGTTATTCATAACCAACAAATGCACCTACAACGAGCAACTGGTGAGAGGTCTGGTGCGGATTTAGGTTCAGGCGACGTGATTGGGCTTCTTTGAAAATGATTCCGGAAATGCAGTGACCGTGAATGGAATTCATTAAAGGCAGATGATAACGGAGTTCTTGTCTCCTCAACTGGTAGGTTTGGATTCGAACGACATGTGGTTTTAGCAAGACGGTGCCACCTACCTCACCACGCATGAAACCGAATAATCTCCCGAAATTCCGAGGTCCATTGGCCGCCAATATCGTACGATTTAACGGCGTGCGAATTTTTCTTTGGAGTTTTTTTAAATCTCAGGTCTATGTGAATAAACCACAAACAATTCCTGAGCTCAAGGCATTGATCCAATCCTTCATCAGTGACATAGAGTCACCTTTTTGTCAAAACTTCATCGAACATTTAATGAAAAGAGCAAGGGTCTGTGTTCAGAGCCGCGAGGGCCATTTGCCGGATATTTTATTCCATACATAATCGGAACATATTTACTTTACGTCTATAATGGAATAAAAATATCGTCACTCGCTAAAAAAAATGCGTTTTATCTTTAAATTAAATCGTGCTCTCTTATTGGGTCACCCTTTACCAGACTTTTTCCCACAAGTAAGTTAAATATTTTCAAAATTGATAATTAGGTAGTTACTCCAATTCCTAAACCATTTCTCAATTTTAGATCAATGATTCGACCATGCCTGGCTGAGATTGTTGTGTCTTGAATTATTCATAAAAAGGATGTTTTTATCCCTTCGATGCAAAGGAAAATTACACAATAAGACTTTTAAAGACTGAATTAGCATCCTTTAATATAAGGGCTTATTTGACTTGTTAAAAATATGTACGCATATTTTAATAGTTGCCGATATAATTGATGGCATGGGACAAATCCGTTGTCACCAATAGAGTTATTTTTTGTAAACTGAATTCGAATAATAATGGTTTATTTGCATATTATGATTAATAAAACACCTTGCATTAGAAAAGCAAATGTAATCAGCATTAGTTAGGCTCTTGCCCTACAATATATTCTTGTCCCACTCAAAACTATAAATGTAGAGATATTCAATTCCGCCAAAAGTACTTAATGCAATCTGCAAATTTCAGATATTGGTACACCCCAAATTTAATCAAAAAAAAGATTTAATACATCAAATTATTTAAATTGTAAATAATAAAAGAAACATTGAACTGGACATATTAATTCCCATTTTTCCTGTAATTATTTCACGGTTAGCCACTTACTAACCAGAATATTCTTCTAATTTCAGAAAACAATCAAAACCGAATTTAGTAAGTGCACAGTACTTACAATTGCACATCGTCTTAACACAATATTAGATTCGAATAAAGTATTAGTTCTGGATAAAGGAGAAGTGATTGAATATGCTTCTCCACAAAAGTTATTACAGAATAAAAAATCAGTATTCTATGGCATGGCGAAAGATGCTGGGTTGGTGTAAATTACAACAAAAAATTAAAATAATTAAATTATTTTGTTAAATTTGTTTATATATTTTTTTATTTTTTAAGTTTATACATTTTATGATTATATGTTTAGTGATATAGTTAATTTAGCTACTTAAAGACCTCTTTAAATAAAATAGAGGTAGATTCTTTTAGTACTTAACACTTTTTAGTACTTCAATTGAAAAAATTAACAATTTAAACATAGTTTGTAAGAATAAATAAAAGTTTTTTCATCTTTATATGGCAAACAAGTTTTAGCATTAAGAAGCGTTTTATACCCCCAATAAGAAACCGTTATAAAGTAATTAAAAATATACATACTTCCTCAAAAATAAAAAAAATAAATCATTTTACATATTCTCATTTCTTTTATATTTTTTTCTACTCCTATCATAGTAAATTATCCATTACATCACACTATCCATGACATGTAAATTGTTTATATCGCTTGAATAGGCTCGCGAACTGGCCATATCGGGGTATCATTTAAGCGGCTAGAGCCTTAAAAGTCGAATAATCTAAGGCGTTATAACGGCCATTTGAATCATAATGTTTCAATAAAATTGAGAAATATTGAATATTTGAACTATTTTTTATCATTTTTTTTTCAAAATGAAAACCTCAGCGCAAAAGGTTCCTGAAAAATCGGCTGTTTTAAAAATTTACTAAACTATGCTGTCCTCGATATAGATGAAGATGACCAAGCTCAAAAATGAAAACTTTCACATACGTAGATACAACATAAATCTTTCCAAAATTTAAAAAAAAAGTTGTTTAAATTCAGAGGTTGAGACACATTCACAAAAAACGAAAACAACGGCTGTTAAAGCGAAAACAAACGCAAACGGCCATGTTTTCATCATTTTTGAGTTTATTTTGTTTAAACTAAAACTAGCTTTTAGATAAACTTTTCAACTATAACCTCAGAGATTTTCAGCCTTCTAACCCAAGAAGTTCCAATGCAATTAGCATTATACTAACTTAATGCACGCCACTCTCACGCTATACAATTACAACAACAAATCACATAAAAATATCACATAGAAATATTAAATAAATTTTCTTTTGTTTTGAGTTTTTATTTCGCAAAAATTTAAAAACAATTAAAACAAAATTGAGTCATTATTCTTTTGAATTAAGGAATATTTTCTTTAGAAATTTGGAACATTTGGAAATGTAAGTTGCAATAAATATATATTGATTACACATTTACAAAAGTTTTCCTAAATTGATAGATATGAATTGTATTATTCGAGGTCATGGTATAACGAATATAAGGTATTCTTGACAGCTAAACGAAAATTTTGTGTGACGTCATCCGGCGTAAATATAAAGAAACAAAAAATGTTTTAATTTGAAAATTAGAGAAAACATAATATTTACGTTATGGTTTTCCTTATTTTTTCATTAACAATTTGTTTATTAAGTTTTCTAACTCTAAGGAACATTTTGCAGGGTAGGAAATTCGACGTCCACGCCATGCTGCAGGGGTAATGCAGACAGAATTAGGTTGGTGTATCGGAGACAAGCAGAGAAAAACTGCTTAGTCAATGACGTTACATCACCGCGAATTGGCGCCTTAAAACTTCTTATAACCTTAACATCATAACAGAACCATTAACGAAAATTTGGGTTGGGACTGAGGTTAATACCATCACTCCGAAAAAAAAGCTTTGTTAAATTTGATAACCAAAAAAAGAATACCAGACACTAACAAAACAACAGAAGTTTTACCTGGACGTGAGAAAGAACCAAACTACCGAATCGGAACGTGAAACGTGTGCAGCCTGATCGCTCATGATGCTTTAATAAGCCTAGAAACAGAGGCTGAGAGGTATAGGATGGATATCATTTCTCTGCAAGAAATTAGACAGCCAATCATCGGAAAACAAAACTCGAATAGTCACTCTATGCAGTAGTGGTCATTCTTCTCGAAATGAATTTAGTACTGGTTTCCTTGTTGGTGCACGCATACAAGAAGCCGTGTTGAAATTCATCCTGGTCAATGAGAGGATTTGCTACTTAGGGGTACGCGGTACATAAAACAATATTTCTCTTATTGCCTTGCATGCACCTACTGAAGCTAAGACCGTCAATATTTTCTACATAGCACTAGAGGAGGTTATGAAATCAACACCAACAATGATAATGGTGAGAGAATGACTGAGTTTGCATTATCAAATAATTTGAGAGCTGCCAGTACTTTCTTTTCGCATCGATCGATTCATAAGCAGACTTATGTTTTTAAACCGATTTTAAACCGTTCCTTTATATGTCCAAATATTGGAAGTAACCACTTCCTTGTATGTTCTAAGATAAGGTTCTACTTTCAACGATCAATTCAACGATCTTTTACTCATTAGAGTATTTAAAAGTTTGTCTTTTAAAGTCCAATCATTTTCAGTGAAGTGTAAGGAACAAATTATCTTATAATAAATACGAACATTTTCCTTTTCCACGTGATTTTATCCACTACAAATTGATTTATTTTTCTGGAAATTAAAAAACCTTATGTTTTGAGTATGATTTTTCACATTTGTTGAAAACTTTTGGTTTTAACGTAATTCGGCATTTAAATTTACATATGTTTTAATAGTAAAACAAATACTAAAGCTCATTAATTAATGAATTAATTAATTTCAATCATTTCCTTAACTAATAAATTAATTTATAAATCATACTAAATATATTTTTAATTTAAAAACAATAGCTTTTCTCATTGATAATAACAACAAACGTATTATATAAAACTCTGAGTGACGTCAATCAAAATCAAAATGGCATCGCTGTCACTCTAGTGAGAATACCTTATTTTTATTTTACCATGGGTATTAGTATAAAGTTTTTAAAAATGTACACTGTTAATTTTTTGAAATAATTTTTAACGGTGTAACATAAGAAAAAAACGGTGTAATTGAAAAAAAGATGGCATAGCCTTTTTTTTTAAAACTAAATTGAAGCTTATTTTATATCTAGCCACTTGTGAAAGTTTGGGACACGCGTTATTTTTTGTTTTAAAGATAAAATTCGTTGTGCAAATATCTGTCGGGAATAAGTTTTTTTTGTTTTGAAGGAAAATTATAAAAATGGCGATTTTTAGATTCAGATTTTTTTTTTATGTTAAATATCAAATATTTTATTATTAAATGAACTTTTTAAAAAGCAATTTCAGTCAAGTTCAGCAAAATTTTGCGACATTTTGACTCGACCCTTTTTAATTTGGTTTATTTTTAGTTTATAGATAGCCTTTGATAACTGAAAAATACGACTTCAAGTAGAATTTTTTTTAAATATAATAATATAAATTATTATATTTTTAAATATAATAATATAATTATAATAACAATACAAATGATATGTCGTATAATAGGTGTTAAAAAGCAATTTTTGAAATTGTGCATTGTTAGGTTTTTAATCCTATTTAACGGTGTTACATAAGAAAACAAGTTTAAAAGATGATGCTAGCATCTAATCCCACTTTTTTATTTTTTTTTAATAAAATTGAAGCTTGTTTTTATTTACCTGTGAAAGTTAATCCGTTAATCCATAAAGTTAAAAGTGATGAAATCAGTAGATTATTGCCAGGCAAACGAGATGCAATATCTTTTAAAAAAGGAGATGAGCGCATAAAAACACAAAAGTGCTTATTGCTATGTACATTAAATGGAGCTTATGTGGAGTTTAAAAATAAGTTTCCTGATGTGAAAATAGGATCTACTAAATTCACGTCCCTTTGACCACAAGAATGTATAAAATTATTCCAAGGAGTTCATAATGTGTGCGTGTGTACCATACATCAAAATATGAAACTAATGATTCAACACTCTAAGATGTCTTGGATTACTGATGCTTTCCAGAATTATAAAACATTTATTGACTTTGTTTCATGTGGTGAATTAACAGAAGATTGTCATAGTTTGAAGTGCAATGAATGTTCAAAAAAACTTCAACAACTGGAAGAAAAATTACTAAATGATTTTGACGTTAAAGGAATCCTTCAAGTCAAATATCAACAATGGAATACCACTGATCGATGCAATTTGGATACTTTAATAGAAACTGTAGAAGAATTTATGAAAAAATTTATTAACCGTTTACAAATTTTGATACCACACAACTTTATAGCAAAACAGCAATCTACATTCATTGAGAAAAAAAAAATTAGAAGCAGGAGAGTGCTTCGTTCAAGGGGATTTTTCTGAAAAGTACGGCTTAATAATTCAGGATGCGGCTCAAGGCTATTATTATAATAATTCACAAGCTACTATTCATCCATTTGTCATTTATTTTAAAAGAGCCGCAAGTGAATATATACAGCACCGAAGTTTTATACTCATTTCGGATATAAACGATCACAACACTACTACAGTCCATCTTTTCATTACAAAACTTATTGAATTCATCAAAACGCATATAAAATCTAATATTACGAAAATAATTTATAACACTGACGGTACACCTTCTCAATACAAAAATAAACATAACCTAATTAACTTATGCCACCATAAAAAAGACTTTAAGGTTGATGCAGAATGGCATTTTCATGCTACCAGCCATGGAAAGGGACCTTGTGATGAAGTTGGTGGTACACTGAAGCGTGCTGCACACCGTTATAGTATAGGGAGCAAAGATATTATTGATACACCAAAAAAACTTTTCGAATGGGCTTTAAAATGGGAATCTACCATGAACTTTGGATACGCCGATAAAAATGAATATCAATTAACAAAAAAAATTACAAAATCGATATAAAAATGCGAATAATAATTTAAGAACTGAGGATGACGTAAGTCGAAATCGATATTCTGTAAAATAAAAAAATAAAAATCAAATTGTTACTATAAGGAAGTTTTTATTATTATAAATAAATTTAAAAATAAACAGTAAAAAGTATATTTTTAAATATTGCATTTTAATTCAAAAGTGACAAAAGCACACAAACAGTGAATAATATGGAAAACCATAATAACACATATATAAAAATGCGATTACTATAAGTGGAACTCAAAAATTTCATTCTTTTGTACCATTAGATACTAAGAAAATAAATGCAAAAATGTTTTCCAACTCAAAAGAAACTTTTAAATGTAAAATAAGTAAATAATTTTTAATAACTATATTTATTTTCTTTAACCTACATATATAATTTGTATGATACTTTAAAAAGTTTATTCAATAATAAAATATTTGTAATTTAATGTTAAAATATAATCTTTTACTTTATGACCATAATAACATAATACGAATATAATACTTCTCCAGTCAAAAGTTCCTAAATAGATTTAGTTATTTATACGGTTTTTTTGTTTGCAGTCGAGACTGTCAAATTATTTTTTATAATGGTGCTATTAAAGCCGTGCATTCACATAAAACAGAAACAGAAACCGAATTTCATACAAATTTGACAGCAACAGAAACAGAAACCTAATTTAGAAACAGAAACAGAAACTGAAAATTCGTCTGTTTTGTCTGGACCAGAAACAATTAAAATTTAATTGTTTCTGGTCCAGAAACTGTTACGTGACCATATTATTTTAAATTTTAGTAACGGGATTGTACATTATTTTAAGAAATAAATATTTAGTCAAAAATAATTTACGTTGAATTTAGCTCGATTTTTTTTTATGGATATTATTATGTGCGATAACGGAAAAAATAAATTTCTTCTTCACTATACATTACAAAATTGTGTTATTTTTTTATTTATATGAAGGAAAAATAAAATACACAGTTTATTGAATTACAATATTTTTTTTATATTAATATAATTTTTTCAATTTTAATTGGGTTAAATATATATGGATTGGGTTAAATATATATATTTTAATTTTGGCATATATAATGTAATATGACAGCTGCCATCTTAAAATTCGGTTTCTGTTTCTGTTTTATTATTCACCACCGTCAACCAAATTAGAAACAGAAACAGAAACTGAAAATTTTCAGTTTCTGTTTCTGTTTCTAATTTGGTTGACGGTGGTGAATAATAAAACAGAAACCGAATTTTAAGATGGCAGCTGTCATATTACATTATATATGCCAAAATTAAAATATATATATTTAACCCAAACCATATATATTTAACCCAATTAAAATTGAAAAAATTATATTAATATAAAAAAAATATTGTAATTCAATAAACTGTGTATTTTATTTTTCCTTCATATAAATAAAAAAATAACACAATTTTGTAATGTATAGTGAAGAAGAAATTTATTTTTTTCGTTATCGCACATAATAATATCCATAAAAAAAATCGAGCTAAATTCAACGTAAATTATTTTTGACTAAATATTTATTTCTTAAAATAATGTACAATCCCGTTACTAAAATTTAAAATAATATGGTCACGTGACGGTTTCTGGACCAGAAACAATTAAATTTTAATTGTTTCTGGTCCAGACAAAACAGACGAATTTTCAGTTTCTGTTTCTGTTTCTAAATTAGGTTTCTGTTTCTGTTGCTGTCCAATTTGTATGAAATTCGGTTTCTGTTTTATGTGAATGCACGGCTTTAGTCTACAATCTACATTCACATGATTGTTTTTTTCATTTTTGGTTGTTTTTTTCTCCATTCAATAACGCATACAAAGTAGTGCCAGATTATGTCAATCTCAAAACTAAAGCTCACCAAAAAAACAACAATATTAAGTTTACACCAGTATCTAATTTGCTAAGTATCAAATTTGCTAGCCATTTTCACCATCATACTTTTAAATTTGGTACGGTGATGTAAAGTCTTATTAATTAGGTATGACATATTAATTTTTAGCGCATCTTTTTCATTGTTAGTTTTTTGGTTAGAAAAAAGAAGTTCCATATATATTTTTTACAAAAAACTGTAAACAGTTATTATATTCTTGCTAAAAATTTTTCACTTTTAATTTCAACAAAAAAATCACATGAAACATAAATATATATTTATAAAATAAGTTGATTTATTTTTATTTGAAATGTCATACCAAATTTTAGTGTTCACACCGTAAAAATAATATAGTAGAATTTTTTTGCCAGCGAACACAAAATTTGTTTGTTATGCGCATATTGTTTGCACATGCGCATATTGTTTGCACATTCAGTGTCTCGATTAAAATATTAAAAAAACTATTAGAGTCCCATTGAAATGGACAAAAAAAGCATAATATTTATAAATTACTATTGAAATTCATCCAATTATAATAGAAACCCAAAAAATAGCACAAATATTAATGATTTTGTAGGAAATATAACAACATTTTTATAATTAAAAATAATTATAATAAAAATAACGACGCCTATGTAAACAAATGTCACAACAAACAAATGGTACGAACTAGAAGTAGAAATTTAACTAATATAATTGTTTTGAAAACAAATTTATCCCAAAATAAATAATACATCTCTGTTTTACTTTTTGTTTCATCTTTTATCTCTTGCTGCGTTCTATCTGTCAAAAATTCGCTGGCAAAAAAAATCTACTATACCTATTTGCTACGTACCTAATTTGATACGTAGCAAATCATCCTACCAAATATTTGGTACGTACTTTTTTGATAACTGTTTACATCGACCATAATCGACCTAATAAGTATAGTACGTACCTATTAGATACTGATGTAAACTTAGTAATAAACAACCAAATTATGTCGAGCCTTGTAATTTTGGTTGTTTTTTATCGTTGTTTTTCCTTCCCAATCAGCACTAGTTTCTGAATGTTATCTGGTAGATATCGTTTTCTGGATATCTATGAGAGTTCATCAAAATGATATCTGAAAGATATCTAAATTATTTATATTGACAGATATAGTTGCACGCATGTGTCAAGTGTTTCTGGTGGATATCGTTTTCTGGATATCTATGAGAGTTCATCAAAATGATATCTAAATTATTTCTATGGCCAGATATCGTTGTGATGTGATGTGATGTATAAGAGCAATTTCACGAAGATTCAACAATCTTTTGACTTGACCCCTTTTAATTTTGATTATTTTTTGTTTATAGATAGTCTTTCATAAATACAAGTAAAAATACAAGTTCTCTTAGAAATTTTTTTTTTCGACCAGGGGGTCTTCACAGGGTGGCCCTCAATTTTTTGTTATTTTGTGATGTGGACGAGCGATTGTAGAAAAACTACTGAATCGATTTTCATAAATGATATGTCGTTGAATAGGTATTAGAATAAAGTTTTTAAAAATGTACACTGTTAATTTTTTGAAATAATTTTTAATGGTGTAACATAAGAAAAAAACGGTGTAATTGAAAAAAAAATGGCATAGCCTTTTTTTTTTTTTAACTAAATTGAAGCTTATTTTATATCTAACCACTTGTGAAAGTTTGGGACACGCGTTATTTTTTGTTTTAAGGATAAAATTCGTTGTGCATATGACTGTCGGGAATCAGTTTTTTTTTCTGAAGGAAAATTATAAAAATGGCGTTATAAACTAAGAGATTTTTTTTATGTTAAATATCAAATATTTTATTATTAGATGAACTTTTTAAAATATTATAAAAATTATATATGTAGTACAATAAATAAAATAAATACAATTGTTAAAAATGATTTACTTATTTTACAAACAGAAGTTTCTTTTGAATAGGAAAACACTTCTGCAATTATTTTCTTTGTATTTTATGGTGCTATTACACACAAATTAAATTCAGCTCCCATAATCAATTTTGCAGTTACCATAATCTAAAAAGTTGATGAAAAATATTTTGCATGAGAAAAAGAGGGATAGCATGCGCGAGATAGATATAAAAACTGCAAGAAAAGTTAGCTGATAGCAACTGACTTTTTGAAAAATTATTTGGTTTACTAATTAACTGCTAGAAAATTGTCAGATGATTTCATCTGCAAATTCAACCGGTTCAAAACCGATTATCACATTAATTGATTTTCATACTAAAATCATAATAATAATTATATTATATTAGGTATAAAATAATTAAATACATATTTTCAAGATTTTAATGTCAAAATTTTACGTTTTCTTTACGTATTTTCGATTCACATTTTTTTTTTCAAATCTAAGCGCATTTTCTTATTGTACAAGCTACAACAATTGCTCTATACTGTGTTGTCGCCATTTTGACGTTTGATTTGCTTTTACAGTATATAATTTATTTACAATTTCTATAGCACTCATTTAGAAATAATCGAGTATATAACATAATATCAATACTAAATAACTAATGATTTTTGTAGAAATTGTTGTTTAAAAATTAATATTACTTCGTAAAGTTATTTGTATTTTCTTGCAGTTTTTGATCTTTTCGCCATCTACAGTCAAAAATAATAAATACTATCATCTGAAAAGTTGATGAAAGCAATTGAATTTAATTTGTGTGTAATAGCTCTATAATGTGTTGTCGCCATTTTTTCATATCATTTACTTTTACAGTATATAATTTATTTACAATTTATATACCACTAATTTAGATATAATCGATTACATAATATAATATTAATACTATAGCTAATGGTTTTTTTAGAAATTGTTGTTTAAAAATTATTATTACCTCGTAAATTTTCTTGCAGTTTTTGAACTTTTCGCCATCTACAGTCAAAAATAATAAATACTATCATCTGAAAAGTTGATGATAGCAACTGAATTTAATTTGTGTGTAATGGTGCTATTACACACAAATTAAATTCAGTTGCTATCATCAACTTTTCAGATGATAGTATTTATTATTTTTGACTGTAGATGGTGAAAAGATCAAAAACTGCAAGAAAGTACAAATAACTTTACGTAGTAATAATAATTTTTAAACAACAATTTCTTAAAAAATCATTAGTTATTTAGTATTAATATTATATTATATAATCGATTATATCTAAATTAGTGGTATATAAATTGTAAATAAATTATATACTGTAAAAGCAAATGAAATGTCAAAATGGCGACACCACATTATAGAGCAATTGTTGTAGCTTGTACAAGAAGAAAATGCGCTAAGATTTGAAAAAAAAATGTGAATCGAAAATACGTAAAGAAAACGTAAAATTTTGACATTATAGTCTTGAAAATATGTATTCAATCATTTTATACCTAATATAATATAATTTTTATTATGATTTTAATATGAAAATCAATTAATGTGATAATCGGTTTTAAACCGGTTGAATTTGCAGATGAAATCATCTGACGATTTTCTAGCAGTAATTGGTAAACCAAATAATTTTTCAAAAATTCAGTTGCTATCAGCTAACTTTTCTTGCAGTTTTTATATCTATCTCGCGCATGCTATCCCTCTTTTTCTCATACAAAATATTTTTCATCAACTTTTCAGATTATGGTTACTGCAAAATTGATTATGGCAGCTGAATTTAATTTGTGTGTAATAGCACCATAAAGCCGTGCATTCACATAAAACAGAAACAGAAACAGAAACCGAATTTCATACAAATTTGACAGCAACAGAAACAGAAACCTAATTTAGAAACAGAAACAGAAACTGAAAATTCGTCTGTTTTGTCTGGACCAGAAACAATTAAAATTTAATTGTTTCTGGTCCAGAAACTGTCACGTGACCATATTATTTTAAATTTATGTAACGGGATTGTACATTATTTTAAGAAATAAATATTTAGTCAAAAATAATTTACGTTGAATTTAGCTCGATTTTTTTTGATGGATATTATTATGTGCGATAACGAAAAAAATAAATTTTTTCTTCACTATACATTACAAAATTGTGTTATTTTTTTATTTATATGAAGGAAAAATAAAATACACAGTTTATTGAATTACAATATTTTTTTTATATTAATATAATTTTTTCAATTTTAATTGGGTTAAATATATATGGTTTGGGTTAAATATATATATTTTAATTTTGGCATATATAATGTAATATGACAGCTGCCATCTTAAAATTCGGTTTCTGTTTTATTATTCACCACCGTCAACCAAATTAGAAACAGAAACAGAAACTGAAAATTTTCAGTTTCTGTTTCTGTAGGCGCGTTCCATTGAAAATCAAACTTACTCAAATTCGCTTTGATCTACTCTACCTCGAACAAGTTGTGTAGTTGAAAAGCAGTTTATTATTCTATATTATTTAAATCAGTTATAAACTTGTTTTGGTATTTTTAATAATAAAATGGACCAGTCAGATCTAAATATCATCCCAAAATAAAAAATTGTTATACATAATAATAAAATTGTGTGGTTTCTTTTGAAAAATTTTCAAATTTTTGGCGTTCCATTGGTGATCTACTAAAAAGCTGCTTTGAGCAGCTATTTTGTTCCAAAGGAACGCATGTAATGAAACAAATTTAATGTTTATAGCACAAATCTTATGAGAACGACTTTTATAGCACAATTCTTATAAGATTGTTGTTTTGATGTTCTTATCAAACACAGTGATACAGTTGAAAGAACGACGTCGGTTATCTTAAATCGTTGAAAACAAGTGGTTTTGCTGATTGATAACTTATAATTATCACTCTACAAATATATATATTTTATGTTGGCATTTAATGTAATTAGTTTCAACCATTAGAAAGTGTTATGGATGATTTTTGTGGGTCTAAATTCTGGGTATGTTTTAACTTATAAATAATTATTTATGTTTATGAAAACTTTTTGTATAATTTATTTAAGGACACCAACAAAACTTGGCATTCCGACAATCCCGATTTAACAACATGCTTTCAACAAACAATATTAGTTTGGGTGCCTTGTATATTATTGTGGATATTTTCTTTACTAGAAATATATTATATCCGAAAAAGTGCTTCTAAAAATGTACCATGGAGTCTTACAGTTATTTCAAAATCTATTTTAACTGTAATGTTGATTATGTTAACAATCATAGATCTAGGGATGGCTCTAAGCAAACAAAAAGATGAAAAAATCTATTCAGTTCACATATATACACCGGTTGTCAAAATAGCTACATTTGTAAGTATATTTAATTGGATTAATTTATTTTATATTAAAAATGAAAAACAAATCTTCCAATTTTGTTAGAGAATCAATACGACAGCGAAAACAATGATGAAAGAGTCATGAAGAATTTTTTTTACACAATACTATTCTCGTTGGTTCTATATCATTCATAATTAAATTATAGAAAATTTTGATTAATTGGTTTATGAAGGTCATCACAAGTAAAACATGGTTATTTGTAGAAACTTTGATATTTCATTCAGATAAAGATTGCTTTTTTCAAACTTAAGGTAGTTACCCTGCGATGATGGATTATTGTTGACTTTTAAAATAGAGATTTCCTAAAAATTAAAAATTTACAAATTATTTATTTATTTTTTTATTAAATTTAAAATTTTGATTTGGTTTGGACAATTTTACAGTCCACATCCCCTACAAATTATTTGTGATTGTTGAATACGATTCTTAATTTCAACATTAATCAAACAATATTTTACGCTATTATGTTTTTAAATCACAACCTGATACTGTAACAAAACTGTTGGCCATGAACGAAATTGTTTATTTAAAAAATGATATCATTTTTTATAAATATCATATCGTGTTGATTTTACAAGATGATTATTTATATAACAAAACTACATAGTTTGTACTTATAAGAGTTCTATGGTTCAAACAAGTATAATAAACATTTTGTTTCCGATTGTCATCCGTTTATGTAATTTGGTTAAAGCGATGTGATCAGCATTAACATTAAAATCTAAGCAGTTTATTTGTTAAAATATTTCTAAGATCAATATCAGGAAAATATGAGCAAACCAGTATTATTTGCAACCCTGGTATGGCAGTTCCAGATTTCTCCTGATCTCTGGCGTTTACGTCTCATGGATTGATTTTGCAATCAGCGTCCATTAATCTCGTTCCATGACTAGTTGACCCCAGTTTCGACTTCATATATCATGAAGGCATTGGATGATGTCAGAACGCCAGCGTTGTTTAGGTCTTCCTGTCGAAGAACACCAGCTGATTGTTGTTGGAACGCTTTATTTGGCATTATATCTAATGGGGTCCTTTCTACATCACCAAACCATCTAATCCGGTTAGCTTTAATAAATCCAATTACATCGTAGCTTACCAGAAGCTGTCTGGTTTCATGATTCATTCGGATTCTACACTGATTTTCAGCAACTTTACAGAACTATAAATTGTTCGTATGACCTTCCTCTCGAATGTTGATAGAATTCTACAATCGAATGGAGTCAGTGTCCTGCTTTCACTACCAAAGGTAAGCATAGGTCGAATTAATGCTTTGTAAAGTGTGAGTTTACACAACCGCGATAGGTTTTTTGATCGCAGAAGTTTTGAGTATGCGTAGAAAACTTTGTATAGAGCAGTAACACGGGCTTTGATATCTGCTTCCATGTAATTTGACGATTTTATTACAGACCCGAGGCATTTTAAGTATTTAACGCGTTCTACTTCATAGTCAATATAGCCAGTATCCAGATTTCCGGGAGATATGTTCCTGGAAGTAGGTAAAAGCTTAGTTTTGCCGTTGCTGATGCATAATCCATGTCGTTTAGCATTTCTTTCAAGCTGAAAGAGACTATCCTTAATATTACTTGGTCTACGTCTGAGAAGCCGAAGCGCAATATCATCTGCATAGCCAAGAATTTGACTAGATTTGTTAAATATGCAGTTTTGTGTCTCAATTTTGCTTTTTCTTACTGTGTCGCCAAACTAAATAGTACGGGCGCGAGTGCATCACCTTGTCGAACACCTGATGTTATATCAAAATAGTAGTCAGAACTTACCCTTCGATTTCGAGTGTTCTACAATTTCATCCCGATGTTGTGAGTTTACAGAAAGAAACAAGTTCCTCTGGGATGACAAGGCATATGAGCGCGGACCAAAGGTTGTCGCAGATGATATTATCATATGCTTACTTGAAATCAACCTAGAACGATAATTTGCACACGATAGGAGGTTACCTTGTCTAGCGGAACAATGAGAGCTGTTTTCCATGCAATAGGTAGTTCTGCTTGATCCCAGATTGCCAGTATGAGGTCGTATATACGTGAGACAAGGATTGTATATACGTGAGACAAGGATTGTATATACGTGAGACAATTGCTCATATGAATGCATTCGACTAATTCATTAGGTTTTGAAAGTGGGATCGTCATACTGCTAGCACGTCACGTTCATTTGTTGTAAGTTCGTTGTTTCCATATTTTATGGATGTTGTACCTTGGGTTGAAATCTTTTGTCAGATTTCGCGCATTGGCATAGCACTCTTTCGAATTCCCATTGGCCGCATGTTGGTTGATGTTTTCGATAAAAGTGTTCAGGTGTTCGCTTTTCTTTTTTCGTAGAAGGTTTGCTGAAGCTTTTCTGGCGCATAGATAATCAGTTTGTGAGCTTCGGGTGTTCCTTTTTAACCATTTTTCTCGCAGTTTTTGTTTATGTTCTACACTTTTGTGGTAATCGTCGTCAAACCTTTCGTTACATGATTTCGGTCATCGTTTTCCGATTGGAGTTTGTGCTGAGGATATAATGGTTGATTGAAGCGTTTGTGATTCTTTTTGAATGTTTAATAGTATCTCAGACGGGATGTCATGCTCTTCTATGCTTTGCGTCACTATTTCCTGATATATATTTACTGATTGGTTTTCATTCGAACAGTGCTTTCTTAGCCTTAGATGTTGGAGTTTCTCCTACGTCTTGTATGCCAAAGAACATTATATAATATGCTACATTCGTTGGGTGTTTAGCACTATTTTTCCATTTCTCCATTTCTTTCCATCCAAAACCTTCTCAGACTGAGCTTTTCTCGATGATTGTTAGAGTTAGAGTTGTGTTGTGACGACATTTGTTTTCCCACGTCTGTTTTTTTCTAGTTTTTCCCAACTTCTAGGGATGTTAGATAAACTATACTGGCCAATCTGTCATCCGTTTACATTTCGTGTCATTACTGTTTGTGGTAGGTAGCTAGTATATTGTATTCCTCTTTGAAGGATAATTTTTCGCTTACTGCTAGCATTAGTTTAATTCAAGTGAAACTGTTTAACGTTTGAGTGTTCATTTGCGCGTCCTGCAGTTCAAAAGTAATTTCAACTTTTTTTTCTTTCCTCTGCTACTATATTGATAGGCAACTGTTGCTTCCGATAGCTGATATTCCAAAAAAATTTTTAATTTTATCTTCTACTGGATATGACTTGCCTGGTTTTTAGTCATATAAAAATCTTAAGATTCTAGACTATCATCAATACCACCCCATTTTTTCATCTGCTATTTTACTCTATCAAAACTGTTCTTTTAGTAAAAAAAATTTGACAGTACAGCCACAAAAACTACCAAATGTATAGCCTGAATATTGTTGGTACGTTTTTACGCTTGAATTTATTGGAAGATTCTTCAATTTCACGTTGGTTCTAGGTGTTATGTGTACTGTTTTCCTTTTGTTTTTCTATGCTGAATAAAACCTGATGTGGCTGCTACGCACTATTTAGTGATCAGATCAGAAGCAGATTAAGCAATTACATTACAAAACTCGTTATCATATGTTATTTTTTCTTTTTTCTTTAGTTTGATACCATTTCATCCAATATGATATTATTCCAAGAACTAAAATTATTAGCTATCTAAATTTTATTTATTCAAAAACCTTTGCTTTCGTTCTAGGTGTTAGCAGCAACACTTATGTATTTAAATAAGTTGCATGGGTTAAGGACATCAGGCCTGTTATTTCTATTTTGGTTTCTGCTTTTGATATTCAGTATACCGAGACTGCGAACAGAAATAATGGCTAGTCGAGATAGAAGTGAAAATGATACAGAAAGTTCATGGGAAAAATATCAATATGTCAGTTTTGTTATATTTTTTGTTAGTACCGGAATTATTTGGTTCATCAATTGTTTTAGTGATAGGGAACCAAAAGTTTCACTTTATAATCAAGTAGAGGTATGAATAATGTAATGGGGGTTTATAATATTTTTATGGTTAAATTTTAATGTGTTTTAGAATCCGTGTCCAGAGTTAGGTGCCAGTTTCCTTTCACGTTTGTTTTTTGGATGGTTTGATGCGTTGGCATGGAAAGGATATAGAAAACCACTAGAAACAACAGACCTCTGGGAAATGAAACCTGAGGATGCATCGGCCCAGGTATATCCATTGTTTGAAAAATATTGGTCCAAATCTGTTCAAAAAAGTAACGTAATAATCGCTGCAAAGGCACAGTATGAAAAAGATGAAACAAGTATTAAGTTCAGTCAACCAAAACATAAATCAACTGCATCTATAGTACCAGCACTTTGCAAGGCATTTGGACCTACGTTTTTATTTGGAGCTTTATTAAAATTAATTCAAGACTTATTAGCTTTTGTTCCACCACAAATTTTAGGCTTACTTATTAATTTTGTTGATAGTGAAGATCCATTGTGGAAGGGATTATTATATGCTATAACACTATTTGTAGTTGCAGCAGTACAAACTCTTGTGTTATCACAATATTTCAATCGAATGTTTATTGTTGGTTTACGAATAAGAACTGCACTGGTCAGTGCCATCTATCGCAAAGCTTTGGTTATGTCTCTATCTGCAAGAAAAGAATCAACTGTCGGTGAAATTGTTAATTTAATGTCTGTAGATGCACAACGTTTCATGGATTTAACGGCATATATTAACATGTTATGGTCTGCTCCACTTCAAATTGCATTAGCTTTATATTTTTTGTGGAACGTTTTAGGACCTTCAGTATTATCAGGGTTAGCTGTGATGATAATTTTAATTCCAATAAATGCTTTTTTGGCAAACAAAATAAAAACACTTCAAATCAAACAAATGAAAAATAAAGATGAGCGCGTTAAACAAATGAATGAGATTTTGAATGGGGTTAAAGTATTAAAGTTATATGCTTGGGAACTCAGTTTTGAAGCGCAAGTAAGCAAAATTCGTGATAAAGAAATTAAAGTTTTACGTCAACAAGCGTTTTTGAATGCGGGAACATCTTTTATATGGGCATCAGCACCGTTTTTGGTAAGTGTATAGTATTACTGTAATCTATCCTATTGTGTATTTGACTAATCTTGTTTCATGGCGATTAAAGTAACTTAACTTTTTTAAATACTACCTAGGTGGCTTTAGTTACATTTGCAACATACGTCCTAATTGATTCAAATAATGTTTTAGATGCTAATACTGCCTTTGTGTCTTTATCTTTGTTCAACATTTTACGTTTTCCATTGGCTATGCTACCAAACTTGATTTCCAACCTGGTTCAGGTAAATGAAATTATAAATATTATTAGTTACTGCTAATTTATCTATTTTAAATTTGTTAGACAAGCGTTTCCGTAAATAGGCTTAATAAGTATATGAATAGCGAGGAATTAGATGCCAACAATGTACAACATGATCCATCTGCGAGTAAGTATGAAGTTAACATTGCTATGCATTTTCAAATTGATAACCTGGTAAGCTTATATTAAAATTCAATTGTCTGGTTATAGAATATCCTCTTACGGTTGAAAATGGATCATTTTCGTGGGATGGAGAAGAAATAATACTTAAAAATATTAATATGAAAATTGAAAAAAATTCTCTTGTAGCAGTTGTTGGGTCTGTTGGTGCTGGCAAAAGCTCCTTAATGGCGGCTTTGTTGGGAGAATTGAGTAAAGTGTCAGGAAAAGTAAGCACTTCAGGGTCCATCGCGTACGTATCACAACAGGCTTGGATCCAAAATGCTACACTACAGGATAATATTACATTTGGAAACGCTTTTAATGTTGACTATTACAATCGTGTAATCGACGCTTGTGCATTAAAACCTGATATCGATATGTTACCAGGCGGTGATCAAACGGAGATTGGAGAAAAGGGAATAAACTTATCAGGTGGACAAAAACAAAGAGTTTCTTTGGCCAGGTCTGTTTATAACAATTCTGATATTTACTTTTTCGACGATCCCTTAAGTGCTGTTGATTCTCATGTGGGTAAACATATATTTGAAAATGTTGTTGGCCCTAATGGTATGTTAGCTAATAAAACAAGAATTATGGTAACTCATGGACTAACATATTTACCAAATGTTGATCATATATACGTGATAAAAGATGGCGAAATATCAGAATCAGGACGATATCAAGAATTATTAGATAAAAAAGGTGCATTTGCTGATTTTATAATCCAACATTTACAGGAAGTGAATGCCGACATTGAAGATTTGGACGAGTTGAAACAACAACTAGAAGCAACATTACCGCCAGAGCTTCGTACAAAACTAGAACGCGCTTTAAGTAGAACAAAAAGCGAAAATCAGGCCGACGGTGATTCTTTAAAAGAAAAATTATCTCGTCAAAATTCATCCGACAACGTAACAGAAACTAGTATTTTACATCGTCGTTCAAGCACAAAATCAAATTCCAGTTTAAAAAAAGAGACAAAACAGAAAAATAAATTAATTGAAAAAGAACAATCTGAAACAGGAAATGTTAAATGGAGTGTTTATAAACATTACATTCAAAGTATTGGAGTTTGGTTATTTATCATAACTATAGCATTCAGCTTAATCAATCAAGGTTTCTCAATCGGTTCTAATTTTTGGCTATCAAAATGGTCAGGTGACCCAACATCAGGAACAGATACATCTAGACGTGATATGTATCTTGGTGTTTATGGAGCATTGGGGGTTGGACAAGGTATGTGATTTATGTGAATAAAGTAATAAATAAAGACTAAAGTACTAGAAAATATTTAAGGAAAAGTATTTTTAGTTTAATATGACGTTTTGTTAAAAGTGGGTACGTTCTTTTTTCCAATGCATGAACCCTACGACTAGGTGAGGTAGTTACGGTAGTTTGTCCTTCGTTACGGTAGTTTGATCTTTAATTTTAGTTGATGTATAATATCAAGATCGTCACATGCGTCCAGTTTGTCAGTAATTTTTTTTAAAGTCTTCAAGTCGCTTAAATTTCGAAACCAAACTTAATTGCGCGAGCTGCCCAATGATTATGTTGATTATGCAGGTTCTATTGGCCCTCAAATTGTATCATGTTGTGCCTAAAAATACCGTATTTTGGTGGATTGTCTGCTATTTCTATGTCTCTCTCTCCGGCGTTTACATCCCATGGAGCGATTTTGCTGTCTGTGCAATCAGCTTCCAATCATCTCGTTCCATGACCAGTTGACCCCAGTTTCGACATCCTATATCACGAAGGTCTTGGAGAATGTTATCACGCCAGCGTTATCTAGGTCTTCCTCTTCGAAGCACACCAGCTGGTTGTTGTTGTAACGCTTTTTTGATCATTCTATCTAATGGTGCCCTTTCTACATGATCTCATCTAATCCGGTTAGATTTAATGAATCAGATTACATCGCAGCCTCCAAGAAGCTGTCTGATTTCATGATTCATTCGGATTCTATACTGATTTTCAGCAACTTTACATGGACCATAAATTGTTCATATGACTTTCCTCTCGAATGTTGATAGAATTCTACAATCGGAGGAATTCAGTGTCCAGCTTTCACTTCCAAAGGTAAGCACAGGTCGGATTAATGCTTTGTAAAGTGTGAGTTTGCACGACTGCGAAAGATGTTTGGATCGCAAAAGTTTTGAGTATGCGTAGAAAACTCTGTATGCGGCTGAGAAACGGGCTTTAATATCTGCCTGCATGTCATTTGGCGATGTTATTACAGACCCGAGACATTTGAAGTTTTCTACACGTTCTACTTCATAGTCGCCAGTATTCAGATTGCCGGGAGGTATATTCCTGGATGTTGCTAAAAGTTTAGTTTTGCCGGTGTTAATGCATAATCCAAGTCGTTTAGCATTTCTTTCAAGCTGAGAGAGACTATCCTTAATATCGCTTGGTCTACGTCCGAGAAGCGCAATATCATCTGCATAGCCAAGAATTTGACTAGATTTGTTAAATATACAGTTTTGTGTCTCAATGCGGCTTTTTCTTATCGCGTACTCAAGCGCCAAATTAAATAGTACGGACGCGAGTGCATCACCTTGTCGAACACCTGATGTTATATCAAAAGAGTCAGAAACTGACCCTTCGATTACTATTCTACAGTTTGATCCCGATGTTGTGAGTTTGCACAGAGAAACAAGTTTCGCTGGATTACCAAGGCATATGAGTGCAGACCAGAGGTTGTCGCGGATGATGCTATCATATGCTTGCTTGAAACCAACGTAGAGCTGGTGAATGCTGATGTTGTACTCCCAACATTTTTCCAGAATCATCCTTAAGGTAAAACATTGATCTGTGGTTGAACGGTTGGGACGGAAACCACACTGATAGTCGCCGATGATAGCTTCAGCGAACGAGATGAGCCGAGCGAGTACGACGTTAGATAGTATTTTATATGCAGTATTCAACAGTGCGATTGCACGACAATTCGCACACTTTAGGCGGTCACCTTTTTTATGTAGCGGAACAATGAGAGCTGTTTTCCATTCAGCATGTAGTTCTTCTTGGTCCCAGATTGCAAGAATCAGATCATATATACTTGAGACCAGAGCTGCTCCTCCATTCTTAAATAGTTCTGTAGGGATTCCATCGATACCTGGTGATTTGCCATATTTTAATTTTTTGATGGCAGCTTCCACTTCTTCTATTGTTGGTTAAGGGACAAAAATCTCCTCACTTGACGAAGCAATTGCTCGAATAGGATGAAGTTCATTCGTCCTATTCAGTAGGTCTTGAAAGTGGGATCACCATACTTCCAGCACATCACGTTCACTTGTTGTAAGCTCGTTGTTTCCATTTTTGATGGCGGTAGATCGGTGGAAATCTTTTGTCAGATTCCGTGCATTGGCAAAACACTTTCGAATTTCCATTAGCCGCATGTTGGTTGATATTTTCGATAAAGCTCTTCATGTGTTCGCGTTTCTTTTTACGTAGAAGTTTTGCTGAGGCTTTTCTGGCGCATAGATAATCAGTTTGGGAGCATCGGGTGTTTCTTGTTAACCATTTTTCTCGCATTTTTTGTTTGTGCTCAATGCTTTCGCGGCACTCGTCATCAAACCATTCGTTGTGTGATTTCGGTGGTCGTTTTCCGATTGTAGTTTGTGCTGCGGATATGATGGTTGATTGAAGCGTTTGCCATTCTTCTTGTATGTTTAATGGCATCTCAGACGGGATGTCATGCTCCTCTATGCTTTGCGTTCCAATTTCGTGATATCTATTCAGTGTTTCCAGGTGTTTAAATGCTTCGACATTCCAGCAGGTTTACAGGTGTTTAAATGCTTCGACATTCCAGCTTTTTTTGCTTGCCTATTAAATGTAGATGATAATTTGCACTTATACTTAAAGATGACAAGCATATGATCGGTGTCTATATCAGCTATATCAGTTTGACGAACGTCAGTTACACTTGTAGACTGTCTCTTCGATTTGATTTTCAGTTCTTCCATCGTTTGATTTCCACGTTGCTTTGTGGATTCTCTTATGAGGAAAGAAAGTGCTAGAAATTACTAGATCATACATCATAGCCAGTTCAGCTACGCGAAAGCCGTTATTGTTACTAGTATGATGCAAGCTGTTAGGGCCGACATGTGTTTTATGTTTTGCACTTCTACCAATTTGCGCATTGAAGTCACCTACCACGATTTTTATATCGTGCCGCGGGATGTTATTGATGACTTCTTCGAGTTCTAGAAATAATAGGTCTTTAATGTCATCAGCTTTGTCTTCAGTAGGTGCATGAACATTGATGATCGTTACATTAAATTTTTGCGTACGGATTCTCATTGTGCATATCCGCATATTAATTGGGCAAAAGTCGATAACATGTTCATTCACGCGACGATGTATGAGAAAGCCAACTCCAAATTCTCCTCCGTTTTCATGACCGCAATAGTACAGAGTGTATCCCTTTTCTGTTTCGTGGATTCCACTCCCTGGCCACCTTAGTTCTTGTAACGCCACTATATCTAGTGTATAGCTACCGATTTGGCTTGTAAGTTTTAGTAGATCACCTGGTCTTCTAAGGCTTAGCACGTTCCAGGTTCCCATTTTTAAATCGTAGTCCGGGTTCAGTTTCCGAGGTCGTTCTAATAATGAATCCGAGATAATCTGAGGCCTGTATACAGAATTCATGACAAGTAATTTTTTACGGAAATGGAGTGTTAGCCCTTCGCCCAACCCAAATTTTCGTGAATGGGTTCGTTCTGCATCTTAAGGTCACCAGAAACAACATTTTTACATGTTTATATAGCGAGCCGTTTGATCCAAGACAGACGCCCGCTACAAACCGCCCCTAACATTGAGAACAGACGCTTGCTACACGTTTATATAGCGAGCTGCTAGATCCAAGACAGACGCCCTCTCCAAGCCGCCCCTAACATGGAGAACAGACGCTTGAGTTGCACTGGTTTTGTGGCGCCAATGTCTCGCCATGGTGCAGAATCATTGAGTATAAGCAGTTTTTACTCTGCCCCTCTCAACTACACCAACCTAATTCTGTTAGCGTTACCCAGGTAGCACGGCGTGGACGTAGAATTTCGGATTTCACTACCCGCTATTTCTATGGATGTCAGAAAACTCATACACTATTCAGCTGCATTTTTTTTTCAAAATCTGCTACTTTTAGATATTTTTAAATTAACTGAAAATACTTTCAATTTTTAGGGTGTAACTTTTAAAAGGTAACACGAAATCCTTATCGAGAGACTTCGTCGTCTCAAATTCGTATAATCGATTTTCTTAATATAACTATTAGATCTATCAATTGGGATCTTGCCATAGTAATAAAATGTGATTTGCCGAGTGCTAAAAACTAAAATATTTCTAGATTCGATGGTAAAACGCAAGCATTGTAAGGAGTCGAGATAGGGATATCATATATGAGAACAAAGTTTCAAGAAGAAAATTGTTTTTATCTTACCGAACAATTTTTCAACAATCGATTGCTTTGGTTAGTAGAATTTTTATAAAGATCACATATAATGTGCGATGGAGTTTAGACATGTTAAGGGATTTAAAGGGTTATGATTTGTATGGCTTTTTTTTATTGAAAGGCCTTGATACTTGCAGTTCAAGTAGCACTGCGACATGAAGGTCTATTGTCAATTGTGCTTACCCTGATTGTGTTATTAGTCAGTCGTCTGTGGCGTTACTGGTTGTATTCTGTAATCAAACTTGAGAATCTTAATAAAATTAATTAGCTCAATTGGAGTGATGTTTTGTGGTAGTGGAAGTGTTAGTCTTCTATGACCAAGTAGGTGGCATCTGTGCCAAGAGAGTTCAGGACAGCTGCAGATGACGTGTTCCATCGTTTCCGCGTCCGAGTAGCATAATCTACACCTGTCGAAAACAACAAGGCCCATTTTGTTAAGTTGGTGGTTTAAAGGACCATGTCCAGTAACGCACCACGTTAAAATTCTTAGAGACTCTCTGTTTAAGTTGATTGTTTTTAAGGGTGAAACAGGGAGGTTACCAAGAAACTTCTTGGAGTGTACTAGTCCCTCTCTGCTTCTCCATAATTTAGCATTTTGTTCCTGTTCCCATGCTTGGATTGTGCTTTTGAGCGAACTCTTGGCCATTCCGAAGCATGGTTCCGGTCTAACAAACTTTCTTGGCATCTTGCTTTGCTAAAGCGTCAGCAATAGCATTTCCTTGTATTCCTGTGTGCCTGGGTGCCCACACAAGTGTAACTCTATTATTGCAGAAGACTTTTAGTAGATTTTGGTAGCATTCCCATACCAGTTTTGAATCAAAGCGCGTACATTTTAGTGCCAAGAGTACTGCTTGGTTATCAGAGATAATGTATATTTCAATATTTTGGTATTTTCTTTCAGCACATAGCAAAGCGCAACTGTTAATGGCAAAAATTTCGGCTTGAAATATGGTTGTTGTGATCCCTAAGGCAATCTTTCGTTTTGTTCTAGGACCAAAAACTCCTGCTCCCGTATCCACATTGGTTCGAGAACCATCTGTGTACCAGATGCTGGCGTTATGTAGCTGTGACCGTATGTAGTTTTTAATACGATCTCTGGCCAATATCTTGACATCAAATTGCCCGTCTAAATCTGTTATTTTTAGCATACAATCCGAAATATGGTATGCATGTAGATTGCAATTCAGGTTGAAATGCAGCAGTCTATGAACACTCAACACCGCTACAGATTTTACATGTAGGTGCAATGGAGAAAGCTACAGAAGAATCTCCATTGCCGACGTTAGCGTGGTTTTGAAAGCACCTGTGGCACTAAGACTTACAAGCATTTGTATTTTTGTAAACATATTTTGAGCAGTTATTTGGCGCGTTTTAGGCCACCAAACTAAAGCTGCATATGATAGAATTGGTTTAATAAGACTTTGTGCAACCAAAGTATCATTTTTTGGCTAAGACCCCATGTTTTCCCAAACAGGTTTCTGCATGTGAAGAAAACTTTGTTTGCCTTATCCGAGATATATTTCAGGTGTGAGTTCCAGGTTAGTTTGCTATACAGGATCACACCTAAATATCTAACCTCTTTTGATGTTTGTATTGGATCGTCGTTTAGAACAGGAGAAATGAAATTAAAGTTACTCCTGTTTCTGAAAACGACAATGCTTGTTTTTTAGAGGTTGATCGACAGTCCCAATCTGTTGCACCACTTTGATACAAGATTAAGAGCTGTCTGGGTTCGACCAGCGACAATGGAGTCATGTTTCCCTTTAACCGCCAAGTCGTCGGCATAGCCTTCAGTGTTGAAGCCGGAATCATTTAGCTTGGTGAGGAGATCAACAGCCACAGTAGATTTCGCAGTCTGATAGGCGTGCTGGCTAGAGTTTTTTGTTTAAGACATACATGACGGATGTGATAGTACAACATCTTTTCCATAGTTTTTAATAGAAAAGATGTAAAACTTATAGTCTGTATAATTTGGCTTCATTTGTTTTTTTTTTCCTGGCTTGGGTATAAAAACAACTTTAGTTTCTCGCCACATCTGAGGAATGTAAGCAAGGCGAAAGCTTGCTTTGAACAAACGCATGAGATATGAAAGGATGATTGTTAAACCCTTTTGCAAAAATACCGGAAAAATTCCATCACCTCCCGGAGATTTATACGAACCGAAGAATTCTATAGCCCATCTCACTTTGTTGGGGGTGAAAATTTTGTTGTGTAAATGATCTGCAGTACTTTTAGTTGCAGAATCTAGATTCTAGAAGATGTACGTCTTCGTTTGCATTATCTTCCGTTCTCCATTCTATTGAGTCCGGAAAGTGGGTTTGAAGTAATGTATCTAGTGTCTCAATGCAGCTGGTGGTATACGTACCATTTGGTTTGTAGATTGTGCCTAGAGCGTTTGTGTGATCAGACATCAATTTTTGTAGTCGAGCTCCAGCAGGCATATTATCTATCGTATTGCAGAGCTATTTCCAGCTATTTCTTTTTGATTGTCGTCTGAGTTCTTTATTATAATTGGTTAGAGCTACTCGGTACTCTATCCAATTATTTGTTGTTTTTGCTCTGTTAAAGAGCTTACGAACTTTATTCCTTTTCCTCTCCAAGCTACCATTCCACCAAGGTACATCTCTGCATCTTTTGGATTGAGTTATTGGAGTATTAAGGTTATATGCTTCAGTGATAATTTCTTGTAAATTATTTGCTGCATTGTCAAGCTCAAATGTGGAGTTGATACTGCCACAACTATTTGTATTATTATGAAGATATGTTGTGTAAAGTTTCCAGTTGGTTTTTCTGGGGTTTCTAAAGTACTGGATGCTCTTCGGGTAGTATATAAGCATGATCAGACATAGAAGCTTCCTTCGAAACATACCAGTTCTTAATATGGTTAGTAGCGTTTATGTTAGTTAAAGTAAAGACAAGGACCTCACATCTGATTGTGTTTCTAAAGGTAGGCTCACTACCTTTGTTTGCAAAAATTGAAGCAGACGCTCGCCTTTTTTGTTAAGTTACTACTTTCCCACACGGTGTGATGAGGGTTAGCATCACACGCTATATGAGGTTATAGTTGTCATTGTTGCAATACTTGATGAGTTTCTCTCTACCTCTTCTGGTGGTGTCTCGTCCTCAACCCCCGAAAAGTATCCAGAAGCTAAGATGGATTTACGAAATCCACCTTGAGGAAGATGAAGATCTATCTGGACCGTTGTAAAATCTCTGCAGATAAATTCATTCAATGGAAATATATTCTGATGTTTGTTGAAAAGAATCGCGGTCTTTCCACATCTGAGAAATAGATCATTTGGTTCATTTTTGCTTCTTTAACTCTTGCTTCTTTAACAGAGGATGTTCTGTGCCCGGTATGGTTAGGGAATCCGCCAAGATTGTTATCTTAATAACCTTAATTGCACCTGCTTAGTTATTGTCGGACTTTAAACGTGGTCCTTCATTCCACTTGGGTGGATGATGTACGGACCTTGATAGCATTGTTGTTCTGCAGCGTTGTGGATACTATTATAGGCCTGCGTAGTGCTTCTTCAATGAATGAGGTACTCACGAGGCACTGTTTAAATCTTAATTTGTATAATATTTTCTATTTACATCGAAGACTATGAAATTTCAATATGTCATCGATTTTGCTAGATCTAAACCATAAAATGTTTTTCATATTTCTGACTCAACCAAATATTCCGACCATAAACTAAAAAACAAGGTTAGTAATAAATTTAAACGAACGACCGTAAAGAAAAACAAATATATCATAAAAAATTATTCTTATATAACTGTAAAGTGTTAATAACTAATGTACTAAGTTTCTAATATGCAATACTACAACTTGATTTATTGTTTTGTTGCTATAATTAAAAATATTTCTGGTACTTTTGTATAAGAAGTTTAGATCCATTCCACCATTTTTAGATACATTTACACAATTTATTACTATTAATACCAATTAAAAATATTCTAATAAAGCTATCACGAATTTTATTACATCTTTAATTATGGCATTCGGTTGTTTGTATGCTGCAAGAGAAATGCATACTCTGCTTCTAACTAATGTTCTTCGCTGGTCTATGGATATCTTTGACACAACACCACTTGGCAGGATACTAAATCGTTTTTCAAAGGATGTTGATGTTGTCGATAATGTATTACCGATGGCAATACGTTCATGGATGGCTATGGGCTTTGGGGTGATTATAATTGATAACTTGCTTTAAAAACGTTAACACGTTCATGCAAAAGCTTGCGAACAATATAATAAATTGTTTCTCATTTAATAGGTATTAGCAACGTTGGTTGTGATCAGTGTATCATCGCCTCTGTTTATGGCCGTAATTGTTCCTGTTGCTGTGATATATTATTTTGTTCAACGTTTTTATGTTGCATCATCCCGTCAATTGAAACGGTTGGAATCTGTATCCAGATCACCGATTTATTCACATTTTGGAGAAAGTATAACAGGAACTACTATTATTAGAGCATATGGTGTACAAAAAAGGTAATTTGTGTATCATTTTGGTTATTCGTTTAAATATTTGATTATGTTTTCTTGTTTCAGATTTATAAATGAATCCGAAGATAAAGTTGATTTCAATCAAGTTTGTTATTTCCCAAGCATTATAGCTAACCGATGGTTAGCAGTACGACTTGAAATGGTTGGAAATACGTTGATTTTGTTTGCTGCATTGTTTGCAGTATTGGGACGTGAAACAATTAATCCCGGTTTGGTTGGTTTATCTGTTTCATACGCGTTACAAATAACACAAGCATTAAATTGGTTGGTTAGAATGACTTCAGATGTTGAAACAAATATTGTTGCTGTTGAAAGGATTAAAGAATACGCTGAAATCAAACAAGAAGCTCCATGGGAAATAAAACAAATTAATTTGTCAAATAGTTGGCCTGATGTTGGCCGAGTTGAGTTTAGAGATGTTCAATGTCGGTATCGTGAGGGGTTGGATTTAGTATTAAAAGGAATATCGTTTGTTGTCGATGGCGGTGCTAAAGTTGGTATTGTTGGACGAACTGGTGCCGGCAAATCAAGTTTGACATTAGCTTTGTTCAGAATTGTTGAATTAGCCGGCGGTACAATTACAATTGATGGACAAGATATTTCAAAATTGGGGCTCCATGGTCTACGTGGAAAACTTACAATTATTCCTCAAGATCCTGTTCTTTTTTCGGGTACATTACGATTAAATCTGGATCCGTTCAATAAATTCGCTGATGAAGATGTTTGGAAAGCATTAGAACATGCTCACTTAAAATCATTTGTTAAAGGGCTATCAGCTGGGCTGAGTCATGAAGTTAATGAGGGAGGAGAAAATTTATCAGTCGGACAAAGGCAATTAATTTGTTTAGCTCGAGCTCTTCTTCGAAAAACTAAAGTGTTGATTTTAGACGAAGCTACTGCTGCAGTTGATTTAGAAACCGATGATTTGATACAGGTAAGCTATTTCCGTTATATTTTTCTACAATTAAGGTAGAAATTGCCACTTATAATACTATGAAGAATAAACAATCGATAAACAAGCCCATCCTGTTTCCCTGTTCTATTTCCTTACGTTGTGTATCATTATTCTCTTTCATATCTCTTTAGGTTCTTACCGCTATTTCTTCATAGTTTTACGGCTTGCTTACTTTTTATATGTCGATGGCTACAAAGCATTTACTATGTTTTCGAAAATTTCGGAGGAAGCGCAAAAAGCGTTTTGCTGCATTTCTAAACAACCTTGAAAATAAAATTTGTTATCAATAAATCAAAAAAAAAAATTATATTAATTTTTGGATTTATTGATAATAAATTTTATTTTCAAGGTTGTTTCCTCTAAAATTTTTCGAAAATGTAGTAACACTTAAATGCTTTGTGGCCGTCAATATGTCGTATATTTGTTCTCAGAGTAGGCACTTGCCTTAAACAGTGTTCACCATTGAATTTTCGGTTGCGCCGTTGAAATCTCTGATTAAATTTCATGGCGTTGCATGTTGTTTCCATTCTGAATTCGATTCTTTTTTAATTTTCTGTGTTTATTCAAACTTCTATTTTATAGAGGCTTGTTGACTTTACTGATACTAAGACGATAATATTTTTGTTTTGCATGAAGTCACCCTCACAATAATGTAACCCTCTTCGTAACCCTCTAGGTAGGTTTATATTATTATGTTTTGAGTTTAAACCGTAAGAAACTTTTTAGTTATAAATTAAAAGGTGTAACACGAATCGGGTTAACCAAAGTCTTGTCTAATGAATATGCAAATTTCTACCATCTGAAAAGAAATATTTAATCAAGGCAACAAATTCTACATTTATAAAATTTAAAACTAACAATTGGATGTAGAACATTACTAATCTAATTATTTTTTACCAAACATTCTAAAACGGGGCGCAATTCGATTAATATAAAACATCGATTGACTTTGTGAAGTAATCAAATTCTTTGTGGTTTTATTTATTTTCTCTGCTCAAAAAACAATTTTAAACGGAACCGACATAGCGTAGGTATTTGTGTGACGTTCAAAAGTGGAACACGTTTCTTTTTCTCCTACTCAATAAGTAATTTTGTATCAATCTCTTAAAAATATAAATTTTACCGCAATCCGGCATCCGCTAAGTGTGGTCTATGATTTAGCGTAATCCGTTTTATGTGTCCAATAAACATTTGTTCTCAATAAGACTATTTTCTCATCCTCAATTAAAAATTATCTAATCATTTGTAATATTTGGTAGAACTCATTGGATGTGGAATATGATTTTGGTTGGACAAATTTCTCGATCCTAAAACCTATCCTGGTTGGTTTCTGAATCATATTTCCAGGTTTTGTCATAAATTGACACAACTAGTTGGATATGGAACATAATTCCGCTTCACCTTTGTCCAGTCGACAAGCGAAAGTTACACCTCGAAAAGTAAATTTGTGTTGTTTTACAGTCGTCATGCCATTTGTAAGTGTAACGCTTTTTTTATGGGTCGTAGCTGCCAGTTTGGTCTGTTGCTAAATATGGTCGTACTCTTCTTATAAAATAATGTACTTCTTTATTTTACTTTTGTTAATGAAATTATTTTTATTTAATTTTACATAGTCCGAAATTAATGCCAGCCACTTCAACCAAAAATTTACCGCGGAACAAACAATTAAGGCTAGTTTCTGTATATAGGCGATAAAATGTTGATTCGAAAATCAGAAAATGAATTATTTAATTAATAAAAAGAAAGACGTTTAAAATATTTTGTTGCGGCTGGCGATTATCTACATTAGAAATACATCCGAACTAACGTAGTTTTTAGTTCGCTAATGAACGCTCTTATAATGATCTCTAACACTTGCGCTTGGTTGAAAGGTTGGAAGTGCTATACTACTATTTTTAGCCTAGCGAAGAACGCTGTTAAAAAATTAAGGGTATTTAGGACGGTGTCGTAGAGTTTTTAAGTAGTGGTACAATTAATTTATTTGTCCCTGTATGACGTATTGTTCTCATATTATATGGTGTGGAGTTTACTAACGAATTTGAAATGTCTTGATGCTTTGTAACGGAGGGCACGTTTTCCGATGGTTTAACGAATCCATCAGAGATTTTTATTTTAGAAAACAGTCATAACCACAATAAATATAATAATTCATTTCCATAATTCTACATGCTCCTTTTCAACATTCAACAAATTATTGTGCAAATAATTCTACTTCCGTCCAAGATTGTTGTTTAAGTGTGAGAAAACGTAAAAGTCCAGACAAAAATTTGCATGTGAACTGCAAAAGCTTCGGATGATATCTTTTGTGTGATTGAATGTGGAATTATTTTCTGCTTACTATAGAATGTACAAAACTTAGAACAGTAAAAAACTTTATACATAGTGTTATTTACATTTCTAACAGAAATAAATATTTTTTAATTTCAGAAAACAATCAAAACAGAATTTAGCGATTGTACAGTACTTACAATCGCCCACCGACTTAATACGATATTAGATTCGAATAAAGTATTAGTTTTAGATAAAGGAGAAGTAGTTGAATATGCGTCACCACAAAAGTTGTTACAGAATAAACAAACAATGTTTTATGGTATGGCGAAAGATGCGGGATTAGTGTGATATCACTATTAGTTAAATTATTGTGTTAAATATGTTTTATATCAACTTTATATATACATACGTTCATATTATAGTAAATTTGGTTACTTAAAATTATTATTAAGTAGAAATTATACACGTAATTTATGTTAATTGCATAAATTAAAATTTTTTAACCTAGTTGTGTAAGATATAAGAAATCAGTATTGTGCATTTAATCGATAAATCGAGAGGTTGAATTTTCTAGTAGGACTGTCGTCCAAGTGGACGGCGTAGTCGTTTTATTTTATTGGGTTCAATGACCGACTTACTTGTTTGACCTAGGTGTAAAATTTGCCTAAAATTCTCGTGAAGTCAAGGATAAAGTTCTAACGTAAATTCGTGGGGTTTCTTCCATGCTGTCACAATTGCAATATCAAGTAGACACCCAAAATGCAAGTAATAAATCCTTAGCTGGATACCTTTTGTTTCGTAACAGACTATCGAGTTAATATTGGTTTTACTTCGTCAACTTAAATATATTCTCATTATATCTTCGTCAACTTAAATATATTCATATATACTCGATAAAGTAAACTATAGTAAAAATTTTTGCTAGATATTTATAATGGAGCATAAAATAATTCTCGAGATATATTTTCTCTAGAATCTCTCTTCTCCTTTTGCCAAAATGTATGAAAACAGTGTCGGATTTACCACAGTACAAACTTTACAAATTTTGACCTCTTTTTATAAATGGTTATATATACCTATTTTTCCCAATATGGGTTAAATTTCACCTAATCTTTTGGATAGACATAAATGTTCTGGTTTGATAGCTATAAATTCTTTATACTCAAATAACTTAAAAATCTTATTTTATAAATAAAAATTATTTATCGAACATTCCATTAAAGTTTTAATTCCATTATTAAAAATTATCAAAGGCAGTGCAGTGCTCATTCTACACTTAAAAATGACTCGAATGAGATGCGCTATTGTACTTCTTAATTCTTAATTTTTACTTATTCAAAAATAATAATTGACATTACATGATAAAAATAGGTATATATATATACGAAATCCAACCGCAGGCGGCAGTGAACAAAAACAGATACCGTTCGATTATTTTATGCAGAAGTCAAATGAGGGAAAATTAATTAACTTTAAAACAGAAGTTAAAGTTGAAATTAAAAATGTGCCTTAATTTAGTTTTTTGAGACAGCAAATCAATGTGTGAATGCATATCATAAAAGTTATTACGCACTTTGCCTAAAACTGTATTTTGTACTAGCAAACTCATACAATTAGTTTTTAATAACCATAAAAAACTGCCACTTAAATAATTCAATTCAAAACAAAAATGTGCTCTTATTTTATATTTTTATATAAATCTATAACTGCCTTTACTTAAAAAAATAATAGTAAACACTTAGATAATGCAATAAATTATGTATACCGTTTTTTGATAATATATAAATTAAAATACTTAAATCACGAAATTAAAGAAAAATAAATGTTTGAAAAAAAATTAAACCATTGATTCGAATAATATTAAATTTGCATAGATAACTTTAAAAGGTCAATGCAAATTGAAAATATAAGTGTTTGGGATTGATCTATAAACGCTTTCAGTTTTTTTAATTCTACGCTGGTCCGATCCAATCAATATTAGGGATTTTCAGCAAAACAATGTACTGAAGATTTGCAAATACTAGTATTTGCACATATATTTTGCTTCACTTAGTTTTTGAAGTATTCTATTATCGAAAACATGCCTTTTTCTATATATAAATCGATTTTGACCCCAGCGAATGTGTTGAAACTTATTAATGAATATAAAATGTACAAACCATTAAACTATTTTAAATTATTTCTTTATTTTAATTTTTCCATCAAGAATGAATTAAAATCAAGAACTACAGCGTAAGAACTTTTCATTGTTTAGTGTAACATTCTTAAAATCACTTAAGGTTAGCAATAACATTTGAATTTTATATTTTTTCATAAGGAAATGTAAAGCAATTCAGCTAAAAAGATTTCTGATTCAGTTGAACTTTAAACGCTTCCATACTCAAGTGAAATCCACAAATAACAAAATCTATTAGCCTGAAAAACCGCATTAGCCAAACCACTTGTGGCACTTTGTAAATGTCGCGGGATTCAGCTTCAGCTCACGGACTTTAAAGATGATAAATTACGTTAGCAAAATAAAATAATAATTTATTGGCTATTTTACTTTTCAGGAAATAATACCTGCGCCATCCTTAATGTAAGCAATTGCGTATATTGCCCACCCACACACAACAATGAGAATTTTTTTCCTCATTCTACTATCATACGAAGAAATTAAGAAGAAAACATCGAATGCCATTCCAATGATAATAATCCAAATCAAAACAGCGAAGACCGGATAGTGTTATTTGTGTGGCGAACAGGGAGATCGGGCAAGCAATTTTTTCAAAAAGGAGCAAATGTAGTTGTCATTTCACATGTCGTAAGTTAACAGTCATTTCTCCAAATTTTCGTATGAATTCCCTTTGAAAATAGTGCATTAAATATCTTTAAAACACTTATCACACTTGAGTGGTAAATGATTTTTCTGTAACATGTTGAATTATAGTTTTGTGTGTGTTCTTTAACTAAAATAGTTTACCGTTATAAATATCACAAGAAATCTTTATCGAATCTAATTTTTCCGTGTGTTTTTCAGCTTTATGGGCTTTACGAAAACATTTCACATTTTCTTAATTAATTTTTCAATCGACAAACTCCAAAATTACAAAAAAAACTTTCACAATGTTTCCTGTTTGATTTAAATTTTCCTCACGTTGTTCAGCTTAAAATTTTAATAATAAAACTCAAATGCCACAAAATTTAAATTTAATACTGTTAGGATAAAAGCACAAATTTTCCAAATTAATTTTCCAAAACTGAATTTGAACAATTTAGTCTAAACAATATACATACATTAAAACTTGTGGCATAATAACAGTAATGATTAACTTATCTTATGTTATCTTGCTTCTCAAGATGGACGGGTCTACGCCCCAGAAGCACTCGGAAAACAATTCCGACCAAGAACCATCACAACAATTTCGACGGAAGGTGCAAATCCGAAGCTCCATTTTTTTTGGTAAAGAAGCAGCTGCCGCTGGTCTAACTGCTTCAAATGCTCCTCGTCATGTCTGGTATTGAAACAAATCCGAGACCAACTAAAACATGGCACTGTACAATATGTAAAAACATCTTAAGGGCAAATACAACATCTATTCAGTGTAATACCTGCAAAGAATGGTGCCACCTCCGAGTGATGTAAAAATTATGCAACTAAATTGCAACGGTCTCACGAATAAGATCGACAATATAATAAACTATATGTGCAATAACAATATTCTAGTCACATTTCTCCAAGAAACAAAATTAAATGTTAGATCTAAGATTAGTGATAGTATCTGTGATTATAAAATTATAAGGCTGGATAGAGGGAAAGACAAAGGTGGTGGTCTTGCCTTTATCATTCACAAAAGTATTATTTACCGTACAACCACACTACCTGCAGTACCGAAAACTGGCAAACACCTAGAACAACAAGGAATTAAAATAAAATCTGGAAATACGGAAATAACGCTAGTCAATATTTATACTCCACCAGTAAGCAGCTGTGATATAGGTTATGAACCGTCCATAGGACATTTATTTTATACCAAAGACTGTCTAATTCTCGGAGATGTGAATGCGCACCATGATCTATGGCACTCACATCTAAACACTGATCCACGAGGTGAAAGCATTGCAGATCAAATTGACGTCTCCAATTTTTGAGTCCTCAACGAACCACAACCGACAAGGCTAACAAACAACTCATACTCTTCTACAGATATCTCCCTTGCCAGTATGTCACTAATGCCAGTTGCAGAATGGAGAACTGAAGTTGCATTGGGATCAGACCACGTGCCGATCATAATCACCTAAGCCGTTCCATAAATCAAATAAATTCCGAGAAGAAGACATATATTAATTTTAACAAAGCTGACTGGGAAAACTTTACAAATTTTACCGAAATTGAATTCAGTAAGCAATTTTTACCACTTGACGCCTTCTCTGGGGAAAAACAAATCAGAGAAATTTTTAATAAGGCAAGAGCTCGCTACATACCAGCTGGCAGAATCCAAAAAATAAAACCAAACTTTCCACATGAAGCGTGTGTACTTTCTAATAAAAGAGATGACATCCGTAAAGCAGATCCAGCCGACTCCAGAATTCCGAACCTGAACAAGCAAATTAACAAATTGGTCACGGACCATAAAAGAAACAAACCTGGGTACTAGTAAAAGTCTTTGGAAGGTCATCAAGGGCCTAACCCATCCTCGGCAACCACAAAATAATCGCATGATCTCCTTCGACGATATCCCCATTGAAAACCACAGGCAATGCGCAAACAAATTTAACATTCAGTTTACAGAAAAGCAACGTAAACACGAGAAATAGACCAGATCAGTGTTGAGACACATGCGCAAACTTAACACTGACAACTTGGAGGATATATTTTCCGAAGAAGAGGTGGAGAATGCAATAAGGAAAATTAAGCCATCAAAAGCTATAGGACTCGACGGTATCTCAGTCATCGTGCTCAAACACATCGGACCCAAAGGTTTGAACTTCCTCACTACTACACTTAATACATCTTTAGATACTCTACAGATACCAAATATCTGGAAAACGGCCAGAATCAGCCCCATTTTGAAACCAGGAAAAACGGAAGAAAAGGGAGAGTCCTACGGACCAATATCCATTCTTTCATCGGTCGCAAAACTCATCGAAGCACTTCTGCTCCCTCAGCTGACAAGATCCTGTAATTTGGCGCCACACCAACATGGCTTCCGGCGACCACACAGTACAACCACCGCGCTACACAGAACACAAAACCGATCAGTGATGGTCTGAATCAAAAACAACCATGCGCTAGAACAATTTTAGTCGCACTTGACCTGTCAAAAGCATTCGACACAGTGTCGCACGCTGCTCTATTGGATGATATCTTCAATACTAACTTGCCAGGTTTAATGAAGTACTGGTTGTGCAATTACTTCAGAGGTCGCCAAACATATGTTGAGTTCCGTAACAGCAAGTCCAAAATGAGAGTGCTAAGACAAGGAGTTCCTCAAGGCGGAGTTCTCTCACCGTCATTATTCAATCTCTACCTAAGCAGTTTGCCTACCCCACCAGAAGGAATAACTATCACGTCATATGCAGACGACTGCACAGTGCTTGCAACAGGAAATAACCTGCAGCAACTCACAAATATCCTGAATAATTATATCTGAATAATTATTATAATTATAATTATATTATATACATCCTTAATATTCTGAATGATTGGTTTAAAACCAGAAAACTAAAACTTTCCACTGAAAAGTCGACTTCTACACTTTTCACCACATGGACGAAGGCGGTAAATTCAACACTAAGCATCTGCATAGACAACATACCTTTTCCTACAGTGAAAAATCCGAGACTGCTGGGTGTAACATTCGACCCACTGCTTAAATTTAATGCTCATGCACAACTAATAAACTCAAGTTTGAAAAACAGGAACATCGCATTGAAAGCACTAGTGGATAGTTCATGGGGCAAAGATAAAAACACGATCTTAACAACATACAAAGCAATAGGAAGACCAATTATAAATTATGCTGCACCCATATGGACCCCTCAAGTTGCCAACACTCACTGGAATAAGCTACAAACAACACAAAATGCTGCCTTGCGAACCGCAACCGGATGTCGCCTGATGGCTCACCGTGATCACTTACACGAGGAAAGTAACATATTGCCGGTCCGTGAACATAATGAAATGCTAACCAAACAATATCTATTGGCCTGTCTATTTGCCTGATAGAACCACTCAGAGACATAAGGAAGACAGCAAGATGCTTTCTGCAAGATATCAGAGATAGCCAGGTTACTGGTAACATCGACGAATCTACATATAGAACAGGCTTAAAAACACTCCACACCAAAACGGTCGAAAATGCAATGAAGAACTATATTCCAAATCGTGTTCTAAATAAAAGCCATCAAAAGTCGCTGCCGAAGAGGTCCAATTGCCCCGTAGTACTAGATCCATCCTAGCTCAACTTAGATCCGGTTGGTTACGCATCCTAAACAACTACATGAGTAGAATTGATTCTGAAATTATTGACAAGTGTCCCGCATGTGAGGACACGCCACACGATGTAGACCACCTATTTAATTGTCCTGAAAATGTAACCAACTTGACGAAGGAAGGTTTGTGGTACCGCCCACGGGCAGTAGCAGAGTTCCTGAACCTGGACATGGAGCCGGAGGATTAGCACCAAAAACTGTCGCTACAACAACAACATTAACTTATCTTCATGATTAAAATTTTCATAATGTCCTGATCACACAATTTGATCAAATTTATAGCTAGATTCCCTATTTTTTGTTTCTTTTTAATTATATTTTCATCACACACAAATAATTTAATTTACTATTTCCCCATATCATCTCAATAAACAATTCTCGTCAAACGAGAAAATAACAACCATATAGTTATCTAATTATTTATGCCGATTTGTATTACTGCTTGAGAAACATGTATACTGCTGAAAATGAAAAATCATAAAGTAAATAAAAAATCATTTAGAGAATTTTTAAGATATGAATATTTTTGTTTTAGAGTAAAATAGAAATAGCCCGGTCGTTACAAACTAATATATATGACTTCGTGTTCTTTTTTTAAATAGCAACTCATCAGTCCTTGTGCGTTTTTATCAACTCTTATTTGTTTATACTTTTACCAGTTTTGGATGTGATGTATATTCCTGTAGAGAGGCTGCAGAGATAGTTTGGCTTAAATATATTATTGAAACTGCCCAATAAATCCAAAACACTTTATTTGATTTGATGAGATTCGATGAGTTGCATAGATCACCATTACAAATTACAATACATAAATTCGACACTATCAGATCCGAAGAGTTCTCCAATATAAATTTTAACACAAGTAACTGATATATGTTGAACAGTCCTTGCGATAGACTCTAATATATTGTTTATCCAGACAGTTTTTGTTGGTACTTGACTCAAAATCATAGTACACAATTGATGTTGACGGTGGGATTAAACTTTTATTTTTAATAGAAAGTATAACAAGAAAGAATAGCGGTTCTTTATTAAATGAAAAATTAATCCAAATATTTAAATTTATTTCACAACACGAAACATTTAAATTTATTTACAAAAAATGAACGTGCTAGACCATGCTGTTAATTATTTTTGACTGTTAATTATTTTTTTAAACAAAAAACAAAACAACAGAAAAGTGTTCTGGTAAGATCTTTATTTTTCGCCGATTAGCGAGAGGCATCATTACCGTTATTTTTTTTGTAAATTTGAATGAACCGGACACCGGTTTGTGGGTTCGTTCGCCACAACACTCCCTCCCTAGTGCTATCGAAGATGGAACGATAAAAGATAAGAATTTAGGAAAATTTGAGTAGGGAAGAATCTTTTGAACGGAGTATAAAGAAGGCGAGCGGGCGTTCTAGCAGCTCGACCTTCTCGAGAAGTTGTAGCGAAAAAGAAGAAGTGGAGTGGGCAGTTGTCCGTACAAGACGGTGTTTAATTTGTGCGACTGAGAAATTGAGCCGAGTCATCTTTCAGATAGTGACCTAAAGTAAGGTATTATCTGTCGATGTTTCGATTAAATGTAGGTTAAGATATTGTGTTGAAGAGAGTTAGAGTATGAGAGAGTTAGAGAGAGAGAGAGAGAGAGAGAGAGAGAGAGAGAGAGAGAGAGAGAGAGAGAGAGAGAGAGAGAGAGAGAGAGAGAGAGAGAGAGAGAGAGAGAGAGAGAGAGAGAGAGAGAGAGAGAGAGAGAGAGAGAGAGAGAGAGAGAGAGAGAGAGAGAGAGAGAGAGTTCAACTTAAGATTTGCTGATGCATCCATCACAAAGATTGTTTTTTTTGACTATGCATTATAATGTGATACGTATTTACATTTGTAATATACATTTATTTGATTTATAATTTTACAAATAAAGAAACAAAAGTTATTCGTTTGAACAATTTGACGGAATTTGAATTTATTTGATATCATAAAAAGTAGTAGCTCTGTTTACAGGAGTAAATTTGAAAACTCTGAATGCGGCCTTTGAGGATAAAGCCGAAATGCATAATGCAGTAACAGTCTCATCTATATATGTACGTGAGTCAAACATCATGAAACAACCTAAAATGCAGCATTACGCGTTCCAACTGGTCGTCTCTTAGTGGCATATCATCCATCAGTCAAACTATCTGTTGGCTATTTACTACATACCAAGGTTTAACAAGAACGACGACCTAAAATAACCACCATCTCTAAGGCACATCAGAACCTACATTGGTACTATCACACGGACATAGAAAACCTGATACTACCTACATTATATTTTTTTTTTTGAATAAAATGTTATAGGGTTTACAATATGTGTCACAACAACACATAAATGCCTTTTAAGACCTAGGTCCCACAACAACTGGCGTTCCAAGGTCATGATGAACGCTTTTTTTAAACCTCTGCGGGTTGAAATCACCTGAGACTAAGGATTCTGGCAAAATATTCCATTTGTATGCAGTTCGGACAAAGAAGTCTTTCTGCGATCTGCCAGTATGACAGCGTGGGATCTCGACCGTTTGACTGGTTGCGGTAGCCGATTGTCGAGTGGAACGGAGGTAAGAATAAGTTTGGGGCATGATGCTGCTGATTTCATCTGAGCACTGTTGATGACGATATTTGTAAAAAACAACGAGGTCAGCAACAGTGCGACGATGTTGTACACAGTTAAAAATAAGCTGAATATGTAATACAATTTGCTACACATATAGGTCCTACGGAAGTCACCATTATAAAACAATGCAAAGCTTGCTTTAAAGATAAATGTAATGCTCTTTGCATTAGCAAGTTGTTTTCAAACTTCTAGCGTAGCAAGTTGTTTTAAAACTCCTACCATTTCTATAAAAAATAAATCATGTTGTTAGAGTTGTACTGTGGGCGAGATGGAGAAGTGGATAAGTCAACAACATCACTTACAAGGAAGCTTGGGAACCTCACCAGAAAAAATATATGGAAATATGATTGAATCACATTGAAGCAGGAATATCTCGCCCACGGTATGCCAGTATACCTTATCCAGCAGCCCTGGAAACTGGCTAGGCTCCGATGGCCCAATCACCCGTTAATCCGAAAGGTGAATCCGAAATTCAAATGATTAAAGAAACGCATACTAGAAAGAAACAAAGCCAAACAAACCGGAATAATAAAATATCGACCCTTAGCTATCGTACCCGGACACGAGTAGGAAACTGGAATGTCAGAACTCTGATAGAAACATCGCGGTTAGCACAAGTTGAGAAAGTAATGAAAGAATATAACATCGAGATACTAGCACTCAGTGAAGTAACAAGGATGTCCCTAGAGTGGAATCCACAAGGTAAAAGGAGAGTTTGAAGACCACCCATGACATGGAAGAAAACGGTGCTAGCTGAAGCAAAACAAATTGGCAAGACATGGGGTGAACTGAAAGCGATTGCCCCCAACAGAGTTCGATGGTCCCAGTCTAGTAGACGCCCTATGCTCCTAAATGGAGATAAAGGAAAAACAAAAAAAAAAAAAAAAAAAAAGAGTTGTACTAAAATTTGTAGTGTTGCGTTAGAATAAGTTTTAGTGCAAAATTTGCTTTGCAATTTAATAATAACTTGCTTTACATAACCCATATAGCAAAGCTTGTTTTGAAAATTGCAGTAATTTTTTCGACTGTGTAGGGAATCAAATTTTGATGTCAAAGTTCGATCACCCACAATTCGTATAGCCCGCTTTTGAACAGAGTCCAAGAGGGCCAAGATGGAAACAGAAGCAGCACCCCAAACTTGACAACAGTACTCCATACAGGGACGAATATAGGACTTATAAACATGGAGCTATTGGTATGGAGTGAAAATTTTTTTGCATCTATTTAGGAGGCCGAGTTTTTTAGACGCGCTTTTTGCCATCGCCATTACATGATCGTTCCAGAGTAGGTCATTTGAAACTGTGACACCCAATAAACGAATGCTTTTACATTCACCTATTAGTTCATCACACATACTGAATAAAATATCTTTGGGGAGCTCGGTCTTTGATCTGGAAACAATTAACAGTTGTGTTTTGGTAGAGTTGAAATTGACCAGGTTTTGGTCACCCCAATCGACTTTTTTAGGTCTTTACTCACGCTTATGGCAGCGTCTCTCTGATGTAAGCGGATTTGAAAAGCCTGAATTAAACGAGTTTGGTTATTCCGATATATTTTATGTATTTCTTATTACAAGACAGAATGACAATAAACAATGTTGAAGTTAGTATACATTGATAAGGTTAACATATTTGTACTAAAAATTATATAAGGTTGAATAATGTTCTAACTCCAACACCCCCACTAGAACTTATTTGATTAACATTTAATTCATCTTAGACCTAGTTCTTTCATACACTTTATGTGTTTAAAATTGGATAAACCTTTAGTTAGTATATCTGCAACCATGTCGTCAGTTCCAATTGATGTAACATTAATCTCATTAGCGCTAACTTTTTCCCTGACATAGTGGTGTCTGATATCTATGTGCTTCGTTCTTGCATGATAACCAGTGTTTGTAGAAAGTATAACAGCACCTTTGTTGTCACAGTATATTTGTATTGGCTTTACTATATCTGGAACTAGTTCATTATTGAGATTTTTCAACCACATAGCTTCCTGTGCTGCTGCAGATAAAGCCATATACTCAGCTTCTGTTGTAGACAACGCAACTGTCTGTTGTTTCCTGCAATTCCAAGATATTGGACCACCATTCATTATGAAAATGTAGCCTGTAACTGATCGTCTTTCGTCCATATCACTAGCCCAATCAGCGTCACAAAAACCTATCAACTTGGAACTCTCTTCTTTCGAAAATTCAAGTTTTGCGCTAGAAGAACCTTTCAAGTAGCGAAGAATTCGTTTAACAGCATTCCAATGAGTTTTTCCAGGATTGTTGTTGAATCGGCTTACAACATTTACTGCATAAGCGATGTCCGGCCTAGTGGCTTGAGCTGCATATAAGATGCTTCCTACTGCCTGCTGATATGGAATTTGTTCCATTTCTTTTGATTCAATTTCAGTTTTTGGTGACATTTCTTTTGATAATTTTTGATTTAGATCAAAAGGAGTTGAAACTGAATTACATTCTGACATATTAAATCTTGTCAAAACTTCTAATATGTATTTTTCTTGATCCACCCAGATTTTATTTAGATTTCGATTTCGTGTAATGGTTAGTCCTAAACAGGATTTGGCTTCTCCGAAATCTCTCATTTTAAAATTTCTGTTCAATTGAAGTTTTAAATTTTCTTTTAATTTAGAGCAATTTGTAAAAATAAGAAAATCATCGACATATACTGCAAGAAATATCATCCTATTGCCATCAATATAATAATATATACACGGATCGACTTTTGAACGGATAAAACCAATTTTTAACAAAATGGAATCTAATTTCACATTCCATGTACGACTTGCCTGTTTTAATCCATAAATAGCCTTCCTCAAACGACAAACTTTATTTCCGTCTTCAAAACCTTTTGGTTGAAGCATGTAGACTTCTTCGTTTAAATCACCTTGAAGAAATGCGGTGATTGCATCCATGTGGTCTATGTCCATGTTGAACTTCGCTGCAAGCGCTATTAGAAATCGAATAGATGTAAAACGAACCACTGGTGAGTAAGTTTCTTCATAATCGATGCCTCGCTTTTGAGCACATCCTTTTATCACCAATCGAGCTTTATATCGATTATTACCTAAATGATCTTCTTTTCTTTTGAATACCCATTTACAATCAATGGCTTTTTTATTATTCGGCAAATTCTGTAAAGACCAAGTATTATTATCGATTAATGAATCATACTCATCTTTCATTGCTTGTTTCCAATGACTCGCATCAGATCTGTTTACAGCTTCTTCAACAGATATCGGGTCATTTAGTTCGTTTGTCTTTGAACTATAGACAACATAATCATCCATATTTTTTGGCTTAATTTGTCTTTTAGAACGTCTCAAATTTTCAGTTGACTCTGGCATGGATTGATTATTTAAATCCTGATCAGCACCATTATCAAAACCTATGAATTCATCGATTTCCTCTTCCAGACCAACATCTAAATTTTTATCTACAATTTCTTCAATTATGGATTTATCCCCCACTTCATCCGCATTGTCTTCAAGCTCGTGTGTATCTTCTAAGTTTAATGTTATATTTTCATTATTTGAAATAATATTTATTTCGTTATTGGAATTATTATTTATAATGACTTCGGATTTGAATTTATCTTCAATAAAAGTAACATTTCGACTTATAGTGATTTCCTTCGTTTTTGGGTTATATACACGATAGCCTTTAGTGTCCAAGGAATATCCAATAAATATATTCTCTTCTGACTTAGCATCCCATTTCTTTCGTTTTTGTTTTGGAACATATACCATTGCTTTAGTTCCAAAAATGCGAAGATGTTTTAAAGAAGGTTTTCTCCCGGACCAAACTTCTTCGGGTGTTTGATTAATTAAACCTTTCGTTGGAGATCTGTTGATTAAATAAACAGCTGTTCCAACTGCTTCAGCCCAAAAACTTTTCGAAAGATCAGCATCGAATAACATACATCGTGCTTTTTCTAAAATAGTACGATTTTCACGTTCCGCAACCCCGTTTTGTTCTGGTGTATATGGACAGGTAACTTGATGTTTAATACCAAACTCCTTTAAAATTTTCATCATTTCAGCATTAATAAATTCTCCTCCTCCATCAGTACGTAAGATTTTTATTCTTTTTCCAGTTTCATTTTCAACAGAGTTTTTAAAATTTTTAAATGTTGCAGTTACTTCATCTTTGGATTTCAAAAAATAAACAAATACTTTTCGTGTGTAATCATCAATCAACGTGAAAAAGTATTTGGAGCCTCCTAATGAAACTTCTTCCATCGGACCACATAAATCCGAATGTACTAACTCCAATGTATGTTGTGCACGGAATCCTACATTTTTAAACGGTAATTTAGTCTGTTTTCCTTTTAAACAGACGACACATGGTATTTTATTACTCACTGTAAACTTTTGTTTAGAAAATGGTTCAGAAATTTGTTGCAAATTGTTCATATATTCATAACTCATATGTCCTAAACGACGATGCCACAAATCATATTCATTTTTAACTAATGTCATAAAGCTTTTTTGTTTTGGAGCAATATTTAATTTATACATATTGTCCACCAACGTTGCTGTTGCTATTAAATAATTTTTATTGTTGTAAATTTGACAACCACTATTATTGAACGTCACTGTATTTCCTTTTAAAATCATCTGACTCACTGATAATAGATTTGTAGATAGATCCGGAACATGTAAAACGTCTTTGATGATCACTGGTTCAATTTTTCTTTTGACCAATATATTTAATTCTACGTCACCTATAGCTGAGATAGATAGTCTATCATTATTTGCGACTATAATTTCATTGTTTGGTGGTTCATTGATATTTTGCAGCCATTCACTATGAGGTGTCATATGTGATGAAGCACCCGAATCAATAAACCAATCATTTTTATTGGCTGACAATGATGTTGATGAATTATAAACTGAAAATAAACTGGCTGTATTGACCTTAAATTTGTTTGTTTGCGATTTACTTGCCTTTAAAGATGGACAATTTTTTGCAATGTGTCCATATTGATTGCATTTAAAACATCGTGGACCTTTATTCTTATAATTGTTTTTATTCTGATATCTATTGCTATAAAGTGCAGCATTTTCTGTAGATTTTTTTGTTATTTTAACATCTTGCAATAATTTTGTTTTTATAGAATCGCCTGTTATTGGTGTGCCTGAGCTTTCAAGCCCCATTATCATCGGTTTATATTCTTCCGATAATCCTGCCAATAATATTGTCCCTAACCATTCATCTGATACAATAAAGCCAATATTAGTCAATTTATGAGCTGTACTCATAATTTCGTTGACATATTCTTCAACTGTTTGACAACTTTCCAATTTTGTGGAAATTAAAGATTTTAAGAGACTAACTTTTCTGGTCAAACCGGAGTCCTCAAACGTAATCCTTAATTTATCCCATACTTCTTTTGGACTTTTTGCTTGTTGTATGTGCACAAAGTTTTTTGAATCTATTAATAAAATGATTTTTGATTTTGCCTTTGCAAATTTTTTTTCGTCAAACTTGGTTGTGTCATCCGTTGTGACACATTCCCACAAATCCTCGTGCTCCAGATACGTTTTAACAGCAAACTGCCACGTATTATAATTTTCTCGTCCCTGTAATTTCTCAATTAATGGTATTGAGTTCATTATGAATTGTTTGCATTAATTTTTGATCGCACGCTGTTATTTGATTTAACCTCAAAAATTTTATGTACAGAAAAATTTTTTATTTATTTAAACAAACTGAATATATTATCTTGTTAACTCAAATTTACTTTCAAATTTTTATTTAAGTATTATGGCTCTATCCTGGGCCCATAACCTGATGTAAGCGGATTTGAAAAGCCTGAATTAAACGAGTTTGGTTATTCCGATATATTTTATGTATTTCTTATTACAAGACAGAATGACAATAAACAATGTTGAAGTTAGTATACATTGATAAGGTTAACATATTTGTACTAAAAATTATATAAGGTTGAATAATGTTCTAACTCCAACACTCTCCAGGCGGGATTAATTCGTTCGTGCATTTTAGCTTTTGAAGGAAGGGGCTCGAACGACTTGTGCAGAGTATTATTTATTGGGTTGCTGGTGATTTTCAAAACTTTTTATTGGGTTGCTGGTGATTTTCAACAATTCGTTGATATAAATCAAAAATAGGGTTGGGGAAAATACTGAGCCTTGAGGTACACCAGCGTTAATTAGTTTAGACTCAGAAGAAAATCCGTCTAAGGAGACCGAAATGTATCGGTTGGATAGAAAATTTTGAATCAGCTTCACAACATTGGGATGAAAACCATACGCAACGAACTTGTGGATCAAGTTGGCATGCCAGACTCGATCGAATGCCTTGGAGATGTCTACAGCGATAACGTATGTTTCACCACCTCTATCAAGTATGCTGTTCCAACAATGCGTTACATAGTTTAATAGATCGGTGGTTGATCTTTTGTTTCGAAAACCGTATTGGCTGTCGGCTATTAAATGATTTACTTCCAGAAATTTTGGGCTGGACATTGGCCAACTTCCAGCACGAGGGAAATATACCAGATTTGTAGAATATTTTAGTCAAAGTTGGTGCAAGTTCTTTAGAAATGGTTTTTAAAATGATGGGTGGAATATTGTCCATTCCTGAGGCTTTGTTGATGTTTAACCCCTTTAAAAGTTTGGCGACTATTTTGGGTTTGAAGTGGAGTTCATTCATATTAACTCCTGAAGACTGGATTTGGGGTATTTCTTTAGGAGCTTCCAAAACAGTGGAGTTCAGAGCAAAGCGTTCAGCGAACAAGACAAGTGGTAGTAGAAACAACACACGATCACGCGAAAAGTATGATGCTTGAAGTGGATCGCTAATTTGTAATTTTACAAAGATCGTCGTCTGTCCTGTCAGTTATATACTAAGGCACACGACAATGGGTATTTATTTGGCAACATGACTCGAACTTAGGCGCAAGTGGATTTTTTTTTATTATTTTTATCGTAAATTAAGAAAATTTAGAAAAGGGACAGTTTTGATCGTTTATCTTTTAAGCGCATAGGAACAAAAATAAATAAAACAAAGATTTTTGTCAAAACCAGTGCAATTTTGTATGGATTTTGCTTTTTTCAAAGGGCTGTATCTTGGACCCCGGGGCTCCGATACAACTCGTTTTGGTTTTATTCGCTTCAGTGAATGATTTTTTATCAAATAAAAAAAAATCTTGGCGCCTAAGTTAAATTCATATCCCCATTTATTTAAATATCGAAAGATATTTGTACTCGAAATTTAATAGTAATATCAATATTTAGAACAAAGATTTATTGCTTAAATTATTTTGTTTGAACATTTTTTTTTGTCAATCGTAGTAGTTTCTCTTCATTGTTCTATACTTTTTAAGGCTATATAATGCTGCCAGTTCCTTAGATATATATTCTCCTTTAAGAATGAGTTTCTTAATCTGATTTTGATCTGTTATATCACGATTTTTATAGAATTCATCATGACATTTTTTTCTAAACGTTTCACTTCCATTTGGATAATCTCTTCCCAAAAATTGTAACTATAAACATGAACTATTTTACTATTCGTTTTTTATAATATAAGCTACTACATCCATACCTTTTTATATAATTTAATAACTCTGCTTCTTAGTGGGTTTGACGACATTTCAGGTTTTAATATTATCTACATATTACAATCCTCATCTCTTTGTTTTGAATCTGTCAGTTTTGTTGTAGTAATGTTCTGTCATTTATATCAGAGCTTTGTAACATTTTTATTACGGAGCCTACTATAGACCTTTTTCAGGAAAAAACTTGACATTTGTGATCAGCTGATTTGTATTTTGAAAACTTTAAATAATTGTTATTTCTTGCAACTCATAATCGTTTTGCCTTGTCTTTAAGTTGTTTTTACAAAAGTTGCATTATTAATATTTTTGCAGTATATTTTAATACATAATTACTGATTTCTAATATGCATTTGACAGATTACATACACCAATATAAGTTATAACGATTTGCAGTTTAAAGAAAAAACTATGTTTTTATTTAAACTGTTTATGGGAAGAAAACAATATAAACTTTACATCTAGACCGTTTTATGAATTCATAAGAAAAACCCGGAACATATATATCTATGATATGAATAAATGGGTAGGGTGACCAGATATTTCAAATCAGAAAAGAGTATAGAAACTGAAATAGTACCTCATAATCATTTACCCCATATGGAAGCACACTAAAAGAGGTCGACTTAATTTTTAAATTAAAAATAAAACAGTTGAGTTTTAAATTTAGGCTTGTAGTTCAATCTATATGTCATCAATAACATTGGTTACATTTATTAAAACTAAAATAATTTCTTTTGGTTTATCACATTAAATACAGAAAATTCATACTCTGTATCAATTAAAATATATTAAATAAAAAATACTATAAAATGGTAAATTAATATTATAATTGCGTTTTAATAATAATTAAAGGTATTTTTCACTGCTGGCACTTTTTGCTAGCAATTCGGTCTCTAATTTGATTGCTTCCATAAATTCACTGCAAGACATTTTTATATTGTTCTTGATCATCATAACGTTCTCTAGGGATTTGACTGTTAATTGACTTTTCTCTTTCGTCCAATACCCATTTATGGTACTAGAAATTCTTTCACAGTCAGAATTAGTGTCTGGGGTACACAAAAAAAATTCTATAATCTCCTCAATCCCAGCTAAATTAGGTTGATTGATTCTAATTGTTTTGATGATAAAACTCCATTTCTGAAATATGGAAACGTTCAACGTATTCCATTCTGATTCCATTCCACTATTGATGAAAAACATGTTCTAGACAGAGTTGTGAAAACTTGACCATTTTTGATTTTCCTGAAACTTGGCATATAAGTATTATGGACAAAATAAAAAGCATAGTTTGAGCATAGGGGGCACCCCAACATGCATGAAAAATGAAAATTCTGTCAATCCGATGTAACTTTAAAATTAAATTGCTCAAGAACGGCTATACCGATTTCATCAAACTTTTTTTTGTTTGGTAGATCATTAGTTAGTCGTTTGAAAAAAATTAATTGATTGATTTTGTAATTAATTTTTAAATAAAAATATTAAAAAAAACTTTTTTAAAGATGGCGCTAGGATCGAAGATCAATTAGAATTTAGTTAATTTTTTTTCTGAAAATAGTTCTATTCTTACACTAAAATATATCAACTTTACAAAGAGGCATTAATTCTTTTTCTTGAGATATTTAATTTTAAAGACTTTTAGTACGACTGAAATTCGAATTTTTCTTCATTTTTTCAAACAATTTCCTTAACAAAACATTTGAAAATCAATTAAATTTTAACTTTTTATTTTCAATATAGTTCTAACCTTACTTTAAAATATATCAAATTTACAAAGATGCGTTAATTCGTGTTCTTGAGATATTTAATTTTCCAGATTTTTAGTCCGTCTAAAATTCAAATTATTCATTATTTTTTCGAACAATTTTTATCATAAAAAAATTTTAACCACTGAAGTTCGAGAAAATAATGAACAATTAGAATTTTAATCGGACTAAAAATATTTAAAATTAAATATCTCAAGAACACGAATTAACGCATCTTTGTAAATTTGATATATTTTAAAGTAAGGTTAGAACTATATATAAAAAAAAAAGTTAAAATTTAATTGATTTTAAAATTGTAACGATCGCAATAATCGCGAAACAATAATAAAACCAAATTCATCTTCGTTTTCAATTCAATAAAAATGCATTTCATTAGTTTCCGTTCATTCTTACATTAATAATAATTTTAAAATTTTCTAAAACTTAACTGCTAGTTAAATTTTGAACATACTATAAAAAGCAAACGAACGTACTAAATTTTTATTTCCAATGCTAATGAACAGACGTCGTTGTTAATCATTACTGAATTTTCGGAGATTGCCCGATTTTGTTTTGACATCATAAGATGGAAAAATCAAAATCACATTTTGCAATTTCATAATTTAAAAATTATATTTCATTCCATTTTTGCTTTTCAAAAGGATTACAACATCCAATAATCTATTTTAATTTATATAGATCAATGTCATTTGATAGTATTATTTAACCTTGATGTGATAAATCAATAATATTGTAATTCAAAAGTGATGTATTTAATTGCAATCAAGCAAATAAAAAAAGAAGTGTAAACAAAGAAAAATTCCAAGGTCGTTTTGTTTAATTGTTAGAATTGATTTCTAATTTTAATAACTTTTTTGTGAAAGCATTATTTATTGGCTGTAATTACAATGGAAGATTACACCCCGCTAAGTAGTTTACAGTGATTTGTGTTTTTGTTTGTTCATCAAAAAGCTGATAATTTGGATGACAATTTCAATTATATTTTTTTTATTTTATTTCATAGAAGGATAATTGTTGTCATTAATTGTTAAATCTGCTTTATAAATTGTGGCAGTACATGAAGATAAAGTATCCACTGATGTTATCGAAAGTATGAATAGCAAGGATAACAGTGATCGAAGCTATTACCACAGTTAGAGACAATCGTTTGTTTGATGGTTGTTCCGGTTGTTAAAACCGCATGGATTCAAAGGCAGATATATAAATGGGAAGTTAGAAGGTCAAACGCTAGTCAAGGGATATTGGAAAATCAAACAAATAAATTAAAACAACAGAATATTGATGACAGCAATCAACAGTTACAACTAAGGTATTTATTATTAATATTTATGTTAATTTTAATTTAGACATTACTTTTGTAATGTCGAGATAAACTAAGGAAAAAGATAATAAGAGATTCCCAAATCTCGGATTCGAATGGGAACGGTCTGTTCACTCCGAATTCCTTTAAGTACCGTAACATTACTATTAATTTCTTTGTGTGATTATATTAAAGGTCCAAATATAATAAATTGGCACCGTAACAGGGCCAACAATGCAAATATAATAAATTGGCGCCGAAACAGGGACCAGTAGGAGTCTGGTGTATTGGACCCTTGGATTTGGTTTTTTTTAAAGAACCGTAATGATTTTTTGTAATAACTAGGGCGTTGCCAACTGGTTATTTTGCGTAAAATAAATTGTCTTTCCGGTTATAACCAGTTTGGGTTGTTTTACATATATTTTTTTTTCTTCTTTTGTCAAACCAGTTTATGGTTTTGTTTTTTTAATATTGTAAAAATATTTTATATACATTTGGAAGTTGAATATTTTATATAAAATTTGCAATAACCTTTGTTATTGGATTTCGTATTATATATTTTGAATTTTGTTAAGAATGTATACAATTATGAGGGGTCAGGGGTTATTAAGGAGGTGCAAACCAGTAGTACCATTCTTTGCTCAGAGGCTTCTTCGGTGTAATGAAGAGAAGGACCAATTGTACTTTGCTTTCAGGATCAGAGGCTTCACCTCATACAAATTCAAAAACTTTTCCATTTTTCCATTTAGTTTACAATAGAACAATCTTTCATGGAGTTTAGGTTTTGAAGTCTGGTGCTCGGGAGCGTTCGTCAACTTTCGCATTAGGTTTAGGTGTAATTTATTTGTAGGTTAAACAAGCACAACTGGGTCAGTAGAAATGGACCTAGTGTCTAATCGTGACAGTTGTGATTGTTTTATTAGGTTGGGGAGAAACTGTTCTGTAGAATCTGGTCGTTAGGGGCTTTTCTAGTCAGTTCTCACATGCATTGTTGGAGTGGGCTCGCGAACGCGATATTTCAAATTTAAATGAAATGGATATTGTACCATACTTACTTTTTAAATTGTCTCCAGCGAATCTTGATTTTGGGAATCTCTTATGATATTAAATAAAAAAATAAAATAAATCAAACAAATTTTTCAAAAATTAAATAAATAAAATTTTTATTAAATAAATTAAATTTTCGTAATTAAATAATTTTAGGTAAATAAAACAAATTTTTCAAAAAATTAAATAAATAAAATTTTTATTAAATAAATAATTTTTTTTAAAATTTAAGTTAATTTTAGGTAACTAAATAAATAAATTTTCTTAATTAAGCTTTACGTCAAGAAATAAATAAATATTCTTTGTTTTTTTAAAAAAATAAATAAATATTTCAAAGTTAGGACGGTGCATCCAATAAATAAACATTCTTTTAAATATTTTTATTTTTCAATTTTCTTTTAAAAATAAATAAATATTCTTAGGGGTGCTATCGTCAATAACTAATTTTAGGTATATATATATATTTCAGTATATCTGAAATTGAATAAATAAATTATATTTTTACATATACAATATTACAATATTTTGGGAGCTTTTGTAAAAGATTCAGTAAAGATTAGCGGCGACAGCGGTTTTTTTTGTTCTTATACAAGGTTGTTTTTACAAAAAGGTTTTTGTGTTTTGTTGAATTGGGGCGTTCGTTGTTTTTTTTCTCATTTCTTTGCGTTTTACAACTTCCATCGGACGAATTTTTCCGGGCGAATTAACTCCACCTTTTTTCTAGTTGGAATTGGTTTTATTGTTGGTGTTGACGTTTTTTATTGTGAATTCTGGATTCTATAAATTTTACCATCAAAATGTCAAGTCACATTGGCGTGGACCATCCGTTCTATGGTTTGGAATCCGGTGAACTGCAGATCGAATGTCTGGTTCGGGGTGTGGATTTTAGAGGGGTCAATTGGGCAGAGGAACTGCGAAACCACGTAAATCATGGTGCAGTTCCAGTAACGGTATCTCATGCGAGAGACTTGGTAGCTGAGTCTCAAACGGTGGTGCAGGCAGCACAAGTTGTTTTAGATCAGGTACGTCGACTTCAACCACCGGTTAATCAGATCTTCTTAGATGGTTTGGCGAATCGTGTGTTGCATTATACAGGTAGGATGAATAGGTTGGGTCCTCGCAATGACTTGCAAGAAGCCCGCACCTACGCTATCTCGCAATTGTCACGCGCTTGGGATATAATAGGATCACTGTCAACACGTCCAATTATACAAAATAAACCAGGAGTATCATCTGCTCCATCTGTTTCACCTGCTTTTCGACCAGGTGAGAGATCCACACCGATCCCAGTACAGCCAATAACTGAGACAATAAATAGTCTGAATCGTACAGACCATCAACAACAGAGACGGTCGGAACAATTACCACCGGCTTATCTTCAGCAATCAGGTTTAAGAGCGGAGGACTTCGCATTACCACAACTGGGTTCATCGTTCCAAGCTGAACAAAGATACATCAATCCGGCATTGGTACAGCAGCCTCTGAATTATCAACCGATACCACAGGAGCAGTTACAACAATTTCAAACAAATTATCCACAAGCTCCATTAACAGCACCACCACCATACAACCCACTTCCTCAGGTATCTCGTGTCGCGGCTCCAGCATTGTCACCGGGAGCATACCGAGAGGTACGTAGGAACAATTTGAGTCGTTATGACTCAAATTGGGTTCCGAACTTCACAGGGGATGGTCACTCTCCTGATGTTCATGAGTTTATCCATCGAGTGGAGGCGGCTGCAAGGAGGGACCGTGTGTCCTGGGACGACCTGAGGTCGATCGTTCCACGGTACCTCAAGGCAGCTGCCGATAGATATTATTTGAATTTGACTCATGAATATGAGGAAGTGACCTACTCAGTGCTTAGGGAAGGACTCCTACGCACCTTCGGTACGCTCACCGATGATAAAGCGGTATTACGTGTTCTTTTGAACCGTAAACAGAAAGTCAAAGAGAGCGTTTATGAGTATTTAGTTGAAGTGGGTTCGTTAAATCGGAGATTAGTTCGACCATTTGCTGCAGCTGAATTATTAGAAATCGCTAGGGAAGGACTGAGTGTAGAACTGAAGAACGCTACACTTGCAGCAACAATCACAACTATGGACGAGCTTCGGACATTGTGTCAGAAGTTCGAACGTTTGTGGTCTACACCAGTCCCAACCAGAATGTCAAACTTAAGGATTAGCGAACTACAGCAAATGGACGACTATGAATCAGAAATAGATCCGGAACAAGATGGATATATTGAAGCTGTGGATACACAACCTAGAAGAATTCTACAACGACCTGCGATATCATCTGGTAATACTAATCAACCTGGTCCATCAATGTCCAGACAACCAATTGTCTGTTTTAGATGCGGGGTAAATGGACATCGAGCTCCTGATTGTTCTAAAAACAGAATAAAATTGCACTGCTGGAAATGTAATAAGCCGGACGTTATATATGCAAATTGTTCATATTGTCACCCGTCGGTAAACTACCGTCCGAGAGTACATGCTTCGGGGATGGTACCCTCGGTTCAACATCCAATGAGCCCGAAGAAAACGACGAGAGATGTAGCAACGCAGGACGATCGATCACCACTCAGGAAACCAGAATAAAATCACCCAGTACATTTAATTTCCCATCATTACATCGAACATATTTTAGACGTCTTGAACGTAACATTAGATATTGGAGGATGAGGAAATTATTTCGTAAAGCTTGTATTTCATCTATCCTTTCAGAAACAAAGGATCCTCGGCCGCGACTAACAATAAAAATTTTGGACAAACATATCTCAGGTCTATTGGATAGTGGAGCGTCAATCACAATACTTGGAAGAAATTCCTTGGATTTATTGGAATCATCAGGTACAACCTACCGTAAGTACACTTCGTGTATTCGTACGGCGGATGGTACTGCAAATAAAATTTTAGGTTACATAGAAGTTCCAATAACTGTGAATGGCTCCACTAAACCAATGCGGTTCCATATAGTCCCTGGATTACGAGAAGAGCTCTACCTGGGCATAGATTTCTGGGAGAAATTTGGTATTGTTCCTTCATTTGTTAGTGAACTGACTCGCACAGAGCTACAAACTGTTAATATACATAACCTCACCACTGACCAGCAACGAGAACTGGATATGATCAAGGATTCTTTCCCGTCATTTGAAGTGTCTGGACTCGGAAAGACTTCTTTAGTTGAACATGTCATCGATGTTGGTGATAGTGCACCTGTTAAACAGAGGCACTATCCCACGTCGCCGGCTGTTCAACTAAAGGTTTATGCCGAACTCGACCGAATGCTTCAAATGGGCGTGATCGAAGAGAGTAACAGTTCTTGGTGCTCGCCAGTGGTTCTGGTACAAAAAGAATCTGGTAAAAACAGATTATGTATTGATAGCCGTCGTGTCAATTCACTAACTAAAAAGGACGCTTACCCACTTCCCTTGATTGATGGCTTACTAGGTCGTCTAAATAGCACAAAGTACATTTCAAGTATTGATCTCAAAGATGCTTTCTGGCAGATTCCTCTGGCAGAAGCATCTAGAGACAAGACAGCCTTCACAGTGCCTGGTCGTCCATTGTATCAATTCCGGGTTATGCCCTTTGGATTGTGCAATGCTCCCCAGACAATGTGTCGGCTAATGCACAAAGTGATACCACATCAATATCACGAAAATGTCTTTGTTTATTTAGATGATTTATTGGTAGTCTCTTCCACGTTCCAGGAACATATGGAATTGCTGTCCAAAGTCTCTTCATTGTTAAGAGCGGCTGGGTTAACAATTAACCTCAAGAAAAGCAAATTTGTTCTGAGAGAGGTGAAATACTTAGGTTTTCTGGTTGGTGAAGATGGTCTTCGAACAGACCCTGACAAGGTAAGAGCTGTAGCAGAGTACCCAGCTCCATCTACAGTAAAACAAATACGACGTTTACTAGGAATGGCTGGTTGGTACCAACGTTTCATACCCAATTATGCAAGCGTGGTATCACCAATCACAGATTTATTAAAGAAGAGTTCGGGAAAATTGAAATGGACATTGGAAGCGCAAGCTGCTTTCGAAAATTTAAAACGATTGCTGACTACAGCACCAGTATTAATTAACCCTGATTATAATAAAGAGTTCTTTATTAGATGCGATGCGAGTCTGACAGGAGTAGGTAGTGTGTTGTATCAGGTTGATACTGACGGACAAGAGTGTCCGATAGCCTTCATGTCGAAAAAACTTAATAAAGCTCAACGAAACTATTCTGTTTCTGAGCTTGAATGTCTTGCGGCAATTCTGAGTGTGAAGAAATTCAGGGGCTATGTTGAAGGTCACCGATTTACAATTGTGACTGATCACTCAAGTCTGAAGTGGCTTATGTCACAGAAGGACTTGAGTGGTCGTCTGGCTAGGTGGAGCCTAAAACTCCAACATATGGATTTTACAATTGTCCACCAAAAAGGTACCCAAAATATAGTCCCTGATGCTCTATCTCGTCTTTATGACGATACACACGAGGAATTGACGGAAGCATTAGTACATCACATCAGTGAAATTAAAATCGACAATGAAGGTTATCGGCACAAAGAATATACGGATATGATAGCTAAAGTTCAATCATCACCCAAGGACTTTCCATCTGTTAAAGTCGTGGATGATAAGCTATACATACGTATTGAGCCAAGACCTGATGCAATACCCAACGATGTTCCTGTGTGGAAACTCTGGGTACCAAAACCGATGACTTCAAACATGATTCAGAAACATCATGATGATAGTACTGCTGCTCATGGAGGTGTTAAAAAGACTTTAGAATTACTTCGACGTCTTTATTATTGGCCGGGCATGGCGTCACAGGTACACAACTATGTTGTGTCCTGCGACACATGTAAACAAACAAAAGCCACGAATCAGATATTGCGTCCTCCGATGCAATATCAATTCGAAACAGCACGTCCATGGCAGAGAGTCTATATAGATTTTTTGGGACCGTATCCTCGTTCTACACTTGGGAATACGGTGTTATTGATAGTTCTGGATCATGCTACGAAGTTTGTACTACTGAAACCACTTAGAAACGCAACTTCACCGAAGGTGAATGCTTTTCTAAGGAATGAAGTGTTTCTTACATATGGGGTACCAGAGTTTCTACACAGTGACAATGGCAAACAGTTCACTAGTAGGAACTTTCAAAATCTTTTGTCAGATTTCGGCATTAAACACATTAGGACCGGTGTCTATAGTCCTCAAAGTAACGCGTCAGAGCGGGTCAACCGATCAGTTTTAGCAGCAATCCGAGCGTTCCTTAAAGGTCAACATACCAAGTGGGACTCACAAATTGGTGAAATCGCGTATGCACTGCGGGCTGCAGTACATTCAGCTACCAAGTACTCACCGTACTATTTATTATTTGGTCAACATCCAGTTCCGGATGGGAATACTTACCAATTGTTGAGATCACTACATCAGCTTGGTGAAGATGCTGGTGAGGAAATGGAACGCACTGATCATTTGACTCTGCTTAGGAACCGGGTTCAACAAAATTTAAAAGCAGCTTTTAAGAAATCGCAACATCAGTACAACCTGCGATCTAAACTACGGACTTTTCAACCACAACAACGTGTGTTTGTACGGCAACATCATTTGAGTGACGCTACCAAAAGGTTCTCGGCAAAATTGGCTCCAAAGTTCTTGCCTGCAATGATTAAGACTAAGATTGGAAATGTACTTTATGAGTGCATAGATATGAGCGGTAAGAATCTTGGAGTACATCACGCGAAAGACATCAGGGAATGATGTCTTTTCGTTAGGTAGGGTTGTTCCTCTGGCTGATTGTCGTCTCTGGGGTTCACATCTTCAGGTCATACTTACTGGTTGTATCGGGGTGTCCATGGTGCTGACGTTCGGATGGATGGTCGGTCTCAATGCTCAGTGAAGTTCTTAAGGACTTCATGAGTGTTGGAACCGGTCATCGGTCTTGACGCCAGTGACGGTGGGTATCTCGATCCCAGATACAGTTTAATAAGTGGAAGTAGTTCGGTGGTTTTCTGTCATGGAGGGGATGGCGACGTTTTTGTGATTTCAAGAGTAAAAATCTTGGTTTCTACCTTGAATTCATGGTGTAACGATCGCAATAATCGCGAAACAATAATAAAACCAAATTCATCTTCGTTTTCAATTCAATAAAAATGCATTTCATTAGTTTCCGTTCATTCTTACATTAATAATAATTTTAAAATTTTCTAAAACTTAACTGCTAGTTAAATTTTGAACATACTATAAAAAGCAAACGAACGTACTAAATTTTTATTTCCAATGCTAATGAACAGACGTCGTTGTTAATCATTACTGAATTTTCGGAGATTGCCCGATTTTGTTTTGACATCATAAGATGGAAAAATCAAAATCACATTTTGCAATTTCATAATTTAAAAATTATATTTCATTCCATTTTTGCTTTTCAAAAGGATTACAACATCCAATAATCTATTTTAATTTATATAGATCAATGTCATTTGATAGTATTATTTAACCTTGATGTGATAAATCAATAATATTGTAATTCAAAAGTGATGTATTTAATTGCAATCAAGCAAATAAAAAAAGAAGTGTAAACAAAGAAAAATTCCAAGGTCGTTTTGTTTAATTGTTAGAATTGATTTCTAATTTTAATAACTTTTTTGTGAAAGCATTATTTATTGGCTGTAATTACAATGGAAGATTACACCCCGCTAAGTAGTTTACAGTGATTTGTGTTTTTGTTTGTTCATCAAAAAGCTGATAATTTGGATGACAATTTCAATTATATTTTTTTTATTTTATTTCATAGAAGGATAATTGTTGTCATTAATTGTTAAATCTGCTTTATAAATTGTGGCAGTACATGAAGATAAAGTATCCACTGATGTTATCGAAAGTATGAATAGCAAGGATAACAGTGATCGAAGCTATTACCACAGTTAGAGACAATCGTTTGTTTGATGGTTGTTCCGGTTGTTAAAACCGCATGGATTCAAAGGCAGATATATAAATGGGAAGTTAGAAGGTCAAACGCTAGTCAAGGGATATTGGAAAATCAAACAAATAAATTAAAACAACAGAATATTGATGACAGCAATCAACAGTTACAACTAAGGTATTTATTATTAATATTTATGTTAATTTTAATTTAGACATTACTTTTGTAATGTCGAGATAAACTAAGGAAAAAGATAATAAGAGATTCCCAAATCTCGGATTCGAATGGGAACGGTCTGTTCACTCCGAATTCCTTTAAGTACCGTAACATTACTATTAATTTCTTTGTGTGATTATATTAAAGGTCCAAATATAATAAATTGGCACCGTAACAGGGCCAACAATGCAAATATAATAAAATTTTTTGTTAATGGAAATTGTTTGAAAAAATGAAGAAAAATTCGAATTTCAGTCGTACTAAAAGTCTTTAAAATTAAATATCTCAAGAACAAGAATTAATGCATCTTTGTAAATTTGATATATTTTAGAGGATGGAACTATTTTCAGAAAAAAATTAATTAAACTCTAATTGATCTTCGAGCCTAGCGCCATCTTTAAAAAAGTTTTTTTTAATGGCAGGAATGGCAGAATTTTCATTTTTCATGCATGTTGGGGTGCTCCCTATGCTCAAACTATGCACTTTAAAAAAATTTTAAAAATAAGTAGTATTTTTTATTTTGTCCATACTATGCCAAGTTTCAGGAAAATCAAAAATGGTCAAGTTCAAATTTCGACTTTTTCACCTGCGTAGATGACGTTTTTCATCTATTTTGTAATATATTTTCCGATTTTGATTTTGTAATATATTTTCCGAAAAATTAAAATTTGTAAAAGAGTATATTTAACACATTTTGCTTAAAAAATAGTAAAGAGTAAAACCTGTTCGAAAAGAGTACATCTGGTCACCCTATAAATGGGGTAATTTTATGCAACTCGAAAACAGCTACCTCGCGTGAGTAAAAATAAAGCTATAAAGTAGACATTTTTCCCGAAAAAAACTTGTCGTTGTGATTAGCTGAATCGTATTTCGAAAATTTTATATAATTGTTATTTCTTGCAAATCAAGATGGTTTTGTGTTGCCTTTAAGTTTTTTTTACCATAGTTCCGTTATTAATATTTTTACAGTAAATTTTAATACATAATTAATTACTGATTTCTAATTATTATTGCTGTATGTAATGTGTCAAACACATACAGCAATATAACGATCTTTGAAGTTTATGTAAAAAGAATTGCAGTGAATGCACAATGAAATTACTTTAACCGCTTTTAATTGAGTGAGTTGCTGAAGGAATTGATTGGTCCAATATTCAGTAAATAAAAGCCAATTGGTCTAATATATTACTTTTACTCATTAATCTCTTATTTTTGAAATATATTTTTCTCAATGAAAAAGTTGAAGATTTCTTGATAGATAGAGTATGAGCCTATAGCTACATTTAAAACCTGCATTGTACTACTATTAAAAAACAATAATAAAAAGTTGCTCGAATCATAACTAAAAGTATAATTTCATTGTGCATGCACTCTAATACCATTGACAGACACAAACATAATCCCGATTATCTCTAATCGCGATCTCAATTTTAATTATTGTAATCGCGATCTGAAAAATTTAAAGACAGACACAAACACGATTACAGAATTTTACCTACAGGCTGATTCTGACATACCCTCACAGATGTAAAAATAGTCATAGCAAAGACTTTTCTCTTAGCTAAGACTAAAACCTCTTAAATGCGATTCTGTATGTAGTCACAACTGTGAGATGTCAAAAAAAAACCTCTTAACGTAAGACCATCAAACATGGTCATCTTAAGCATCATAACTTAAAGTTTCATATTTTTTATTTGAATTCTTGTATGAAAAATTATATTAATAAAGGATAAAATATTAATTATGAATTATTTATGTAATTATCATAAAATTTATAACAATTATCTATATTTTATTTTAGTTTGAATCAAAAATATAAAACAATATATATTGATATATATTGATTTTATAAAATGGCGATTGAAAATTTCATATTTGCAATATCAAACTTTTACGTCTCATGTTGTTTTATGAAAATTTTGCAAATTTTATATAAACTTTAAGGAAAAACAATAATTCTTTTCTCACAAATTTATTGCAAAATAATTAATATATGATATAATTTTATATTAATTATATATAAATTATTATAAAATAAAATACATTTTTGATTATTGAAAATGGCGTTTGGTATTTTCACAAACAAAAATTATTGATACCTTAAAAAATTTTATAAAACATAAACTTGATTTTTATAAAAAATTATTATAGATTATACCATAATTCTTAATAATAATTTATATGGTATTTTAATTTGTATTTAAATTATTTAAAAAGAAAATATGACATTTTATAATACTTTTGTTTATAAAAATAGCCGTTTGAAAGATCTCCAAAATATATTTGTAGTTATTATGAGGTTTTTTATGACAACGTTCACAGAATCGCAATTAAGATATTCCTCTTAAAAAAATTGTCATAACAAAAATAATCATAGTTAAGACCTCTTAACTCAGAATCAGCCTGTTAATTTGTATTTAAATTATTTAAAAAGAAAATATGACATTTTATAATACTTTTGTTTATAAAAATAGCCGTTTGAAAGATCTCCAAAATATATTTGTAGAGTTATTATGAGGTTTTTTATGACAACGTTCACAGAATCGCAATTAAGATATTCCTCTTAAAAAAATTGTCATAACAAAAATAATCATAGCTAAGACCTCTTAACTCAGAATCAGCCTGCTAGTTTCACTCAATGAAATATTCTTTAATGATTTCAGCATGCTAACAAACTGTATTTCACATTTGATATTTTAATAACATAAAAATATTATTTTGGAAATTAATTACGAGAAAACAGACTGATTAGAAATTAATAAAACTTTACTAGCAATAAAATAATAATACTGAAATCATAATTTGAAACTAATTAATATTTTTTGTTGAAGCTATATTTATCTGTCAAAGCTTTTTCGTTAAAAATGTTTAAAAAATAGTTCTATTACTCTTACACGTTCTTTCTCTTTTTCGCATTTCACGATTATCGGGTTTGAAAAACAAGATTGCGATAATCTAGTTATGAAACACGATTATCTTGAAAGCAGTGTAATCGTGTAGTGACAGACTGAAAAAAATAACAGGATAATCGGGAATTCACGATTATCTAGTTTGTGTCTGTCATGGGTATAACTCTATGAGATTTGAGCAACTTTTTATTATTATTTTTTAATAGTAGCACAATGCTTCAAAATGTAGCTAGGTTCATTCTCTATTGATCATGAGAAAAAGTTAACAAATCTTAAAACTTTTTGATTGAGAAAAATATATTTCAAAAATAAATTGTTTTTTTCTCAAAATAAATTTTCATACAAACTTGGATCTCATGAGTAAAAGTAATTTTTCATTGTGCATGCGCTGTTATTATGTTCATGGCATTAGTACGTTCGGTAAATACTTTAGCATCAATTTGAAAATTATGTTTGACAATTCATTTCAAATTTGTTTAGCCGGTTTATCACATGTTCATGTTTTTAAGGAAGTTTTCTATTTAATTTAATTTTTAAAGTGTCTTGATTATGTAATATATTTGGTCAGTTTTGTGCTCTTAATTTTATATATATATATTTTTAAGTACTTCAAATAAACTTTGTTATTTAACAATGTCTGCATATCATGTACATGATTACATGAAAGAGTTTAATTTACAGGTTCAAATTTATTTAAAATGTAAAACTCAAGAAGTTGAAAATCTTCTGTGTCGAAAACTAAATGTAAGATTATAAGTTTTGTGTTATTTTATTAGTGTTAACATTATTAATATTGCAGCTAATTTCTGCGACAGAAGATTATGATGTATTTAACGCAGATCATCCAATAACATGGAATTTTTATTATAATTTATATCTTTTAATATCTGGAGTCGATACAAATTCACGTAAGTATTTCTTACACAAATTAAAGGATCACTTTCAAAAACCATGAATTGGTACTTAAAATGTCTATAAGAAAAGACCACCATGTCACCAAAACAGACCGGTCACTCACAAACGTGTCCCTCACCCATACTGACTAATCACATTTATTTGTTTTTTAGCGTAAAATCCTACGCTACATTTTTGGGTCACATCGACAGACGATGGGGTATAGGATCAGATATAATTTTGGAATCAGACACCTTGAAGGGGCTGAAATAATAGTTTGTATCTAACCAATAGGATTGCTTGGTTTAGTTATGTTCTATAGTCTGGTTCGCAGTCTGGAATGAATAGAAAAATGTTCACTAGTATCCTAGGTAATGTACCCCAGGTAACCATACCAGGTAACCCAGTACCCCTGGTAACTATACCGCTGTTGAGAATGACTCCAAATATTTTGCTGCAAATCTGTTATACGTGGAAGGAGAACGACAACATATCGAAATCCACTCCGAGAATTTTAGGTTGGCCAACATATGGTATCGTGTGTCTTGCGACCATAATGGCCAATGTCTCATTGTTTTCCCAATGTGATGTCGTTAGCCTAGGCGATTATTTTTGCTTCTGCAAGTGGTTGGACAGGTTGGACATGTAATAGTTAAACAAAGCAAGATACAAAACCCTCCCTGTGGTACACCATGCTTCAACTTGTCGTGTTTCGACTTGTCATGCGTTGTTAAATTCGACATATGTAACCTCAGATGTAGTTCGAAAGCTACCTTTGTGGTTTGTGGTAGTGTTGAGTTTAGTATATCAAGCAATGCTCAAAACTTTACTGAAACCATTCTATTCGGTATTAACAAATTCGTTCCCTTTTCAATAATGAAACCCCAACAAAAATATTTGTTTTCGAAAGCAGCCAAATTGGCTCTTAGAAACAAACGTAGATTATTTAATATTTGGATTCATAAAAAGAACTCTGTTAATCGATCCCAATATTTAAAGGCCAACAAAATATCAAACCAGATAATTGAAAACAAAAAAGCAGAGATTGACAGAGCGAAAGCGGCAAAACTTTCGAGTATGTCAATTTCTGACAAAAGTTTTTACAGTGCCATTAATTCTTTAAATTGTGGTACTAAATCTTCTATCCCTCCTATCATTGATGGTGACTCAATCATTACTGACCCTGGAAGGAAATCTGCAGAAAGCTACATTGTTCGCGGAAAGCTACATTGTTCGCGAAACGCTTTGCTTCAAATTCAACAGTTTAAGAAACTCCTAAAGAAATACCCCAAATCTAGTCTTCAGGAGTTAATGTGAAAGAATTACATTTCAAACCCAAAATTGTCGAAAAACTTTTAAGGGGCCTAAACAACAACAAAGCCTCTGCTCTGGACAACATTCCTCCTGTTATTCTAAAAACATTTTCAAAAGAACTTGCACCAACTCTCACCAAAATATTCTATAAATCCTATAAATGTGGCATTTTTCCATCCTGCTGGAAGTTGGTCAATGTCCAGCCTGTCCCAAAAAAAGGAACGAAATGTGATATTTCAAACTATAAACCAATAGCCTTACTCCCATTTTATTAATGTCTCGGATACGGCCAATAACTGTGCGGTGTGCCAGAAAGGAGTTGTGCCTGTTGATGTTCATCAGATGATTGTAGTAAATCCAAAACAATACAACTAATTTTGAGTAATAATGCAAACTATCATAGACCTTCGTTAAACAGTTTCATGACGATACCATCATCGTCGACGTCGACACCCATACATGATAGTGTCAATTCATTAGGGAAACAACGTGCTAACTATTGTGTAACGTAGCAACGTGGAAGCGACACTCGTTTCACGAAATATTTGGGATAAGCTCGTGGCTTGGCCAGTTCAAATTTTTTCCACGTTGAACTATGACAAATTTCCGAGTGTCTCGAATTAAGACTCACAATTTACCTACCATTTTTTGTTCACCACACATTTCTCACTTCACCACACAATCAAAAAAAAATTAATTCATTACGTTATAATATAATTCAGCAATATATAAAAAAACAATATATAAACTTTGATTTGAATCATATAAAATTAATTTACTACTTAACTAAACCTATATATCCAGTATCCATAATAGTAGCCATTTCCAACATAATTTGCAATTCGTTCCAAGAAGTGAATTGAGACTACAACTGTTTTATTTATTATACTAATCCTTTATACTAATCTTCTTGTTGTACAGCAAACTATAACTTGTGCTCTTGACCATTCACTAGATTCTTGTAATTTTTGAAGCAGCCGGTTTTCATCCAGTCAAAAATATATCCCAATAATACAAGCAATTAATAAAAGACAGCTGTTCCAGCAAAAATAAATGTCCCAGCAAATATTAAAACTTATGTGATTTTCCTTTTATCACTATTTAAATTAATTGGTGTGTCTGCTATGCTGGTTTCTTTGCTAAGCCCAAATTATCTATTTTTTACTCGACTTGTCGACTCAAAACCAAATTCAAATATATTGTATCGTCGCCTTAATAATGAAATAACGTATGCCATATATACGTTGTTATTATATAATGGGTGCGCTGCATTCCCCATAAGGATGTCTATAGAGTGGCATTTTAACATTTTCCAATTATTTTATAACTGGGGGTGAAAATTAATATATTGATAATGAACGTACATGCAAATTTGAATTTGGTTAAATATTGAAACAGCGTAAATGCATGTACGATATTTCAATTCCTACAGAATAATAACTTGGGTAAAATCATTGTCGTATATGTTACATACATTACGATCGCCACACGAAATGGTAAATCTAAAATATTGTATAAGCATCATTCATGACTACATGATAGACCGGTTCATATAAATAAAAAATTGTAAGAATATCATGCTTTAGTTCAATTATAATTTATTTTAGGCCTAATCGTACTTCCATGCAAAATGAAATAACGTATATGAAATATGAAATAACGTATAAGGTACCTGAATGACTTTTCACCTCATTTTAGGTAGAAAAGCCAGCAGATACCAATGTGAAATTTTAATATGTTGTGGGGAAATTAGTCAAGATTAATTGGCAGAATTTTTTTTTCCAATATCTTTATTCATTCAATAGTGCTGCCGAGTTTACGAAAATCAGAAAATCGAAAAATCTTTAAACTCAATTATCTCGAAACTACACTTTTGCGAATACGTTGTTTCATTATTAAAGCGACGGTATGTGGTTTATGCCGTTGGTTATCCAGTTTACGCTTTATTCGTATTGCATCAGCTGCTATGGAAATGGTACCAATACTACTCTAATACATTTCTTATTTTTTTTTAAAAAGTTAACATTATATTTTCAATATTTTCAAATCAACAAAAAAAATTACAATTTTTTTATTAGTAAGTTTAATCGTCATTAATTTGTGCAAATAAATTTTACTAACGACATTTAGGCGAAATTAGATTATATTTCATTTCATTGATTTTTTTATAAGAAAAATTATTTCCTACAGTGCAGACTAAGCGAATCGTTACAATTGCCGGCATTGACAAATCCCAAGATCTTCTGCCTTCCTCCATCAGCAGTACGAACTACTGCGTATGAATAAGTCGGTCTGGTGTTTGCATAATTTCTTTAGCAAAATCACCACCAATTACAATCAAGGATGCTCCGCTATCCAACAATCCGGTATGTTGTTTACCCAATATCGAAACGGTAGCATAAGATCTCACATCGTTTGCCAATTTCACAATGGAGGAAACGGGTTGAGACCTGAACAAACGTCGGTGCTGTCAATAAGCACGAGAACGGAGCGCAGAGCGCGAAGGTATTCTTGAATTCGACAAAGAATCAACAAATATATTTGAGCGCACTTTCATATAATCGGTCAGTCCTTGTTGGAATGACTTGATCGGAGTAGAAAACGAGCGTGGCTCAAGAGTATTGTGTGTTCGCTTTAACAATTTCAAATTAGTATCGTGAGTTGATGCCAGAACATCAGGGTCGTTATTGATCGACCTATCGACAGGTGATGTATCCAAAGAGTTATCCAATAAATTGGATGTTCAAGCTCGGTTCGGCAATGTATCATCAAAAAAAATGTTGTTAGAATCAGATGATGAGATATTTGTAGAATCAGGTGACAAAATATGTTTAGACTCAGATGAGTCTAAGACGGGTTCTGGGAGCGAGAAAAGGTGTTTGTGATTCTGGTCCCCTCTTCGGTTTCCCTGACAATGATCACAACTGGGACACATTACATCGTCTTTCCCACAACCCCAACAGAACAATCGTTGTGATTCACGACAATCGTGCCAACGATGACCAAGTTTCTTACAATTCCAACAAGTTGTTAAACTGGATATTCGTTTCATGTTATGAGCAGGCTGTATAGCGGCCAGTTCATTTGATACTTTCTTTAAAGGTTCTGTAGGGAGTTCGCTGATTCTCATCTAAGCGAGCTCCTGTTCCACATCCATCTCAGACACAGCTCTAGCTGGTCGATAACTATAATCACGCTGTTTAGAGATCGTTTCGGCCCACAATTTTTCTCGGTCCCTGAACAGCTGGCGAAGGTGTTCCAATCCATATATAGTTACAAACAACAAGTCTTTGCGTATCTCTATTCGCAGATTATTTCTAATCAATGACAACAGTTCAGCATCAGACACTTAATTTATCTGATAATCGATATAATGGCTGTAGAAAGTCATCAAACGTTTCGGTTGGCCTCTGTTTTCTGGCCCTCATCGTTTCCTTTACTTCTTCATCCGTTTGTCGATCCTGAAACTCGACTCGTAGAGCATGACAGAAATCATTCCATATAAGCTGTTGATTCTGACGAAAATATCGCCAGAACCAATCAGCTGCTCTATTCGTTAACAGTAGATACAAACTACGTGTAACAATTGAAAAATCACTATGTAAGCACATCTCGGTCAATCTCTCTATTCTAAAGATAAATGCTTCCACATCCAGACCATCGGGTCTGCCGGAGAAGGTTACATTCCAATTTCGTATAATCGTTGAGTATTGATCGAGATGTGGTCGCGTTCTAATAAGAGCAGGATGAGGTTCAGTAAACATTGGTTGTGCCGGTGGATCATTTAGTGGTACCAAATTTTCTCTTCTAGAGTGCACCGACGGAGCCGACTGACGCAGCGGGGAGATGTGAGACACTGAATTTAGTTCTTCTGGTATAAGTTCTTCTGGTGCAGCTGAACGGTTTAGACCCATTGAAGCTTGAATTGCGTCAATTTCCTGGTCTAACTGCGTATGTACTGCTTTATGAAAATCTCTCATCACGGCAGTCATGTCTAAAATATACGAGCACTATATTAATTCACACATATCCAAATTTTTGGAAAACAACCATTTGATATCTGACAGCCAATACGGTTTTAGAAACAAAAGATCAACAACCGATCTATTAAACTATGTGGCACATCTTTGGAATAGCATACTTGAGCAAGGTGGTGAAACGTACGTGATTACATTAGACATCTCAAAAGCGTTTGATCGATTCTGGCATGCCAAGCTGATCAACAAGCTCGTTGCGTACGGTTTTCATCCCGCAGTCGTGAAGTTGATTCAAAATATTCTGTCTAACCGATACATCTCGATATCTATAGATGGCTTTTCTTCTGAGTCCAAATTAATTAACGCTGGTGTGCCCCAAGGCTCAGTCTTATCTCCCACTTTATTCCTAATTTATATCAACGAATTGTTGCAAATCACCAGTAACCCAATAAATAGTTTTGCAGATGATAGTACACTGCACAAGTCATTCGTCCCCCTATCTTCAATATGTGTGCCGACCAAATAGACGAATGTGAAAGCATTCGTTTATTGAGAGTCACAATATCCATTGACTTACTCTGGAACGATCATATATTGGCCATGGCAAAGAGCGCGTCAAGAAAACTCGCTCTCCTCAATAGATGTAAAAAATATTTTAGTTCGCATCAATTACTCCACATTTATAAGTCCTATATTCGTCCCTGTATGGAGTATTGTTGTCAAGTTTGGGGCGCTGCATCTGTTACTATCCTGGCTCTTTTGGACTCTGTTCAAAAGCGAGCTATACGAATGATCGAAATTTAACATTAAATCTTGATTCCCTACAACATCGTCGCACTGTTGCTGATCTCGTTGTTTTTTATAAATATCGTCACCAGCAGTGCTGGTGAAATGAAATCAGGTCCATAATGCTTCAGACCAGTGTTGCAAAACGAAAAAAAAATTCGTAACGTTATGCGTTTCGTTTTTATAGCATTATATTTATTTTTTCGGTACCTTATTTCGTTATGAAACAGAAAAATACTATGTTTCGTTATGTTATAACGTTATAATTACGTTATTTTAAAATTAAATGTTTTGTTTAAAACTAACCTATTTAAATGTACAAAAATCGAAAATCTCTAATGAACAGTTACTTTTTGTATGCAAAATTAGAAAACTATTAATATAAAATTAATATTTTTCAAATTTTGCTTGCAAAAAGTAGTAAATCGTAGTAAAATAAAATTAAATAATTAAATACATGAAAAAAATTTGCATCTAGCATAAAAATATTCCTTCTTAAAATTATTCAAAACACCTGTGATGCAGAAACGGCTAGTGCAGACTTGAAATTACTTCAAATATATACTTAAAATTTTACAAAATGTTCATTATTTTGTTACAAATATCAAACAATTTTATAAGTACTATCAAACAATTTTACAAGCACCCGCAGGAGGGATCGATTTTGATCGATTATGATCAATGTTGATCCACGGGTCTGACTACCCTGCGTACTCCAGTCCCTGCCATTGACATATGAGTTAGCGTGAGATATCACATACCACTGGCAATGGCAGGAGATGTCATTAGCCAAGATGATATCTTAGGGTGCTGGCGGACGAACTTTAATTAGTCAACGGCAGCACTTCTAGTCTTAGCTGGGCAGCGTTCCGTAGCGGTACCGCTCATTAGCTCTTCCGAGGAATCGAACCAACACGTAGTTATGTGTGGGCTTTGTGCCTCGATTAAGGTGGTGGGCGGTGCGTCTGGGGTGCGCTGCATCAGCTGGATTATTGGCATTTAGTTTTGTTTTGTTTTCTGCAAATTTCTCACAATTTGTTTTTCACTTATTATTTTGTTATTATTTCTTCATCTTATCATGAAATATTGGCATATGTCATATTCTGTAGTATGATAGGATTTTTTACTTAGTTATGCATTTTAAAATAAAACACAAAAAAATAAAATAAACATTTTGATATATATATGGCAGTACAACCGAAAAAAAATAAGTCTGCAAGTGGTAAAGCAAATTTGCGCAATCCACCCGCCCATAAAGCGGCATGTCCACGGAATTTGCAGGGACAAAACATATATGAATCAATAAAAAATTTTAAAATACATGTTCAAAACATCTGCGGATTGAACGCTAACCATGACCACGTGCAACATCATCTTGAGCACGACAAACCGAACATTCTATTCCCTACAGAAACACAAGTTTCTGAAAATTTTCTCTTTATAGAATCGCTTAATTCCAAATATAGGCTCGAATCAGCTTTCAAACTCCATCAGGGCGTATGCGCATTCATTCATGAGAGTGTACGTGCACGCGCTTTCCAAATTTTGAACTACACGGTGACGGCTTCAATACAATGGTTTTAAAGATTTGTCTTCCAGAAATGACTTTTTTTACAATAGCTTTATACCGGTCCCCCAACAAACGTAACCCAAACTTTTTTAATATACTGACAAAAATTATGGACGAGATTAGAGCAAAGTCCCCTAATTGTGAAGTTATCGTTACCGGTGACTTCAACGTCCACAACAAATCATGGTTGGAATTCTCCAAATCGACCGACGATGTTGACAATAGTGGAAAACTGGCAGAAATTTTTGCCGCGTCTCGGCCTATTCCAAATTGTTAAAAGCCCGACTTTCACTCCCCGTAATGGCGGTGATAATAGTTTTCTACTAGATCTCTATCTTACCACAATGCCAGATATTACGAGTGTCGATCTTGCGAAAGGTAGTATTGGAAATTCTGATCATTATTTAATCTCATCAGTTATCAAAACTGATTTACTTAAAACTACAGCTCCCAAACCCCGTAAAATATTTCACTACTCAAAAATGGATAAGAGTGGTCTTCAAAATTTTTTCCATGGTTTCCCTTTCGACCGTCATTGTTTTTACACTGACAATGTAAATGTTTCTGCTCAAAACTTTACAGAAACCATCCAATTTGCTATCAATAAATTTGTCCCTTTCTCCATAGTAAAACCCAAACAAAAATACTTGTATTCGAAAGCTGCCAAAACGGCACTTAGAAACAAACGTAGATCATTTAATATTTGGATTCATAACAAAACTCCCACTAATCGATCCCAATATCTAAAGGCCAACAAAATATCTAATCAGATTATCTCAAACGAAAAGTCCGAAACTGACAGAGCGAAAGCCTCAAAACTTACGTCTATGTCTGTTTCTGACAAGAGTTTCTACAGTGCCATTAATTCTTTAAATTCTGGTACAAAATTTTCTATTCCCCCTATTATTGATGGTGATTTAATCGTCAATGATCCCGCAAGAAAAGCTAACTTGTTCGCTGAACGCTTTGCTCTGAACTCCACTGTTTTGGAAACTCCTAAAGAAATACCCCAAATCCAGTCTTCAGGAGTTAATATGAATGAACTTCACTTCAAACCCAAAATAGTCGCTAAACTTTTAAAGGGGTTAAACATCAACAAAGCATCAGGAATGGACAATATTCCACCCATTATTTTAAAAACCTTTTCCAAAGAACTTACACCAACTATAACTAAAATATTCTACCAATCCTATAAATCTGGTATATTTCCCTCGTGCTGGAAGTTGGCTAATGTCCAGCCCGTCCCCAAAAAGGGACCAAAATCCGATATCTCAAATTATAGGCCAATAGCTTTACTATCAGTCCTATCCAAAGTCTATGAGCATTATATTAATACACATATTTCAAAATTTCTGGAAGAAAATCATTTAATATCCGACAGCCAATACGGTTTTCGAAACAAAAGATCAACTACCGATCTATTAAACTATGTAGCGCATTGTTGGAACAGCATACTTGATAAAGGTGGTGAAACATACGTTATCGCTTTAGACATCTCCAAGGCATTCGATCGAGTCTGGCATGCCAACTTTATCAACAAGCTCGTTGCGTACGGTTTTCATCCCAATGTTGTGAAGCTGATTCAAAATTTTCTATCCGACCGATACATTTCGGTAACCTTAGACGGATATTCTTCTGAGTCTAAACTAATTAACGCTGGTGTACCCCAAGGCTCAGTATTGTCCCCAACCCTATTTTTGATTTATATCAACGAATTTTTGAAAATCACCAGCAACCCAATAAATAGTTTTGCAGATGATAGTACTCTGCACAAGTCGTTCGAGCCCCTTCCTTCAAAAGGTAAAATGCACGAACGAATTAATCCTGCCCGGAGAGACGCTGCCATAAACGTGAACAAAGACCTGAATAAAGTCGCCGACTGGGCTGACCAAAACCTTGTCAATTTCAACTCCACCAAAACACAGCTGTTGATTGTTTCCAGATTAAAGACCGAGTTCCCCAAAGATATTTTATTTAGTATGTGTGATGAACCAATAGGTGAATGTAAAAATCGTTTATTGGGTGTCACAGTTTCAAATGACCTTCTCTGGAACGATCATGTAATGGCGATGGCAAAAAGCGCGTCTAAAAAACTCGGCCTCCTAAATAGATGCAAAAAATTTTTACTCCATACCAATTGCTCCATGTTTATAAGTCCTATATTCGTCCCTGTATGGAGTACTGCTGTCAAGTTTGGGGTGCTGCCTCTGTTTCCATCTTGGCCCTCTTGGACTCTGTTCAAAAGCGAGCTATACGAATTGTAGGTGATCGAACTTTGACATCAAAACTTGATTCCCTACAACATCGTCGCACTGTTGCTGACCTCGTTGTTTTTTACAAATATCGTCATCAGCAGTGCTCAGATGAAATCAGTGGCATCATGCCTCAAACTTATTCTTACCCCCGTTCCACTCGGCAATCGGCTGCCGCAACCAGTGAAACGGTAAAGATCCCGCGCTGTCATACTGGCAGATCGCAGAGAGACTTCTTTGTACGAACTGCGTACAAATGGAATAGTTTGCTGGAACACTTAGTCTCAGGTGGCTTCAACCCACAGATGTTTAAAAAAAGCGTTAATCTACACCTCAGAACGCCAGTTGTTGTGGGACCCAGGTCTAGACCTAGGTCTTAAAAGGTATTTATGTGTTGTTGTGACACATATTCTAAACCCTATTACACAACACATTTTCTTAAAAAAAAAAAAAAAAAAATAATAATAACGTTATCGTTACGTTTTACGTTATTGTAACGCAATTTAATTTTTAAAACGTTATGAAAGTAATTATTACTAATAACGCTATTTCATTTTGTTATTTCGTTTTTGCGTTACGTTTCGAGTAACGTTTTGCAACACTGCTTCAGACATATGTTTTTCCCTGTTTGACTCGTCAATCGGTTGAGATTACTCACTGTCATAGTAATAAAATGCAAACGGATTTTTTTTGTGCGTACATCGTACAAATGGAAAGCTTTGCCCGAATCAATAGTCTCGAGTGCCTCGAGTCCACAAAGATTTAAAAAAAGCGTCCACCTATCCCTCAAGCCGCATGTTGTTGTGGGACCTAGGTCTTAAAAGGTATCTATGTGTTGTTGTTGTGTGTGACACATTTTGTAATTCCTACTACACAACACTTTTTATTACAAAAAAAATAATTTACTTTGGACGACGTCGAAAACTCGTTGGGGATTTAGGATGACCAAAAAAATTCAATGTCTAGGTATTTTTTGGCTCAGACCTCTTTGTATTGTATCTGTAATAGTGTGGAGGGCAGTTGTCGTACTATGCTTTCCTGAAGTAAGTAATACCTAACTGATGTTAGATGTTCCTGTTGCGTATGTTGTGTAAGACACTCCATAAGATTAACAATTGGTGATAATACTGATATTGGTTTATATGACTTGGAACATCTACCACCTTCTCTGGTTTTAAAAGAGTGATAACTCGACCGACCTTCCACAGGTTCAGTATTTCCAGGCTATTTATAGCGTGGTTCAACAGTTCTGCGGTATGCCGTACTGATTGGGTCTACGAATTGTAACATAATTGGTGGAAAACCATCTGGACCAAGTGCGGTGGACGTGTTTGAATTATATTGCTCTCAAGTCTCAAAGTATCATCATCTGTTAACTGCGAAAGTCATCGATTGTCAAGCTTTGGATTCTTCTCTCATAGTGTTCTGTAGACTTTTCTTTATTTTTAGGGTGAGGAGTGAACTGTTTATTTAGCTCATTTGCACATTTCTTGTTGAAAGATGACACGTCATTAAATAATGTATGTGTAACAATATTGCCCGTTTTGTATTGCGTTGGGCGGTCGTTTAATGGTTTGCCAGAAGATTTTTAGCGCCTGCGTTAAAGCCAGATTGTTCTAGATGGTCTCTTCACTTTTCACGTATATGTTCGTCTACTATTTTCTTTACTTTTGTTTACAATTCTTGGATATGTGGGTTGCTCGCATAGTTCATCTCTTGCATCTGCCAAACGTGATGCATCGGCAGGAAAACTGCTTGATGAATTGTATGTTCTTGCAGTTTTCTTCAGGATATTACGGAACAAGCGTTTCCACCATGTAAATCGCAGTCAGGCCAATTGGCTTTCAAAAAATTGTTGTTGCTGCTCGACATGCATTTGGTTATTGATCTTTGAATCGAAATAATTATTTGTATATGATCTGATGACCGCGCTGTTTTTGTTTCTCATGACGCGCTGGCGAGTGGCAAGAGAGCTGTTGGTCATCGAGAACGCAGAAATGGTATAGGTCATAAAGAATGCCGATGCGATTGACTGATAGATTGTTCAGATAATTTGATCTGCCCTTGATCTCCAGCTAAGGCAGAACAGAGCGCCTTGTTAAGTGGTGGTTATTCATGTCGCCCAATACGTAACAATCATTGTAAGATAACAGGTGGCTGATGTTGGCATGGTATACTGTAGGGTTGCCGTCGTTCTAATTGAGTTATTAAAGCGCCTGCCTTGTAACTCAAAACTGCGGGTTCAATTCCCGACGGAGGCCACTTCTCCTAAACATTGTTCAGAATGTGTGCGTGCTTTCAATCCTAGTCGTTAATTAATTATTCGGAATATATAGTAAAAGAAAACGGTCAACATGGTAAATGGTGATATTCTAAGCTATTGAGTAAAGTGGTCGGATTCAATGCCAAACATGTTGCTTTGATGCATAAAATGAAAAGGCAGCAGGTTGCCGGTGGTATATATCTGTTTACCAACGTGATTTCGTTTTTAAAATGTGGTATGCAACAACGCAGATTATCAAACCGAGGCCTACACCTTTATTTTTGTGAATATCCTTGCGAATGACTTCCTTAAATGGCTTTCTTAGATATCTTCCTCAGGGCATTTCCTTAGATGAGTTCCTTAGATAACAGTGCCATGTTGTTTGTGGACCTGTATTGATTTCTATTCCAGTTATTTGGCGAGTATACGAAGCAACCTTACTTAGGTTGCTTCTTTAGCGAAAAAACGCTTGAACGGAACGATATAGTGAATGTTGATGATCGTTGGCGGGCTTCTTCCAGTGCTGACAATCCATCGTCTTGACAATTTATAATAGATCTTCCTATTTCTTTGCATGTTTTGATAATTGTATTTTTATCTTTACCCATTGATCTACCAGCTAGGATCGAATATTATCCTTAATCGTTTCAGATATTCGACATTAGGAATGAGCGAAGAAAGGTTTAAGCGATCATCGTTTTTAGTGGTTTTCTACAGAAAATTAGGTTTATTGTTTTGGATTCTATCGACTCTAATGTAGGAGTTCTAGCTTCGTTAAAAATTCTTAGTTTTAAGCTAAAAATTGTTTGCTGAATTTAATTTAAAGTAAACTTTTCCAGTCCGCTTGGTTAAAACTGAGTATGAGTATGAGTTATTTGTAACCTCTTGGTTCGTTGCATACTGATTATGTGTGGTAAGACCTAAACAGTTCATAATTTTTCCCCTAAAATGTTTTTGCATAATGTAATTAATGGCCAAATTGTCAACTATGTTTACCATTTTACAACTCATACAAAAACATTTACTTTTGTCTTATTTTAATTTCATTTTAAGACCATCTATTCACATTCGCTATATCCCCGGCTTAGTTTGTAAAAACGCTTCTCTACAGCATGTCCAATGATGTACAAGAGAGCGTCGTCGGCAAATAAAAACTTTGTAAAAAATTCTAACGCTATATGAGTTCTATATGAGTTTTAAGAGCTTCAAATACGATCATCATGTACAAGAGAGCGTCGTCGGCAAATAAAAACTTTGTAAAAAATTCTAACGCTATATGAGTTCTATATGAGTTTTAAGAGCTTCAAATACTCCCGGCTATGATCAACAAATACTGCCATTATTACTTTTAGAATTTGCTATCAATTTCATTGAAAGTTTTGCTGCTTTTGTAAACTTCTGTAGTCATTTTTTTCAAAACCTATCTGATAAGAAAATGAAACACATGTTGACTACCTAAATTCCAAATAAAATGTTTTTGGTGACTTTAACATGCACAACAAAGAGTGGTTTTAGACGTAGTTCAAAAACGATAAATTTGGTAAACAAACAGAATTGTTTTCGTTGTATCATAACTACACGCCAATGCTGGACTAGTTTAAGAGGATCTCAATTGAAGATCAATAACAATAAATATACAACCGCGTCTTGTTTGGAACTATGAAAAGACGGATGGGCAGTGCCTAAACATAAATTATTCGTTTCCATGTAAACGTTTTGCGATGTACTGGACCATCTAACTCTATTAAGGGCAATCGCTTTTAGCTCTCCTCATCTTGCCAATTTGTTTCGCTTCACCTAGCACCATTTCCTTCCAACTCATTCCTGGTCTTCCAACTTTACTTTTACCTTGTGGATTGCACTCTAAGGACATCCTTGTTATATCTTCAGCTGATTTTCTCAGTGTATGTCATATCCATCTCTATTTCCTTAGTTTGATATCGGTCTCAATGTCTGTCTCCTCTGTTTGTCATAGAAGTTCTTGGGTACTGATTGTATTAAGCCAGAACCATTTTTTTTTTAATAAAATGTGTTGTCTAGTAGGAATTACAATATGTGTCACAATAACACATAAAAACCTTTTAAGACCAAGGTCCCACAACAACATACGTTCAAAGGTGTTGATGGACGTAAATCTTTCTTTTTTTGTTTTTTTATATATTTTGTTAAAGAATGGATAACTAAACAAAAAATCCTATCACTGATAAAATATGACATAGGCCAATATTTTATGATAGAATAGAGAAAATAAAAGTAAATTAAAAAGTAAATAGCAAATTTTTACAAAAATTTGCTGAAACAAAACAAAAATGTAGTTGCCAATAATCCAGCCGGTTGCATATTCCTTGATCCTGTGACGCACCGTCTTTCTTAAAGATTAAAGCCCACACATAGTTATATGAAGGCTCGTTTCTTTAAGGAAGCAATAGCGTCTCATCATCAAGGATTATTTCACAGCTAAGATTGAGGGTGCTACCGTTGACTGAATACAGTTCATTCGCCACCACTCCTAAGATGTCACCTTGGCTAGTGATATCTCACTGCTATTGCCAGTGGTATGTGATATCTCACGTTAACTCGTATGTCAATAGCAGAGACTGGAGTACGCGAAATTGTCACACCCGTAGATAAAAAATAAAAAAAAAATAAAAAAACAATAAAAACTGATCCCTCCATGCGGAAATTTGACTAGCCTTTTTAACCATTTTTTACAAACGGTCTTTAATTTTCTGTTACCGTCATCCTGGTACATTTATCTGATTAGATCAATATTTTTTTCGGAATGTCTTTTTCGCGAAGTGATTTGCAGACATAACTTTTGAACGAATGACGAGTTCGTTATAACTTATAACGATATTTGAATCATTATTTGTGGCAAACAAATAGACGACTGTAAAATCATTCACAAACATTTTTATTTAAAATGTATTCAAAAAGTGTATTCAAAAAGACCTACAACAGATCACTAATGAAATAAGGATTTTTTTATTGTAAGAAGCAATCAGTTAGTTTTCGGTTTGCCACCCAATTTATCAATTTTGGATTCCATAAAATTTGCTAAAATGCTTTATTTTCGTTTCAGAATTATTTTCAGCTGCTATTAAAATAATTAAAAAAGCCATCAATATTGAAACAGCTCGTAACGTAATCTCAAGCAACTTTAATTATGTTGCAATATTAACAAATCATTTAAAGTCACAATTAACTCTTGAAAAAAAAGTAATGTTACTTTTCTTAATGAAAGATTTGACGTATGGTATCCAATTAAAATGGGAACATCCATTTTTAAACGATTTAGTTGGAATATGTTTGGATTATGTTTCTTCAGATTCAGAAAATGAAAATGTGTCGATTTTAGCATTAACTATAATAATTAATCTTTGTTACAAGAATATGTCAGCAACGTTTGTTCTATTACGCAAAATATCATCAGTATTAAGTTTTACAACAAAAATTAAAAAATTCCCGTTGCTGGTAAGTATAAAGGCGACATACTTATGCATATATACAGATATATAATTTTTCTTTTTAAATATATAATAAACGCATTTGTTTCAGTCAAGTAAGATGATAATAATTCTCAGCGAGTATGATTTTAATTTGAAATCACAAGATTATAGAGACTTTTTAAAACTGATTTTTATTGATATAGGAAAATCGTTGAGGTTTTTTGCAAATTGATTATCTTTTTTTTTATGAAATGCTAATTCAAATTGTTATTGTAGCTCAAATGATACATCTCTATTACAGCAAAGCATACATTTTATAAAAGATTTGAAAAATGGGGGTATTCTAATAAACAGTTCAGTTATAGATAAAAAACAATTTGACGCTGATATTGCTAAAATATTACAAATAATGAAAAAAATGGAAAATTCGTGTAATGAAAATGTATCATGTCAATCTTTAATATTAGAGTTTTGTATTTTAATATTGGATTTCGGTAATGAAGATTTTGTTGCCTTTGGTAAATAAACATTAATTCTAATAATTTTTTAGATGATTCGATTAAGAAGTTGTATTCGGATATGCTCGCGTTCACCGTTAATATATTAATGAACGATAAATATGTTGAAAAATGTTTCAATTTAATAGAACACATTGCAAAACGAGTTGTTCACGATGAGCGCTATGTAGAAATCCTTGATCCAATCGAGAGTATGTTACGAATTTCTTTTATATCCAATGATTCTAAAAATATTTCTATTGAACAGGTATGGAGTTTGTTTCAAACTTACATTATTGTGTCAATTATTATTAAAAATAATATTAAACTATTCCATTGCAGCAAATTGGATTATTAAAAATTTTAAGTATTTTGGTAACCAATTCGCGATTGAAATATGAAATATTGTCAACCGCAAATATTGAATATTTCAGTAAAATTTTATCAAATTTGATAAGTACAAATCAAGAAAATGTAAAATTTATAAATATTCCTAAAGTAGAAGTAACTATGTATGTTTATGCTTTAAACACTATGGTTCAGTTTTCTAAAATTGAACCAGTGCATTGGCTTAGTGGTATTTTGAATTTATTTCACAAGCCACAGATTCATTATGTATTTGCAAGAGGACTTTTAAGTGAACAAACTGGTAAGTTAAAAGCATTTGACACTATTAATAACGGGAAATTATTCCATTTATATGTTTCGACAAAGAAGTTCTTCAGCAGTTTGTCAATATGACTGAGAACTTGAATATTTGGCTGTTTGCGCTAATCGAATAAGTAAAACAAGGTTGAATACATATTTGAGGCATGATGTATATAATTTTATCTGAACACCGTTTTTTCTAAGTTAAATTTGTTGTGTAGTGAGAATTACAATATGTGTCACAACAACACATAAAAACCATTTAAGACCTATGTCCACCATTCGAAGGTGTGGATACAAATTTTGTTTTGTTTTGTATATTTCATTTTAAAGAATATATAACTTAACAATATTTCAATCACAAAATAAAATACGACATAGGACAATATTTCATTATAGGGTATGGAGGAAAAAAAATAAACTAAGAGTAAAAAGTCTAATTTGAAGCAACAAAACTAAAATTGGGTCGCCAATAATTCTGTGCTAGTGCCATATTTATTGATCATGTGACGAACGGTCTTCCTCAAAGATTCAAGCCCATATATAAGAGTAATTTGGAAGATCGTTTCTTCCAGCCAGCAATAGGGTGGAACTATCAAGGAATATTCCCTCCCTAAGGTTTAGAATCCTACCGTTACCTCTTTACGCAGATGCACGCTTTCCTAATAAAATCTTCAGTAGAACTTCCAATGAGGATTGCTGGTGGATTTGTACAATCGTAATCTGAACCACTTATCCGAACAATTTGTTAATTAATATATTAGTTTTGTTAATCGTAATATTTTATGAAATATTTAATAAGCACCATAAAACATTTATTTCACTTAATTTTTATTGAATTAATAAATGAAATTTTAAGATAAAATTCCAAACAATTTTTCGTATTATCAGCGATATTTTTTTTTTACTATTTACTTATTTATTTTCAAAAATAAAATTTACATAAAAATAGAAGTTCTAATTATAATATAATACTGTAGACAAATAGGCAACTGACTATCAATAGATTGAATTAAAAAAAAAAACAAAACTTAACAAAAACCAAAAAATGTATATGTATGCGATTACAATAACAATATTGAGTAAGAATAATTTGACTTTTAAGTTGGTAACGAAGAGCAAACAAATTTCTCAATATAATATGATGCTGCTCTCATAGACTCCAGTTCAAATTTTGTAAAAAACTGAGTTCTTAAAAAATTTTTAAGGGATATGTTCTGTATAGATTCATTACTGAACCAAAATTCATTGTTTAATGATAATCCTTTATACAAGAATGTATTCTGGATTAAAGTTAGTCTAGTGTAGGATACATATAAATTTTTCGCGTTCCTGGTGTTCCTTCCAGTAATCTGTCCAACTGACATGAGACCTGTATTATATCTCATCATTTCATGTATTATCTTGAAGACAGTCAGAAGAATTTCGTAATTTATCATCATACCTTCCGCTATATATATATCATTAGATCGAGTGAATACTGTTACTGTCGGCTCCAGTCTACCAAAACGAAAGTATAAAAAGTGTATTTAATCGAGTTTGAGATGTAAGACTCTACACTGGCAATAAATATGTTAAACGACTGTTGATATGGCAGTAGTAATATTGTTTTAAGATATTTACGTTTAAATATAACTTAAGTCTACATAATACTCCAACATAAGGTTTTATTTTGGTGATTACTTTATTAATGGGAGAGTTCCAATTTAGTTCTGAATCTATCGTTAGTCCCAAATACTCCGTTTCAAGTTTCTGGTTAATCACATTACTATTCAGAGCCAGTTGGTCAAAGATATTGATTTATATGATTCTAATCGTTTATAATCTTTACACAAGTGAAAGGAAATTAAAACCATAAAAATTACGTCTCAATCAACATAAGTTAAAATTCACAGTGGGAAAAAATATGCCTTAAATTTTCACCATTTAAATTTTTTCAACGCTACATGCACCCTCTTATGATATTGTTAAAAATAGGCAATATCACTCTAAAAGAATGTGTTTACATATGTTGGCGATGTTAATTTATAGCTTGTAATGATTCACGCTATATCAATAAATAGTTAAAATTAACCTTCACATAAATTGCCATTTAAAATATTTGAAATGAAAATTTCTTCATTCAGAAAATCCTAATTGAACTTTTGATCCAAAGGTTGAGAGAGATACAATAATAAGAGATTCTTCTTTAAATATTTTTGACAGTTCAGCAATAAAGATTCTTTCAAAAAATCAAAATAAAGTTGTACAAAGAACTTGATTGATGGCAACTTAATCTTAATCAATCTTATTAACTTTAGATCAAGAAATACAATCACCAGCTGTTTCAACAAATTGTATTATCACTTTATTATAAATTCGTTATTTAATATTCCATTTACATTTCATATGATTCAAACTTAAAACGAACAAAATAGCTAATACATTAATAACTTTTATTAATCTGAATCTTATGTTAATCTGAATTAAATTAAGGAATTTTTAACCGATGAAATTAAAATTAATCTTTTGGCAATAATGAATCAAAAACAAAAACTAATATTGTTTTTTCAATAATTTTTAAGTAAAAAAACATAGCTTGCTAAATTGAATTTTTTTAACTTTAAATTTAGATGTTCGCCACAACACTCCCTCCCTAGTGCCATCGAAGATGGGACGATATAAAGAGAAAATTATTGTGCTAGAGCACGAAGGAAACGAGTAGGGGTACGAGTGGTTCGACCTGCTCGCGTAATTGTGGATGCAGGATGGAATATCAGAGTTTGAGGAATGAGATTAAATCTAACCCTTTTAGGTGATACAGTTGCCTTAGCGTCGCGTTGCCTTGTTTCTGCAGAGGTAGAAGGAGAAGACTGGAATGTGTCCGAAAGAGTAGAATGGACATTATCTGTAGAAGACGAAGTTTCGTCTGCGCGACTGAGATTAGTACTCGAAGTAGGTGAGTTTTGAGATGAGTCATCTTCAGATTGTTCCCTAAAGCAAGGTTTTAATCTGTCGATGGAAACTCGAATATGTTGACCTTTACGGTCAATAACAAAATTTTTATCATCGCGACTGATGACTTTGAAAGGACCTTCGTATGGCGGTTGTAATGCTTTACGTACTAAGTCCGTACGTAAGAAGACATGCGAACAAGACTGGAGATTTTTGGAAACGAAAACATTAGGAGAAGTGTGTCTTGACGCAGTAGATGGACGAAGGTGAGTAAAATGTTGTTTCAACTGTGAAACGAAATCAGATTGTGGAGTGGAGTTAGAGTTTTGGCTAAAGAATTCTCCTGGAAGACGTATGTTAGTACCGTAGACAAGCTCAGCCGATGAAGATTGGAAATCTTCACGGAAAGTGGTTCGTAAACCAAGTAGTATTGACGGTAAAATTCGTGTCCAGTCCGTTCTGTCGTAGGCCATTATCGCGGATTTAAGAGTTCGGTGCCAACGTTCGATTAGTCCGTTACATTTAGGATTGTAACTAGTAGTACGTTTACGTTCGAAACCGATAAGTTTTGACAACTCGTTAAAAAGATTGGATTCGAATTGGGAGCCCTGATCAGTGACGATTACTGAAGGTACTCCGAAGCGGGCAATCCAATTTGAGTAGAGAGCTGATGCTACCGTTTCAGCTGTAATATCCGAGATAGGAATGGCTTCAGGCCAGCGAGTATATCTGTCAATAATTGTGACACAATAGCGTTTGTCCTCAGAGGTAGGGAGTGGACCAATAATGTCCATATGAATCTCGGAAAATCTTTGAGAAGTTTGAGGATAATTACCTAATGGAGATTGAGTGTGGCGAGAAACTTTTGCCTTTTGGCAAGCCAGGCAGTTCTGAGCCATTTGTCGTACATCTTTTTTAATTGATGGCCAAATGACTTTTTCTGCAAGTAGTTTGGCAGAACTGTGGACTCCTGGGTGAGATAAATTGTGGAGACTTTCGAAAACAGACTGACGAAATTGCTTTGGAATAAAAGGTCGTGGATTACCAGAAGAAGTATCACACAAAATTGTTTTGGCACTAGAATTGCCAAACGATAATGGAAAGGAACGGAATTGAAGTGTGGGACTAGTGTCCACTAATTCCTTTAGTTCGTTATCGTTGAACTGAGCGTCAGCAATTTCGTCGTAGTTAATATTTTCTGGAATTGATATTTGCTCAACACGAGAAAGTGTGTCGGCAACTACATTATCAATTCCAGAAATGTGGCGAATATCAGTCGTAAATTGACTGATAAAATCAAGATGACGGAATTGGCGAGGACTAGCTTTGGCAGGATTCTGCGACAAAGCGTAAATGAGTGGCTTATGATCGGTGAAAAGAGTGAAGGTTCTACCTTCAAGGAGATACCGGAAATGTTTAATTGCAGAGTAAGCTGCAAGGAGTTCGCGATCATAAGCGCTGTATTTCTGTTGCGTTTCATTGAGTCGCACAGAGAAGAAACTAAGAGGTGTCCAACAATCGTTAATTTTTTGTTGAACAACGGCGCCAAGTGCCTTGTCGGAAGCGTCGACCATAACGGCAAGTTGGGCAGAGTGTGAGGGGTGAGAAAGAGTTGTAGCCTCACTAAGTTGCCGCTTGCAAAGATCGAAGGCTTGAATGGCGTCTTCAGACCATTGAATGACGCGTTTGTCATTCTTTTTGGATCCTTTGAGAAAATCATTTAGGATGGCTTGATTGCCACCAGCGTGAGGAATGAATCTGCGGTAGAAATTAATCATTCCAAGAAAACGGCGGAGTTGCATAACTGTTTCGGGACGTTCGTAACAGTTGATAGCATCGACACGTTCAGAAGTAGGTTTGATTCCAGTTGAATCAATGGAATGTCCAAGAAAGTCAACGTTGGTTTTAGCAAAGTTGCATTTATCAACGTTGATAATGAGACCAGCGTCAGAAAGACTCTTAAAAACAGTCCTAAGATGTTTGAGGTGTTCCTCATAGGTTTCAGAAGCAATAAGGAGGTCATCTATGTAGATGAAACAGAAATTTAGGTCTCGAAGAAGGGAATGCATAAACCGTTGGAAAGATTGCGCAGCATTTCGCAATCCGAAAGTCATTCGAACGAATTCGAAGAGTCCGAACGGAGTTGAAATTGCAGTTTTTGCAATATCGCGCTCATCAATAGGAATTTGATGATATGCGTGGACGAGATCAATTGTGGAGAAAAACTGGCATCCATGTAGTTGATGCGAAAAATCCTGAATATGAGGAATAGGATATTGATCCGGAATTGTAATGTTATTTAGAGCACGGTAGTCACCGCAAGGTCTCCACTCGCCGTTCTTCTTTTTAGCGAGATGGAGAGGAGAAGCCCAAGGACTGTTAGAAGGTCGGCAGATGCCTTGGGATAACATAAGATTAAATTCTGCCTTTGCGATAGCCAATTTGTCTGGAGCAAGTCGACGATACTTACAAGAAACGGGAGGACCACGTGTTTCAATAACGTGAGTTACGTTATGTTTCACATGTTTAACAAGATCATTTTTGGACGTTAAGTCCTTGAAATTTTTGAGTAAATCAAGAATTTCTACATTGACCGAATCGTTGATCAAAGTTAAAGAAGGTGCTGGAGAAGTGGAGAGTTTAGCCAAAGTAAATAGAGAAGTTAGTGGATCGACAAGACGTCGGTTTTTAATGTCCACTAAAAGGCCGTATTTATTGAGAAAATCAGCTCCTAGAATAGGAGTGGTAACATCGGCTATAACAAAGGTCTGACAGAACACACGTCTGAGACCAATGTTTAAGTTTAAAGACCGTGTACCGTAAGTGCTAACTTTAGTCGCGTTAGCTGCGTAGAGGTAGAAGTCTGATTTTCTTGAAATTTTTTCCTCCATAGTAGCGGGGAGAACTGAAACTTCGGCACCTGTATCAACGAGGAAAGTCTTGCATGAAGAAATGTCGAGGACCAGAAGACGGAGTTGAGAATAAATGTCATCACATGCCGTCACATGTGATGAATCTAATAGTTTTTTGAAGATGTCGAGGCAGAGGAATCTGAGTGTTTGGAATAATTTTTACACTCAGGAACACATTTTTTTGCATCTCCCTTGTAGTAGTGATGGTAGTAGCAGATACCATCAAACATTCGCACGCGTGACCTGGACCGAGGTCGCATGGGAGAGCGATAATTCCGATTGAAATTCGAATTATGATTACCGTTTCGATCCTTAGATCTACTTCGGTATTGTTGAGGAGGTTGGGAGAAATTTTGCCTTTGAATGGCATTGAGGAGTTGCACGTTTTGTGCCTCCAGTTTTTTTAATTTTTCCTCAAGTGATATGATTTCACTTGAGGAAGAAGAAGAAGAAGGGAGAGAAGAAGCGGCAGGGTTAGATACCGCATTAACTTGCGAACCCCTTAGGGCATTGAGAACATTATCTGCTATCTCTGCTGTCTTCTGAAGATCTTCACTGACAGTAGCGATAGCAGCGCGGACAGCAGGTGGAAGTTTCTCCACCCAAAGGACTTTAAGAGCTGCCTCTGAAAACGTATTACGGGATTCGGTAGTCATATCCCGGAGTAATTGTGAGGGCTTAAGATCCCCAAGGTCCATACCGCGTAACACTTTGTGTATGCGATCTGAAGTGCTACCGGATAGGCGAGCTATAAGAGCCTCTTTGAGCCTATCATATGGGAAATCTTGGTCGGGGTTAACCAAGATATCACTGGCTAGTTTCGCCAGTGTGGGAGTAAGCATGGTAAGTAAGTGGCCATACTTAGTTTGTTGGGACCTGATACGCCCCAACAAGAACTGCCCCTCAAGAGTTATGAACCAAAGGTCTGGAGTCTCAGACCAGAAAGGAGGAATTTTGATAGCTACGTGATCGATTTGTGGCATAGCTGCCGAAGAAGTTGAAGCTGAGGGAGGTGGAGGTAACGCAGCAGGAGGTGGTGGAGATTGTGGAGGATTTGAAGATGTACCTCCAAGGTTCAAATTAGTAAGAGCAGCTGCGACCTGCTCTGCGACCAGTGCCTGAAGCTGGTCTTGTGTGAATGTAAAGGTTGAGGGTCCGGAAGTTGAAGCAGTTCCCTCAGGTTCTGGGTTACCTGCGGAAACTGCTGGAAAAGTAAATGCATAACGATTAAGCCTAGTTATGACGGCAACTAGGTAAAAAAATGTTGCAGCGAATAAAATCACGAACGCATGTTGTGTCGCTACAACAATTGCAAGCCCTGCGACCAACAACACGCCTAAACAAATCAAAAAATCCTTAAATTTGTACATATTTTTTTGATAAAATTATTTAAACAAAAAAATTTTAAAATAGGAAGCGAAACAATAACTTAAATTTAAAAGTTTTTTAAAATTTCAAAGTTAAATCAAAAAAAATACTAATAAAATTCTTTATATTATTTAATATTGTAAATAGTAAAATTAATTTATTAAATTTTTACTTGAAATTTCAGAAGGTCCTGGTTTTCTGTGTTCTTAGTAGTCGGATGGTCACCAAAATATAGCTTGTAATGATTCACGCTATATCAATAAATAGTTAAAATTAACCTTCACATAAATTGCCATTTAAAATATTTGAAATGAAAATTTCTTCATTCAGAAAATCCTAATTGAACTTTTGATCCAAAGGTTGAGAGAGATACAATAATAAGAGATTCTTCTTTAAATATTTTTGACAGTTCAGCAATAAAGATTCTTTCAAAAAATCAAAATAAAGTTGTACAAAGAACTTGATTGATGGCAACTTAATCTTAATCAATCTTATTAACTTTAGATCAAGAAATACAATCACCAGCTGTTTCAACAAATTGTATTATCACTTTATTATAAATTCGTTATTTAATATTCCATTTACATTTCATATGATTCAAACTTAAAACGAACAAAATAGCTAATACATTAATAACTTTTATTAATCTGAATCTTATGTTAATCTGAATTAAATTAAGGAATTTTTAACCGATGAAATTAAAATTAATCTTTTGGCAATAATGAATCAAAAACAAAAACTAATATTGTTTTTTCAATAATTTTTAAGTAAAAAAACATAGCTTGCTAAATTGAATTTTTTTAACTTTAAATTTAGATGTTCGCCACAAATTTATTCAAATTTATCAAATATTTTAAATTTTAAATGCGTAACCATTTGGGTTTTAAATTTTAGATGGCGGACGTGTGATCCGTCCAGATCTGGTAGTGAAAGTTTGTGGCTGAAAATTTAAATGCATTGTTTTTTTTTAGCTTTGATCACCAGATCAGCCATAAAATCTTGATCTTGTTTCGAAGAATTTGAAACTGGCATCGAAACGTGATCGGAGTTAGAGTCGTGAGTCTGCTTCTTAAAAGTTGAAACAGAAGTCAAAGGAGAGTGCTGAGGGAAACTATGTATAAAAGATTCGTAAACTGTTAGTGGTTCGTCAGACTTGGTGTTATAACTGGGTTTAAGTCTGTTGATACTAACTTTTGCCGTTCTACCTTTAATAAAAATAAAAAAGAAAAGGTCCTTCATATGGTTGCTGCAACGATTTATGAACTGTGTTTAAGAAAAACGTGTGAGCATGTTTTTAAATCGTTGAAAACAAAAACGTTGTTTGTAGAGTGAAGGGAAGAAGTAACGGTCGCAGATTGTTGAAATGTTGTTTAAGATTAGTTACAAAAGCCGACTGTGGAACCAATGTCGCTTGTTCCAAAAAAAAAGTGTCAGGGTAAGTTCAAGGTAGTATGAATCTACTAATTCCTCGGAGGTAGATTTAAAATCTTCTCGAAAAGCTGTACGCAATCCAAGAAGAATTGTTGGTAGAGAACGTGTCCAATCTGGTCAATTGTGACGCATGTTCGATTTCAATGTTCTATGTAAGCGTTCGACTTCGATCATGTCATAACATTTATAGTTATAGGCTGTGGTTCGTCGTTGTTCGAAACCTAACAGCTTAGAAGGCTCAGAATAAAGCTGATGTTCAAATTGAGACCCCCGATCGGTCACAATGAAATTAGGGACTCCAAAGCGAGATCTCCATCCGGAATAGGCAGCAGTGGCTACGGTTGTAGCCGTAATTTCTGGAATTGGGATTGCTACAAAGCATCTGTGTATCTGTTGATCAGAGTAACACAATACCGTTTGCCTGATGATGAAAGCATCGGTCCAATAAGTTCCTTTCCAAAGTTGAAGAATATTTATATAGAGGAGATCGATTGTGTCGTTAAATTTTCGATTTCTGACACTGTAAACAGTTTCGTTTCATTTTCCGGACATACAAAGTCAGTAATTTAATAGAAGCGTTGATTCCAGGATGAGAAATGTTGTGCATTTGTACGAAAACGCTTTGAAGAAACTGTTTTGGAATAAACGCACGTTGTACCCTCGTTGAAACTTCGCAGAAAATGAATTTGTCAGAGCGAAAGGATTGAGAAAACTGTTGGTATTTAAGCGTCGTGCTGTATTCCAAAATTAACTCATTCAGCTATGAATCGTTTGAGCATCGACGATTGGCGAGTAATCGATGCTTTCAGGTTTCTGTCTTTGTCTGGAATTTGCGACAAGTCACAAATCAATGGTTTATGATCTGTGAATAGGATAAAATTTCGTTATTCATCGTGTTTCACAGCTAAAGAGATCCCCGAGTCAGAGGGAATCCTTGAATTTGTTTTCTTTGAATTTGCGCAAGTCGTTGATTGCACACCGTAATTTTTCATTAACGAGAACATAAAAAGTATTAGAAATAGGGGCTATTCCCGCTGACATGAAAATGTCAAATAGTAGGTCAATAATACGTCTCCGTTTAATGTCAACCAATATGCGGTATTTGTCAAGAAAGTCTGCTCCAATTATCGGCACTACGAATGTACGTCGAAGTCCTAGTGTCAATGTTAATGTTTTCGGCCCATAAGTCGACATAGTAGTAGAGATAGCTGCAACTAAGGTAAGGGAAGACGTCACACTAAATGTTTGAGCGGAAGTAATTCGCAGGACTGACACTTCAGCACCAGTGTTGATGAGAAATTTTAGTTGATTAATGGTATCGAAAACCATTAATCGATAAAGGTTATGGCTGTTATTACATTCCGCTATATGTGGTGAGCCAATTAGTTTTTTGAATTAACTTTAAAAACAGAGTATTACGAGCAATTTGGATGGCATTTTTGAGCAAAACTACCGAACTTGTGATAGTAACTAAAACCATTGAAAAATTAGGAGGACGTGACTTAGATCGTAATCGAGTTCTACGGTCTATGACTCGAGAAGGAGTTCGAGATCTAGATCTACTCAATTAAGATACTTGTTGGCGTAAGGCCGAAATTTGTAGTTCCAATTTTATATTTTGGAGCCCTACGGTAAAGAAACTTCTGTTAAATTAGAGGAGTATAGAGACTCGAAATTGCAGTATTGATTGTGGAATTATCGGTACATAGAGAACTTGAGCTAAACTGAAAATTGGTACAGATATGAGTGCATTAAATACAGCATCGGCAGTAGGGTGTCCCAGAAAAATTAAAATTGTTTTTTTTTAACGCATACCCTTTAATTTTTTTTCTTTTATGGTAAAACAACTGTAAAAAAAATTTCATGCAATTTAAATAACAGTAACCCGTGCCGACTTGGACCTAAACATCTCAATACTTGATTGTGTACTTGAGCGCGCATACCTGTTTTGATGTGCTTATAATTTCTAAATGTCTTGTCGGTTATACGAATTTTTCTTGAAAAATAAATATGTCCGTCGAACTAGGTAGTTCTAAACAAAAAATACACATAAAAGGTAACCCAAAACTTCCTTCAAATGGACAAGCTCTCGTATAGTATTGTTGTATAATATATTGTTTTTTAATATAATACATTTCATACGAAAACAAAGAACAATTGTTGTGCCAAAACTGAATAATTCTATACACACGTTTGGAATGTTATTTTAGATTGAAAACTCAAGACAAAGTGCAAATTCTCTGCTGTGATACTATAACTGCTTCGAAAACACATCGTATGTGTGCGCGTTGAAAAAAATCAATATAGAAAAACTTGTTTTCGCTTGCAACCATCACATGCACGAGCTGGTGTAAAAAAGTCTTTTTGAAGTGAAAATAAAACAAGTGCCTATAATAAGCCCGGACATTCCACTTTTTCAAAAAATTAGAGATCATTCATCATTGGCAAAAAGTTGATCTCCATAAAATAGAATGCTATAGAGAAAAGGTAGAATGGTGCCTGTTTCAAAAATTGATAAATTGAAAGTAGATTAAATAATAATAGAAATAATAATTAAAGAGGAGATAGCAATGCTTAAAGCATTTCAGCTGTATCGTTCAGATACAGCTGAAAGAGCGGTCTAATTAATGCAGGACTTTCATTGTTTAATTACAATTGAGGCAATATTTGTTATGTTGCGTACAAAAGCACAAGATGTTATATCCGGACTGTAAACAGCAAACAATGACAAGAAAATATACTTAGTAATAGTTGTTGTAATGAAAAATAATATTAAAATATGGAGGGACTGAAATCTCCAAGACTTCGGTCTGGATTAAGGATTTTGATATAGTTTTCGGCAAAAAACTTTTATGAGGACATTGCTTTTAGTTTTGGGCTGCGATGTATATCAAACATAAAACTCTTTGTTAAAGTATAAATATTTTTTTATTTCTGTTTAGAAATTTATTACAAAACTAACACGAAATATTAATAAGTGCCGGAAAATTATAACAGATCATAAATTAATATAACTTAGTGAAAAGATGAAACACCCAGCAAACTACTCAAAACCTTTCCATTTAGCGTTTCAAGAAAATATTACAAAACCAAATATTCATGATTCTTTCAAAATTCAAAACATATTCTAAAAATTAGAATAAAATAAAAAATTTAAACTTTTTTTTAAAGTTCTAAAAACATTCCAAAAATTATTACAAAATCAAAGATTGAAACTTTTTTCAAAAATTCAAAAATTTTTAAAATATTCCAAAAATTATAACAAAATCAAAAATTTCCATGTCCAATTTCATGTTCGATAACATTTCATGTCAAACAAATAATTAATTTCATATTGTTCCAAAATATTAAGTAAAATGAAAATCATTCTTTTGACACACTTGACAACATTTTGTTGACAAACTTATAACGCAATAATCTAGATTTTGGTTTCACATACCAATACCGACCATCAACATTTCTCCAAATTCAATGTTCCTATTTGCAATCACTTAAAATGAACGTTTTTAAGCAAAAAATAGGCATATTTCCTTGTTTTGACATACTTGACGATTTTTTTTGACACACTTCCCGTACAGTTATCGAACACATCGTCATTTTGGCTGTTACAATTGAGTAATCCTATTTTTAGAAACAAAAATTTTTGAGATCCCTTCCAGCGGTTTTCTAGATTTCGTCGGTTGTGACGGCAGACAGACATACAGTTTTTTTTAGAATCAGTAAGTCCTAAAACGTCGATAAATGGAGTAAGAATTTCATTTTTGGCTCGAGAATGCAATACTTAGGACTTTCAGACCGAAGTAATATCTTTTTCTAATTCATTGGCGTTTTATTTAATGAGAGTAAAATAATTTCTCAAATAATTGCACAGTAATCGCAGTAAAAGCTCGTATGTTAAAGTTCAACTTCAAGTCGGCACGGGTTATCGTCATCCAATCGCAGTAAAACATTTAATTTAAGTTTTTAAAGGTAATTGGAAAAAATTTAGCGGGTATGCGTATAAAATTTTGCAAAAAATTGTTTTTGCTCTATATCTTGGGACACCCTAATCGGCAGTGATAGCAACTGCATCAACAGATTTTTGTTGCAATAGCAATTTGCTGCAATAGCAGTTCGAACATAAGGAGGGATTTTTTCGCTCCAAATAACCCTTAGTGTGTCATGTTTGAAGTTGGTTTGTCCTTCAGATCCAACTAAGAACAGTAAGAATACGGTCTGTATCAGATTTTTTCATATCTGGTAAGAAGAGAATGTTTAATTTGATCATAAGGACGATCAGTGTCAGGGTGAGCGATTATTCAGGTCAGGTGAGCGCCGGTGTTAAGGTGCGACAGAAAACTTTATATTTAAATTTTTGACCTGTAACTCGATCGCTACTATATTGCGATTCGAGTGTGAGGAACCATAAATCTGGATGAAAATGCCAAAATTAGAAGTCGGAGTCCGTGTAGAAGTAGGTATAGTAATGTTATCACCAGATGTTTGATCGTCGGACAATATTGGATTACGATTTTTTTAGCTGTTGCTAAAGCATGTGCAACCACCTCATCGAGATCGTGTTGCGAAAGCCTTCGGTGATTCTTCGGCATCCGGAGGAATCGCGTCCACCATCTGGACACTAGCTCTTCTTGCCCACTGCGGATATGAAACCCATCGCGATAAACAAAAAGAGTGTTGATACGATTATTAGGCCCAGTTTGTCTAATTGCGTCCATACTACTAGTTCACAGCACCGCGAAAGCGAATATTGTTACTGGTATGATACAAGATGTTAGGGCCGATATGTGTTTTAAGTTCTGCACTTCTACCAATTTGAGCATTGAAGTCACTTACCATGATTTTTATATCGTACCGCGGGATGTTATTAGTGGTTTCTTCGTGTCTTCAGTAGATGCATGCACATTGACGATCGTTACATTAAATTTTAGCGTGCGGATTCTCAGTGTGAATATCCGCATATTAATTGGGCAGAAGTCGATAACATGTTGATTCACGTGACGATGCATGAGAAAGTCAACTCCAAATTCTCATCTGTTTTGATGACCGAAATAGTAAGAAGTCTTTGCTTTTGCTGTTTCATGGATTCTACTCCCTGGCCATCTTAGTTCTTGTAATGCCTCTACAGTGTGTAGCTATCGACTTGGCTTATGAGTTTTATTAGATCTCCTGTTCTTCTACGGCTAAGCACGTTCCAGGTTCCCATTTTTAAATCGTAGTCCGGGTACAGTTTTCGAGGTCATTCATGTAATGAGTCCAAGATAATCCGCGGCTAGCTTGCCATCATCAAGTAATATTCCATAGTTGATATTGAGGATGCTACCGTTCAGTGAATAGAATTCATCTGGCAGCATCTTTAAGAGATCACCATGGATAAATAGCTCGCTGCTGTTGCCAGTGTTATATATTTAACGTTAACTCATATGCCAATAGCAGGAGACTGGAGTACGCGGGCTTGTCACTCTCGTAGATGAAAAATAAAAAAAAAAATGAAAAACAACCTCCATCTGTATAAATTGATGACGATACATATAAAAAAACAAGGTTAGCTGCAATGGAATGTTGTCGTAGAAAATCAAAGCTTTGATGTCAAATTTCGATCTCCAAAACTTATTATAGATAGAACAGGATTCAAAAAGATCAACATGAAAACGGATGGATGCATCGCACCGTCTGGTAATTGAAATTTATTTCAGGTTTACTTTTTAGGTCGAAATTCCGAATGGGTTGGGCTCGAGGTTAATCCCCTAATCTCGGAAAAAGCAATTGTCAAATAGAATTGAAAATAAATTCTTTGGCATCAGAAAACGCCAGACTACTGAATCATACCATGAAAAGGGCTCTGAGCGCTCCTGATACGCTTAAGAAAATAGAAACGGAGACAAGGTATAGAATGGATATCATTCCTTGTAAAAAATAGGACAGCAATCAATCGGTTTAGTGGTTATCCTTCCCGTAGAGAATTTGAAAAAGGTTTCCTTGTGGGTGCTCGCATACAAGAAATCGAGATGAAATTTATCCCGGTTAAAGGAAGGATATGTTATCTACGGGATCGCGGTACATGCAACAATATTTCTTTAATGTACCCAGTAAAATTCAGAACGTTGACGAGAACTCTTTATACACGTGCTCTCATTTTGGTTGTTGGTAACTCTTAAATAAAATGTGTTGTGTAATAGGACCAATATGTGTCATAATAACACAAAACCTTTTAAGATCTAGCACCCATAACAACATGCGTTTTGAGGTGTTGATAAATGTAAATATTTTTTTTCTAGTATGTTTTAAAGGAAATATCTTAATCAACGATTTTTATTAGTAGTCCAATAAATGACCGTTTTCCGTATAATTTTACCAAACAGAACTGATTTGCACAAACATTTCGATTTAGGTTCTACTTATCCCCTACTTCAAAATTAACCCTGTGGGTGGATACATTTTCGAATGTGAAAAATGTTTGATCAAAAAATTGACTTTCACTACCGAATAAGTCAAAAAGTATTGAGGTTCAGAAAAATTTTTTTAGAACAAATGTTGCTTAGAATTAGTCAATCTATCTGTTCCCGGACTTATTTTCAATGAAATATTGTTGACCCTCGCGAAGGGGTGGCATGTACCACCATGGTTAAAGCAACCACCGGCACAGGGTCGACTTTGATGTAGAGGGTAAGTAGAACCTAAATTCAAATTTTTGTGCAAATTGGTGCTGTTTGGCAAACTTTTACAGTCTCGCCGTGTTTCTGGCATAAACTTCTCTTTTTCGCAAGAACATAATTTTGCATGATATAAATTGATACAAGTTTTTGCGCAGAGATGTGAATGCATCCCATGATCTAATGGCACTCATATCCAAACGAGACGAAAACATTGCTGATCAAATTGACTGCTCCAATTTTGGTCCGCAACGAACCACAACCAACAAGGGTGACAAATAATTCGTTCTCTTCTCCGGATATTTCCCTTGCCAACAAAAGGACTTTTACTCATTTCAACAAATCGGAGTGGGATAATTTTACTAATTTTACTGAAATTGAATTCAGAAACAAATTTTTACCACTTGATGCCCTCTCTGGGGAAAAAAGTTCAGAGATTTTCGCAAGGCAGATCCAGCTGACTCTAGAGTACGGGCGCGAATATGCCTATTAACAAGTTGGTAATGGAACACAAACGAAATAAACGGAGAGAAGTAGTGAGTAAATCAAGCCTTGGTATAAGTAAAAGTCTTGAGAACTTAACTCATCCTCGACAACCTCGAAACAACTGCATGATGTCCTTCGATGATATTTCAACCAAACACCACAGGAATGCGCAACTAAATTTAACACAGTTTACAGAAAAGCATATAACGACAACTACAGATTAAGACATCTACGCAAACTTAATATTGATAACTTAGCGGATATCATATTTGCCGAAGAAGTTGAGAATGCAATAAGGCAAATTGAGGTAATTAATTAGGAAATTAAGCTATCAAAAGCTATAGAACCCGACAACCTTCATGCTCAAACACATGGGACCCAAAAGCTTGAACTACGGCCAGAATCAGCACCATCTTAAAAGCTGGGTAACTTGAAGAAAATAGAGAATTTTACAGTGATCTGCATCCTTTCCTCGGTCGCAAAACTAATTAAAGCCCTGCTGACTAGATCTTTCAATTTGACCTCACACCAATATGGCTTCTGGACAGCATATAGTACAACTACCGCTCTACACCGAATTCAAAACCAAACCAGTGATGACTCCGTGCTAGAACATTCTTAGTTGCACTTGATCTATCAAAAGCTTTCGACACACTGTTGCACAGTGCACTACACTACTAAATGATATCTTAAACACTAATCTGACAGGTTTTAATAAGGCGGTGCTTGTGCCTTTTCTAGTGCTATGTAGAAAGTGTTCTTCGCGTCGACGGTCTTTGCTTCAGTGGGTGCATGCACGGCAGCCCCGTAGGTCCCATTGCGAGGGATAAATTTCATTAAGGTTTCTTGTATGCGTTTTGTGAATGCAAAAAAGCCAATACTAAATTCTCTAGAAGGATTAGTACTTCAGTATAGAGAGTGGCCATCCAAATCGTGTTTTCTGTTACACGTCCCGATTCAAGTCGAGTCCTTTTTCACATCCGGGTTAAATTTTGTTTTGGTAACCGGTCTGTTATTTTTTCTGATTGGTAGATTTAACGGTTACTTTTTTTAACCCTTTCTTGATTTCGCCTTCATACTTAGCCTGAAATAAATTTTAGTTGACAGAAAATATTAACATGGAGGTGTATTGAACACTTGGTGTCAGACCAGATGTGGTATTAGGCTGTTTTACGAACGTAAAAACAAACAAACAGTCATGCTTAAACATGTTTGATTTGAATTTCTTACTTTTCGAATAATGAACGGATAATAAGGGGTTTGCAATTATGCATCATACTTTTTTCCATTATCTGCGGTTGCGCCTAATAGTTAAGATACCCTCACCTTTTTTTACGATATACTGAAGTTCAGTGTTTAATGCAAATTTTTCCCTTTTTAGATCTAATAGAGATAATGCTAAATTTAACAACGATGACTGAATTTCCTCGAAAAGAAGTCGCAAAGGTATGAGATTTTTAAGTTATGTGTTTCCACAACAAATTGAATATATTCATATGTTAACTTTTAGATTATGAGTGATTTAGGTGTCAAAATAGAGCAAAGTACTGCAAATCTGCCACGTAATAATATTAAACAAAATACAATGGACAATTATTTTCTCCATGGAAGCGCTATAGAAACACGTTTAGATAACATGTTAGCTAACTTTAGTGAGATCGTAAATAAAGAAAATGTTAAAAATGTTGATTTAACAGAAGTCATAAATTTATATCAAAACAAAATAAGTATGCAGCAATGTACGTCAGAGTTTCAGAAAAACAATCTGGATCTTGCCTCTGAAGAGTTGACAAATTTAAAATATAGAATAGGATTTTTAGAAGCGGAAATGAATAGTTTTCAAAAAAGTAATTTCTCCTTACATTTATCAAAAGAAAAACTGAAATTAGAAATGGAAATAATGCAAAATGCTTTGACGTCACACAAAGCGGGCTATCATAAATTACAAATGTTAACTGATCAGCAAAGAGAGAAATATGAATCAAGTAAGATAGTAATACTCGATGTACTTATTCATTCTGTATTATATATAAAATCTATTTTCACTAGTTTTGACCAAGAAAGATGCTGAATACAAAGAAAAATACGAAGCTTTTGAAACAAAGTGCAATTTGTTGGTATGTTTATTTTTTGTATTTAATTTTTTTTCTTTTAAAAATTGCTTGATTGAAAACTTTACCAACAGGAATCAAACAATCAAGCTTTACGAGCAGAACTTAAAGATTTCAGAGAAAATCTGAGTAAAAATGACATGGAAATAAAACATTTGAAACAAATTAATCAAAAGTCAGCAAAAGAATTAATGGAAATAAAAATTGAACGAACCAATTTATTGAAAGAAATTGCTGAAAAAACACAGACAATAGAGAGTTTGGATAGAGAGATAAAAGAAATTGAAGCAATGCGTGAGACAGTAATGAGTTTAATGCAAAGTAGAAAACAAAATAAGAGATAGTTTTGAATAAAAAATAATTTTTTCTACACCCGTACTATAAAAATACACTTATATGACCAAAATCCGTTTTATTCATTTCGATATTCATTTCGATACAGATTTTATTACGATACAGATTTTTAATCAATAGAACGAAACCCATAGTTTTTCAATCAAACATGCTATGCATTTGATGTTTGTTGAAATTTTCGTATGGAAAAAAAATTGAACTTTGAAATTTGAAATTTTCGTTGTAATTTTCGTTCTTCGTTATTTACCGGGTGTAGAAAAAATAGCGTATGCCACTTTCATGTAATGGTTATTAATACACTTGCATATACCATACGAAACTCGCCTACTGCTCGTTTCGTATCCCGGTTAATGCTCGTGTATTAATAACCGCCATTACATGATCGTAGCATAATATACTATTATGAATTTAATTTAAAGAAACGTAATTAGCACTAGTTAGTAAAATAGTTATTAGTAAAATAAATTATTTTTGTTTTTTACTGTTTTTATTATTTTTAAATTATTACAATTATGATAATAAATTAATTAATGGTTTTGTGTTTATTGTGGAATCTTTGAAATAATTTATTAACCATTTCAAGAATTTAATTAAAAAGTAAATTAATTTTTTTTATTAGAATAACTATTTCAAATTTAAATATTTAAGATTCAATTATCACTAGTTTACAAATTTTTAACTTTTTTTGTCTCCCTGAATACACCCCAACTTTTCTTATGGATTTGGACCTCCTGAACACGAATATCATATCATATTCATTTTTTTGGTTAGCTCTTGTTTTTGAGATATTCACGAAAAACCAATTTTTTCGGTGATCAAAAATGTTGTTTCGGTTTTTGGGTTTCATATTTTACAAAACAAACAAATATTTTAATAAAACATGTGCATAGTAAATATGCCAACAAACATTTTGAGCTACGTTTTGTAAAAATCCACTAAGGATTCTGGAAGTTATAGTCGAAACATTTGAAAAAATACGAAAAATTCACGTTTTTTAAACATTTTTCCATTTTCAACACCATAAATTTTGAACAAATAAAGACACTAATTTCTTTTAATTTCTTGGAGCTATAGTAGCTTCAATTTTCTTTCTTTTAAGCTAAACTATACGAATATTGGTGGAGTTTGCACCAAGTTATTCAAGTTTTCCCCAAAGAAAGTCAAAACTCAAAATTTGGAAAAAAAATTTTATTATAAGAATAATTTAAATTCTGCAACTTACCGCATTTACAGCGACGTAGTAAATTAGTAGATAGTATATAAATTTTTGGGAAAAGTAGACCAACCAACCAACTTTTCTAATAGATATTGGTAATTATTGTTATGGTATGGTGCTGATATCAAAAATTGGAGCAACAGAAAGCATTTGTTAGCTCTATTTTATAAATAAAAAACTAAATTAAATGTTAAATTAAAATTTATATTGATGATATATTTGACAAACATTTTTTTAAAAACAAAAACAATTTAAATTTATAATTTTTAATTAACTATACCAAGGAACATGAGTTTTATTTGATGTTTTATTTATAGTTTTTTGGATCAGTTTCGCGTATAATATTCCAACAGTAATCTCCTAGCATATCAACTCCCCAATATCCTTGATGACGTCTTTCTAATGACATCATGTCTTGGTGGAAGCGTTTACCTTGTTCGTCGCTCTCAGCTCCCAGGTTAACCGGGAAAAAATCCAAATAAATGTAAAAAGTGAATTATCAGTGACATATTCACATTTAACTTTCGGTAATTTTCCAGCAAATCGCTTATCAACTCTTTATAGTTTTCTGCTCTGTGATTTCCCAAAAATCCATACACTACTGATTCGAATGAAATCCAAGCATTGAGTTGATTATTTGTCATTGTTCTTTTGAATCCATCATTACAAAGCAGTTTTCTAATTTGCGGCCCTACGAGAACTCCTTTAATTTTGGCGGTAGATATTGTTGGAAAAAATGTATAAAGATATTGGAAAGCTGCGGAATTCTTATCTATTGCTTTTATGAAGTTTTTAATCAGTCCCAATTTGATATGCAATGGTGTTAATATTACTTTTTCTGGATCAACAAGGGGAACATTTTTGACATTTAATGAACCAGGCTCAATAGCATATCTGCTCGGTCAATTTTGTCGAACATAATGATCACCGCGTGCTCGACTGTCCCATAAACATAAAAAACCAATTTTTTTGTATATCCACCCTGAAGACCGGTCACAATTGCAACTACCTTTAAATCAGCACAAACTTTCCATTTAAACGAATTGTAATGAATCAAATCTAACATTTCTTTCAAGTAATCATATGTTTCTTTTTGAGCAAACTGAAGAAAATACTGGTATCGCGGGTAATTTGTTGCCGTTGTGAAGAAGAGCTGCTTTGTGAAGAAGAGCTGTATCGATAGATGTGCCGTTGCTGTGATTCATTACAACACTAAGACTGGCCTAACTAGTTTTCAGGAGCGGGTTTTCCATAAATCGTCCAAATTAATAAAACAGTTGAGCAGAAAAAAATCTTCGTAAATTGGGTATCGTTCGTCGTCGACGTTTTATCCTAAAAGAAGATGGAGATTATGGTGATGAATCCAACAAACTGGACATGAGCGAGGACGATTACAATGAACGAGCTCGCGCCATAAAAGAAACGTTATAAAAACAACAACAGGACAGATTTAATATCCAAAAAGAAACGATAGGCCAAGCTTTTTCAGACAGATGGGTAAATCTAAGGCAAACGTTACTCACTGCATCAAATTTTGGTAAAGTATGTAGAGCAATTAAGTTACACTCTCAACTCAAACCAATATTATACTCCACAGTTTCAACTGAAAGCATGATTTATGGAAAGTTAAACGAAGATCTTGCCATAAAAGCCATCGAGGCTAAATTGGGAATAAAAATCAGTAGCTCTGATTTATTTATTCATGAAAAGGCCTATTTGCTTGGAGCTTCTCCCGTTTTACATATAACAATAGGTAAGGATAGGTAGGTAATTGTTAGTTAGGAGTGAACGACCCGGTTACAGACACCTGGCAAATCGTATCTAGCTACTACTGTTACGAGACAATCACAAGGACAATCACCTATACATATAATCTGCAATCAGCAATCCCGTATCTAAAATTTCTCGCCTGCAATCTCCAGTCGGAAACCTGTTATTCATGTAATTTATTAGTATAATAGGATGATGACTAAATTGTAGTCCTCTGCACTCTCCAATCTGAATTCATGTTATTAAAATCAATTAAAGCAAAAAAATTAATTGGTGTCCACCTATTTATATCAACGGAGCAAGCGCCAAATCTATTTTGGGTTTAATAAAAAAATTTCTCGAACGAAGTTAATATAAAAATCCATAACACGGGTTATGGTAAATTAAAAGTATTTCTAGATTCAGTAGATATCCACGCAAAGACAATTAATTTTTTTTTAAAGACCGAAAAGCGGACGCTTTTACGTTCACGCCTAAAGAACTGAGAAAGGAGATACTACTACTTAAAGGAATAAGTGGCGGATATACGGAGGAGGAGATAAAAAATAAAAAGTTGGCGGAATGTCCGAATATAAAGTTCTCTAAAATTCAACAATTTACAACTCCCTATACAAAAAGAGCTAACACACAACTGAATATGTACACCTTACAGCTCGAAACAGGTCAAAACCTCAGTGAATTGTTAAACATTAAATACCTGTTTCACCAGAGGATTCATTTCGAGAAACTAAAAAAACAAATCATACAATGCTTCAGGTGCCAAAGATTTGGGCATATAAGCCAAAACTGTGCATTTAACAAGAGATGTGTGAAATGTGGAGATAACCATGAAGCAGGCCAATGTGCAAGAGAAAAGGGAAACCCAGAAAATAAACCGGCTGCCTGCATAAACTGCGGCAAGGAAGGTCACCCGGCAAACTACCGAGGATGTGAAGCATTTATTAAATTCAAGAACAACCGGGATATAAACAAAGGAAAGGTAAGAGACCTCCTAAACGCTAGAAAGGAAAGCGTCCTTAGGACCATAAACAACTTCACAACGCCAAACAGATCATTCGCAGATGTTATCAACCCAAATAGAGATAAAAACCCTGACAACAGCGAAAACTACATTTCAGACTTCTTTAATGAGTCCAACAAATTATTCTACATGCCTCTTGGTACTTTGTTAGATAAAATCAACCAATTCTGGCCGAATTACATGAGAATCGAAAACAAAGGTCAAAAAACAGCTGAATACCTACAATTCATCATTTCTCTTACCCCAAAAATAAATATGAGCTGTAACAATATTTCAATTTTAGCTTTGAACGCCAACTCAATAATATCCAACCACAAACGCCTTCAACTTTTTTGAAACAATTAAACACATCAACCCGACTGCAGCTCTAATCTCAGAAACCCACCTTAATGGCAGACACAAGCTACACCTCGAAAATTTCAACATCATCAGACAAGATAAAAATGTAGGCACAGCAATATTTATAAAAAAGAACATAAAGTTCAAAATTATTCCATTCGAGAGCCTGTCAATATCGGCAACCTTTATAGACATAAATTACATAGATGCTCAAAAGAGAAATCGCTCTCTGATAATAGGGGCCATCTATATCCCCAGTAACCTTGGTCAAGGTATGAAACAGGACCTAGATAACATTTTGAATTTATGTCAGAATAAAGACGAGGTAATCATTGGAGGGGACTTCAATGCCAGAAACAAAAGATGGGGAGATAGCGTAAATAACGTGAATGGCAATCAATTATCAAATATACTTGAGGAACCAGACTGGATGAACTTCGAAATTGTAAACCCACCGGACCCAACGTTCCCGAGATCGGGTTCCTTCATTGATATGTTCTTAATATCGTCCAATTGTCTTCATAAAACGGACAATCAATTAAACTATAAGTGCTCTACTTTACCAGGAATATCTGACCATTTTGCAATACAACTAAACATCACAATTAAAAATTTTAACCCGTTAACAAACACTAAGAACCACATTTTATCTTTCAAACAAACAAACTGGGATACATACAAATCTGACCTAAGCTTTGCCCTCACGAACTTAAATATATCTCACTCGAGGAGTTTATCTAACGACGAAATTGAAAAAACTATTAATGAGATCAACGTAGCAATTATTAACACAAATCTTAAACATGCCAAACAAATGAGACCTAAGGATTTAAAGTACGCCAATCTATCTGAAGTTGCACAGAAGATGCTCAAATTAAAACAAATCTGGTCCACCAAGCTAAAGAGGATATTTAGCAAACACAAAAACAAAATCAATGCCGAATACAAAGAACTCAAAGCGAGAATCGATTGTCTCAATGCCTGCCTAAAGGACAAAATTTCGAGTGAACTAAATACTAACTTCAGACGAAAACTCGAGGCCATCAAACCTTCGCCTCGAGTTTTTAAGGAAATTAATAAGATTACCGTAGGGAAATGCGACAAAATAAATGTATCAAGAGACCCAATCAAAAGAGGTGATAACATCTATATCGACCTAAACGAAAAACTAAACGCGTTTGCCGAATTCTACAAGGAAATATATAAGGAAAAAATCCCAACTTATAATCTAAACACAACAAATGAGGTCATAAATTTATGGAATAACATCTCACGAGACAACGAAAAAGAATTGACGGAATTCTCTCAGCAAAACTCTGCGCTGAATCCGGGTAATCTAGAACTCTTTTGTAATACAAAGATTACGTCGGACACAATAAAAGCCCTAAACAATTAAAAAATCGATGGGACCGGACAATATTTCAAACTACTTCATCAGGAAAGGTGTTAAACAACTGGCAGAGCCCCTAACGATCATTATAAACAACTGTTTGGATAACGGTTTCTTTCCAAATGCATGGAAGATAGCGAAACTTATACCTATCCCTAAAACTAACGCGTCACACGACATCAGAGACTTCAGGCCAATTTCGATGCTCTCAAATATGGGAAAAATTCTGGAAAAAATAATGTTTAAATTGCTTTGATAATTTTGATATCATCCCTCATGAACAGTTCGGATTCAGGAAAGAACACTCTACAGAGCATGCGCTCTTATATCTCCATGACAATATCGTCAAAGGACTAAACAACAGAAAATGCACAGTCTCTTGCACTTTAGACCTCGAAAAAGCTTTTGACCTCACATGGCCGAAAGGTCACATATACAAACTGCACAGGGCCAACACCCCGCCTTACTTAGTCCGCATTATAAAAGTTTCCTCACAAATAGAAAACTTTTTATTGAAATTGATAATCAGAAATCTAACACAATACCAGTGAATTCAGGAGTTCCGCAAGGATCCATACTTGGACCCTGGTTATTTAACACTTATATTCATGACATTCCAACTAGATTGTCCAATAACTCCAAAACAGTTCTTTATGCTGATGACACTATAGTTTTCGCACAAGACGAAAGACCACATCTTGCATTAGATAAGATCTTAAAACACATTACATTCATACAAAAATAAATATTAATGTCGAAAAATGCCAATTAATTTGCTTTAGAAACTCAAGTGGAAGAGGACACCATCTAGCTGTACGAGAAAGTAAACAATTAACTCTCCAAATCAATAATAGCGAAATCAAAACCGTCGATAAGATCAGATATCTAGGTGTTAATATCCAAAACAAAACTGTTTCAATCAACATATGAGAGCCACTATAAACAAAGCTAAAGGTGCAGCCGCGCTGCTAAAACCAATTCTGTCATCTAACAATGTTGAAAGCAAAACTAAGCTTCTTGTATATAAAACATTAATAAGACCTATTTTAACTTACGCTTGCCCTATCTGGTTCACAATTAGTCCCACAGTAGCTAAGGAACTCCTTGTCTTCGAAAGAAAAATCATCAGACATTGTCTCCAAATTTAGAAGGAAAAATAAAAAATATATACACAACAAGATTATTTATAAAGATTCGGGAATAACCCCTATTCTTCAATACTCTTACAATCTAGCCGTCACTAGACTAAAAAGACTACAACATCACCCCAACCCTCTTATGAGGAGCATTTACCACGACAATGTCACAACTCCACTGGAAAACGGTACCTACTACGTATCACCGATCAGTTTAATAAACACAGAATCTCTCGTGTCTTTGCAAGCTAATACCAGTCACTTGAGAGGTTAAAGTACACACCCTGTCTTCGTGCTCCGTGATCTGAATAGGCGTGCACCAACTAATCTAAATTAGTACAATACTTTATTGTTCCCTGTAAATATGTAAATAAATTAGTTTTAGTTTTAGGTAGTTCATAAACAGCGCTCAAATGCTGAAAAAAACGTTTCATATAATGCCCTGAGCAAGCATAAATTTTTCTAGTAAATAAGATACAGTTCATAATAAGTTGAATTAGAGAAAATACTGTAAATTGAATTAAAACAATTTTCATATATCAAAAAATCAATTTTTGAAAAACGGTAGCACTTGACAGTTCTTGTCAGTGTATCCAACATATAAAAACAAACTATGTTTAGTTTTTTTTTTAGTAACCGCTGTAAAATATACTTGTAAAATGAATGTTTCTAAAATGTCTCATTAAAGGAATTGAATTGAATTGAAATTAACAAAATTCAACACTCAATTTCAGTGTCAGCTTCACAATTCAAACAAATTTTATATATATTTTTTTTTTTTTTTTTTTGAACACACTAAAGCAATTTGACAGTCTTTATAAACATGTATAATCACAAAAATAACTTATTGAAAACAAAACAAACAATTGAACGATTAATTTATATATAACAAACTACATTGTATTAAAACATATACCTGATAAAACTTCATAGTATAAAAATGTTGATTTTTCTGTAGTTGTTGGTAATCCACTTTGATATTTTCTCATTGTAATTCCATCATGATTTTCTGTATCATTTTTTATTACAACAATATCATCATTAAAACTGTTTGAATTACATAAATCACATTTTTCCTCAAATTATTAAGATAATAATATGATATTATTCAATAAATAAAATAACCAATAAATTCTTAATAAATGAACAAGAGAAAATTTAAATATTTATTTTGTTTTATATTAATTATATTAAGAGCAAAAAATTTACACGTCTATTCACGATGAAATCACTTTCTCCTCTCCATGAAGCGCACGTTGAGAATATGCGAAAAAAAATACGAAATGGATAAGAAGAAACTGGTATTGAAGGAAAGGAAAATCGCAATAATGGAAATGCAAATGGACTTTAAAAAGAAGAAAATGGCTCTTGAGGAAAAGGATCGTTTAGAAGAAAGGAAATTTAAAGTTGAAAATTTAGAAATAAAAAAAGGAAAACTGGAATTAGAAGTGGAAAAAGTTGTGATAAAATAATTTTATTTAAGAATTTTAAAAAATGTGATAAAAATGTAAAAACTATATTACCTACCTAAGATATTAGGTAGGTAATATAGGTTTTCATTTTATTTAAGAATTTAAAAAAATGTGATAAAAATATAAACCTATATTACCTATAAAATATTTCTAAAAATGAGTTTATAGTAAAAAATGAATTAAGATATTTGAAATGAATTAAAACAATATTTGGTTTTTATAAAAAAGTTTTATTACCATTAAAAAAATTATGCAATTGAATTCAATATGCTATTTCTTATTTGTTAATTATAATAACTCAAGAACACACAAAATGATAAAAATTCAAATAACGAAACGTCAAAATTCAACAAGATGTGTATTTTTCACACAGGTATAACCATTAAAAAAAATTTCCCTTTTTATTTTGTAACAGTGTACAATTTTGCTTTCGATCCAGTTCACCGATACCAATTCCAATTCGAAACGAATACATCATTCGAAACGAATAGCAATTCGAAACGGATTCACAAATAGCTCCCCAGGACACAAATCTGTTGAACCAATATTGGTTTGTTGAAACAACATTTTACGATCGGGAATTTCTTATAGTGCTATGTATCCTCGCTTGAAGAACTTTTATTTCCAGTGATTGCTTCCTGAAATTGTTGATCCGCGTTATTCCAGAAAAAGAGATTTTAGGGATTCATGTGTAGACAGTAAGGGTTTAGATTCAGAGAATTAATTTATATTTGCATTTTTATTATTATTTTTATTATTATTATTAAATAGATTAAATTTTAATTTTTTTAATTTATTATTAATATATATATATATATATATATATATATATATATATATATATATATATATATATATATATATATATATATATATATATATATATATATATATATATATATATATATATATATATATATATATATATATATATATATATATATATATATATATATATATATATATATATATATATATATATATATATATATATATATATATATATATATATATATATATATATATATATATATATATATATATATATATATATATATATATATATATATATATATATATATATATATATATATATATATATATATATATATATATATATATATATATATATATATATATATATATATATATATATATATATATATATATATATATATATATATATTTATGAATATTAAATAATTCAATTATGTTATATAAGATTTTTTCTATTTTGCGACTAAAATAAAGTCATTTCGATACCCAAATGCGTATCGAAATGGCCTTCATTACGATACGCAAAGTTTTGTTTTTCAAGGTTGGTCACATTGGTCATTCAAACGTCAGTGAACATTAAGACGAATAATTATGTAAATAAAATTAATAATATCTAAATTAGTGTTAAATATTTTAATTAATTAAAATAATTAGTAATAATAACAAAATTTCAAATTGACTATTTTTTAATAAAATACACATTTTTTAAAATTTCAAGACAAAAAATGCAAAATAGAAAAAATAGTATAAAAAACTCGTTAAATAAGACGTTTTATCGCACTTATCCTTTAGAAAACTCCCCGCAGCGCGGGTCGTTTTCTGAACAGATTGCTTGCGATAAAATCGTCGATTATGAAACTAGTTTCTTAATATACTATATATGTTTGTAATCAAAATGTTAGTTATATAAGATAGTTATTAAGTTTATATAAATGTAACAACCCAACTTCTTAATAATAAATACCTTCCCATTCCTTTCCACGGCGAACGTATCCTTCACCTTCACGTGGTGTTCGCTGGACGGTTATGTATTATTTCCAATCATTTGTATATGCTATATAGTTGACACTCAGAAAATGCATATTATTCAAAATTAAATTAAACGAAAATTTTTCGAAACAAAATATGTAGTTAAAATTTAATTTTTTATATCCTTAAAAATGTTGAGCCGATTTTAAACAAAATCTTTTATTCGTTATTTTTTTTATATGTGGTTGCAAATAAATTGTTTTTATTTTAATTATTTTATTACATATGGTAGAGAAATCAAACATTCTGTTGTAATTTATTTAATTAATTTTATATAATTTTTCTTTAAAAAATAAAATTGAAGATAATATTTTAACATTCAATATATAATTTTAATACAATATGTAAAAATAAAAATTGAAATATTTTTCTGAATGTAGTGAGGTATGAACAATGAATAATTGAGATACATAATTGACGGAGAAGGATTCTATTATAAAATTTAAGAAAAAAAAGTTTGTAAAAAGTAGGTTTGCTAAATCAATTGTTGTAAAAGAAAAATTATGTAAATAAAAATTGAGCAAAATAAAAATTTTTGAATAAAAGGGATCAGTTTTTGTTGATTTGTTAATTTGTATTTTAGGTAGATTTCAATATGTGGCTATTGCAATGAGCGTCATATCGGGATTACGAAAAAATTCTAAAAACTAAATTTTATATATAATAAGCGGAGCAGAAAATTGTTGGCATCAACAAAAAAATAAACTTGACTTTACTAATAATTTCTGTTGCTTTACAAGGCAGCTATCACTATTGATTTATCGATAGTAAAAAACAATAAAAACTACACTATTTAAAATTTATATTTGTAATATTTTTTCTTTTTTAATTAATATTTTCACTTGAATGCTTGGAATTAAATTTATCTTCATAGAGATTATATTTACAACTAATCATACGACAATTATCTACTTAAAAAGAAACCTCATTAAACTAATTAAACAAAAGTTGGGAAAACCGAAAAACTATTAAAAAGGAGAAGTAATTGCTTTCATCATAAACGTAAGGAGTAACACAAGGTGGGCGGTGATAGAAAAAAATTTACATTATCAAAAAACAAAATAAAGAGAAAAAATAAAAGAAACAAACCTTACAGGTATTAATAGACATAAATAGGGGCTTAACTTTATGGTGCTTGAACTAACCTAAATAGTTCTGATGTTATGATGTTTTGCCTCCTCACAATTCATTTTTTGTTTATATTTTTCTGTATAATTCCCAACTTCGAAAACAAAAATGGAAATTATACTTCATTATTTTAAAATAATTCTTTACTGATGTTTGAGAACGACTGAACTTTTAAAATTATTTTTTATGGCACAATAAATTAAGTAAAAAATTATTTTTTTCTAAATTTTGAGTTTTGACTTTATTTGGAAAAACGTGAATAACTTGGTGCTGCACCAAACTGCACCAATATTCGTGTCTTTTAGCTTAAAAGAAAGAAAATTGAAGTTACCATAGGCTCCAAGAAATTAAAAAAATAGTGTATTTATTTGTTCAAAATTTATGGCGTTGAAAAAGGAAAAATTTAAAAAAACGTGAATTTTTCGTATTTTTGCAACTTTTTTCGACTGTAACTTCCTGAATGGATTTTTACAAAATATAGCTCAAAATGTTTGTTAGCATATTTACTATGCACTTGTTTCATTAGTATTTTTAATTTGTTTGTTTTGTAAAATATGAGACCAAAAAACCGAAACAACATTTTTGATCACCCAAAAAATTGGTTTTTCGTGAATATCTCAAAAATAAGAGGTAACCTAAAAAAATAAATATGATATTCGTGTTCAGGAGGTCCAAATCTATAAGAAAAGTTGGGTTTTATTTCGGGAGATTTTTCTTATAAACTAGTGTTATTAATAATTATCAACGGAACAGTTTATAACGTAGGTTACTATCAGCTTGAACACTCGAGTACTTAGAATTTATAGCTTTTACTAATGATTTCTTAATCTGTCTATATTTCACACTTACACCATTAAAGGCAGCATTATTTGGTTGATCAAAATAACAACTTCAGTTGGCCATTAAGAGAATTAAATATTTCCCGCATTTCCACAAAACTAAGGTTATTCACATATGAATATCCGGTTTAGTGTCATTGGAAAGAAGGGATGCATTGCATCCCTATAAGAACTTTACTAATTAACCATCATGTTTTTGAGATTCTAATGGAGAAATAAACATTAGTTGTCCTAAAACGCTCAAAACTTATACACAATTTTAATTTACTAAAATTTAAAATTCAATAAAAAAATTTATCTTTACAGTATACCCTGTTTTTATACATTATCACCCCGACTACCGAAGGTAAGTCATGTCACTTTAAATGACTAAAGTCACATCGCATCAATTTTCGTATTGTTGAAGTCGTTTTTTACGCCTCAAGTCATTTTATACGACAGATGTCACTCAGAAAATTTTTGAGCTCCGAAAAATTTATTTATTTAAATCGTATAGTTTTAATTTATATCAAATTGTATTATAAACATCTGCTAAACATTAATACTAAAGATGATAACAAGAAATAGTTTTCTCACTGCAAATTCAACTAATTTCAAGATTGAAAATAAATCTAATTTGGATGATGAAAAACTGAAGCAATTGGATGAAAAATTCAAGTTACTCGAAAGTGAGACTTTAAAGAAATTGGATCAATCAATTGCCTTATGGGCTGAAGATCAGCGTAATACAATTTCTAATCATTTCTCGGATCTGAAGAAAGCTTTCTTGGAAGAAATTAACCAAGAAATTGAAACTCTCAAGAAAAAGGTTGTTACCCTTGAAAACAAAGTCAATTCCTTTGAAGATAAAGATAGTTTAATGAATGATTTCAATAATAACCGGACAAAACTGGTCATCAATGGAATCCCCAAAATTGTCAATGATTCAAATGAAATTATATTGTCTAAGATTTCAAGTGCTGTTGGTTTTGGAAATCCTCCAAGAGTCAGAGCTTACCGGACCAAGTTTAATGATCAAAGTGATTCTCTACTGTTAAACTTTGAATCTGAATTTAACAAGGATGAATTCTTCTTCAACTATATGAAAATTGCAAACCGTCTAACCGTTGAAAATATCTTTAACGAACCAGGAAATTTCAATAGGATCTTTATTCAATTTGCGATGTCCAAAAATCAATTTGCACTTTTCAAAGAGGCCATGAAATTTAAAAAGGAACGAAAAATTAGAAATGTCAAAGTTGGACAAATCGGTCTTGATGTTACTTTTAACAATGGCAGAAAAGCTAGTTTCTCATCAATTAATGATCTAAATCTTATGATTATCGCAAACCAAGTTTTTTAGGAGCTCTCTTTTTCCGAAGATAATGTCAAAAACAAATATATATGAAAAACTAACCTTTTTTATCTTCAATCTGGTGAGTGTTATTATGAAATGCTTTCTTTTGTTTCCTTTTTTAATTTTGTTGTTTATTTCATCACTTGATTTTTATTTCTGTGCCTTTGATTATGCCTTTTTCATGATATCTAAATGTTTGCCTCTCTTATTGAGGCTATCAAAATTTAATTTCCCAGATTAATTCATTTAAACTTTCCACAAATACTCTTAACATTAATAATATTATTTTAAAATCAGCTTTTAATAACAATAATAATTTCAATTTTATTCATATTAATCCTGGAAGTCTTAAACCAAATCTAAATGAAATTCGTTCTGTTATCAATAATTTAAACTTACATGCACTTGCTATTTCTGAATCTTGGTTTAATGAGAGTATTAATGATCGTTTAATTGCAATTAATGGACTTAATTTATTCAGACATGATCGTGTTGGAAAACGTGGTGGGGGTGTTGCTATTTATTTACTTAATAGTATTAAGGGTAAAATTGTATGCAAAAGCAGATCAAATAGTATTGTTGAATATTTATTCATTGAAATCATTAATAATAATAATGAGAAATTGTGTTTTGGAGTCGTTTACAATCCTCCCAATAATAAAATTTCTGATAATTTGAAGCGTGTTTTTTCTGATTTATCAATTAGATATCCTCATTTAATTATTGTTGGAGATTTTAATATTAATCTTCTTTCTAAATTAAAAAAAACAACTAGTTTTATAAAGTTTTTGTCATCAATTTCCTTAAATATCTGTTCTGAAGAACCAACTAATTTTGTTGACGGATGTAATCCAAGCTTAATTGACCTGTCAATTGTCAAAAATCGTAGCTTAGTTAAAAGTTTTTCCCAACTTTCTATTGGTAGCTTTACGACACATGATTTATTATTTGGTTCTTATTCAATCAACATGTCTTCTTTTGTTAATAATAGTTTTAAATTTTATCGTAATTTCAAAAATATTAATTTAGATAATTTATTATTTTGTGCTTCAAAATGTGATTTTGATAAAATTTATTGTCTTTCTAATATTGATGACCAAGTTCAAGTTTTGACCGATGAATTAAAAAAATTAATGAATATTTTTGCTCCTTTGAGGAAAATTAAAATCAAGAAAAACACTGCTGCACCTTGGATGAACGATTCACTATTAAATTTGATTAATCGTAAAAATTTTTACTATTCATCGTTTAAATCTGAAGTGAACATTCACCTTAAAAACAATCATCTCATAATGTTTAAAAAACTTCGTAACAAATGTACTAATCTTAGAAAATATCTTCAACGTGAATGGTTTAATTCTAAAATTGATCCAGACCTTCCTTCTAAGACATTATGGAATAACTTGAAAAATAATGGTGTTACTAAAGATTCTAATAATGTTATTACCAGTTTTTCGGCTGAAGAATTCAATAACTATTTTTCAAATTCATTTTCTAAAAAAACTGCACATCTGGTAACTTTTGATAATGATTGTGATGAAGCTGGTTGTTTTGAATTCTCTACTATCACTGATATCGATGTCGATTTTTATCTTAGTTCTATTAAAACTAATGCTTGTGGTGTTGATGAGATTCCAATATTTTTCATAAAAATGCTTGGTTGTTTCATCATCCCATTTATCACTTATATTGTCAATAACTGTATTACACAGTCTTATTTCCCTGAGCATTGGAAATGTAGTATTATAAAACCTATCCCAAAAAAATCAAATCCAACTAATCTAGAAGACTTCAGGCCAATTAGCATTTTACCATCATTATCAAAAGTTTTGGAAAAAGTATTGAAAAACCAAATTGAAAGTTATGTTGATAATAATTCTCTTCTCTATAAATTTCAATCTGGGTTTAGAAATGGACTCAGTACTAATTCAGCAATGCTTAAAGTTATTCATGATCTTTGCCTTGCCTTTGAAGAGAATAAAGTGTCAATAATTTGTTTCCTTGACTTCAAAAAAGCTTTTGATCTTGTTGATCATATGTCTCTTTTGTTGAAACTAAGAAATAAATTCAAATTCTCAATCAGATCTTGTAACTTTATTAAATCGTTTTTATCTAATCGCAAACAACAAGTTTCTATTAATAATATTCTATCACATCAAGTTGAGATTAGCTCTGGTACTCCTCAAGGTGGCATTTTATCTGCTTTATTATTCACTATTTTTATTAATGACCTTCCTGATTATGTTGACATCAATACCCATCTTTATGCGGATGACTCTCAGATTTATTGTTCTTTTCCGTCTGATCAATTTAATTTATGTGTTGATAAAATGAATGCTTCTCTTTCTTCTATTTCTGATTGGACAAATTTGAATCATGTTTATGTTAACCCATTAAAATCACATGCTATGATTATTAGCAGAAAGAAAATTAATAATCCTCCTCCCATTTTATTTGATGGTAATGTCATTAATTATGTTGAAAAAACAAAATCATTAGGTTTAATTCTTAATTATGATCTCACTTTTGATGATCATGTTATTAAAATTTGTGGTGAAGTTAACAGTTGCTTAGGGATGCTTTATCAATCAGTTAGTTTCACACCTGTCAATTTACGTTTGAAACTTGTTAGAGCTTTAATAATACCCAAATTACTATATTGCTCAAATATTTTCCATAATTGTTCAAGAAAAAGTTGGGATTTACTAAATGTAACATTTAATAACTGCGCAAGATATATATTTAATCGAAACAGATTTAGTTCAATTTCTACCTTTTCTTTTCAAATTTTAAATTGTTCTCTTGAAAATTATCTTAAATGTCGTACTTGTCTATTTTTGCATAATTTAATAAAATATAAATGTCCAGACTATCTTTATGAACTTCTCATTTTTCCAAGATTTCAACGAAATAAGTTACTGAAACTTCCAAACAGTTGCCTTTCTTCACAATTTAGATCATCGTTCTTTGTTGAGAGTATTAGATTGTGGAATAATCTTGAAGCAGGCATTAGAATTCTTGAATCAACTTCTGACTTCAAGAGGAAATGCTTGCTTCATTTCTCCTCATGTTTAGGGTTTGGTCATTGCACAGAAGTGATAATCAATAAGTTTAGGCTTTTTGAACTCAAATTACTATTTATTAAAGAAAGCAGTTCATTAATGTCACCAGATTGATTTTGTTACATTTTCAATAATTCTTTATTTTCACAATTATTTAATTCTTTTTTTTTTTTTTTTTGTATTAATTAATCAATGAATAATTAATATTTTAATATTAAACTTAGTTCACGATAAACTTCGGTTTAAAAAGGAATTCCTTATGTGATACTACACTGTATAAATAAATAAATAAATAAATAAATAAATGACATTTTAGTCGCCTCAATTTTTCATGTGACAATAATTTTTTCAAACATCTTTAATTGTTTTTGTGAAATTGAAGAACGTGTAATGAAGCGCTGCTTCGTTGACTAACAACGAAGTGGCATAGCACGCCGCGTACCTAGCGAGCTTGTATTAATAGCCCCAAACCAGCCGCAGTCCATGGGGACGAGAAAGAAATCCTGCTGCTCCAGCACAAATACCGATTTAGTACGCGCAACATGAGATAACGGATGTAAGAAAAAGAACAAGTGAACTAAACAGACTCTGGCGACCCCCGTGTACGAACGAACCACGATCACCACGTCCAGCCCCTACAATTCACAGCACACCTTCACATGCTTTCACGTCTCATACACTCACACACACACCTAGACACACGTGAAATAACCCATTATCATTCTTTAACAAAAAAAATGTTATAGATTTCGAAAATTAAAACAATATAAATCAATTTAAACGTAAAATATATATTAAATGCAATTGTTTTATACGTTTAGCAACAGAAAAACGTCCAACAATTTTTTCCTTTATTACTTAAATTGATAGTAATTCTTCACTTGCTTATGTTTTTTTTTATTTTGTACACCTTCCGTGTGGTGACCAGCCCACCCTTTCAGTTTAGTCAACTTATTAGTCAACTTTTTCAATTCACTTAACTTTTCGAATCACTTAACTTTTCAAATCACTTAACCAGTGTACTTTACGTATCCAGTGTACGTTCGCGTTAAGTATTATTATATTCAATATCTTATTTCACGACTTAAAATATCGTCGTTAAAAAATTAATTAGTAAACAAAATTTTATAAAATAATTTTTCTTATGAAATAAAATAAGAACGCAAGTTCTTATTTTTCATTTTGTCTAACCTTTCACAAAAATGCCAAACAGCGTTTTTTATCACGTACACCAAGTTGTGGAGATTCGTTAGAAACGAATCAAAAAAGCAGTTGTTGTGTGGTAACGAAAGTGAGCTAAGCTCCCAATTTAATTCAGTGTTGGTGAATTAAGAATTAAATTTTAAATTTATTTTGTGTTATGATTAAAATTTAAATGGTGTTATTATAATACAAAAATTAAATGTGGTTACAAATAAAATTTGAGTTTAACTGATATATATATCTATATGTTTGTGTTTTATTATCAACAAAAATTATAAATGAGAAAATTGCAATAATATCAGTTTTGGTGGATTCTAAGTACCCAAGGAAATTAATATCAGTTTTCTTTGCTGTCCATATGCTGAAGTATCTGGGCACAACATAATTGGCGACCTTGCCAGGAGCTAGACCAGCACAAGGAACACAAAAAAAAAGGAAATAGATCGGCACAAGGAACAACACAAGTGCCGCCACACAACAACTCAACCCTGGAAAGGAAAAAGGAAATCAACTCAACCCTGACAAAATTTCAACTCAGCTTTTGGAAGTCTAACCAAGGAAAGTTCAAATAAGAAGTCAAAATAAGAACTGACACAGGTGTTTTAATTTAGCGGGTGAGTGATTTACTATTGTTCATTTCAATTAACACAACCTTTTTTTTTACTAATTAATTACTTTTACCTTTGGAATCAATGATTCAATTAGAAATTTAAATAAATAAATTTAATTTATAGAAAACTTTTAATTCTTGTGGATAAAAATTTAAAATCTTTGTTTTTGAATAGATAAATCACTATGAAAAGTTTTGTTTGTTTAAAGTTTTTGACAATTTTAATGAAAATTTAACTTTGTAGAAATTGTTGGAAGTGATTGAATTTTTCGTGAATAGATAAATATCTATAAAATAACTATTGTTCATTTCAATTAACACAACCTTTTTTTAACTAATTAATTACTTTTACCTTTGGAATCAATGATTCAATTAGAAATTTAAATAAATAAATTTAATTTTGTGTTATGATTTATAGAAAATTTTTAATTCTTGTGGATAAAAATCTTTGTTTTTGAATAGATAAATCACTGTGAAAAGTTTTGTTTGTTTAAAGTTTTTGACAATTTTAATGATAATTTTTTTTTGCTGTCAGAAATTTTATTTTTCATTCATACAAACTATGATATTTAAACAGTAGGCTTTGGTTTAACTGTCGGCAATTCTTCTTGTCGTCGATAATTTTGCTTTGTCGTTATGAAAATTCTTTGTTGTCATTTTTTCTTCTAGCAAAATGAAATATAGGTTCATCTTGGTAGGCGCATAAATGCTATAAATTTGTAATTTATTTTTGACACACAAACATAAACATGCAATCACTTATATGAATGAAAACGGACATTTTTATTATTTGCAAACTGCATTTTTACATAATTTGGTATTATTATTTGTAAAAAAATTTTATTTAGTTTAAATTTTATCTTTTAAACAAAATTATAATTAAAAAAAATTATCTCATTAAATACCACTCTTCATTGAAATTTTTGTCTAAAATTTTTCAATTTTACTCATTAAATTATTTTTAAGCAACACTGCTCAATCAAACCACTACATAAACCACTCGTCCTTCGGACTCGTGGTTTATTGTGCGCTTTGATTCGCAGTGTTGCTAAATAATTTAATTCGTAAAATCAAAAAATTTTCGAAAAAATTTCAATGACTTGTGGTATTACAACCGAAAATTTAACTTTGTAGAAATTGTTGGAAGTGATTGAATTTTTCGTGAATAGATAAATATCTATAAAATAACTATTGTTCATTTCAATTAACACAACCTTTTTGAACTAATTAATTACTTTTACCTTTGGAATCAATGATTCAATTAGAAATTTAAATAAATAAATTTAATTTTGTGTTATGATTTATAGAAAATGTTTAATTCTTGTGGATATCTTTGTTTTTGAATAGATAAATCACTATGAAAAGTTTTGTTTGTTTAAAGTTTTTGACAATTTTAATGAAAATTTAACTTTGTAGAAATTGTTGGAAGTGATTGAATTTTTCGTGAATAGATAAATATCTATAAAATAACTATTGTTCATTTCAATTAACACAACCTTTTTTAACTAATTAATTACTTTTACCTTTGGAATCAATGATTCAATTAGAAATTTAAATAAATAAATTTAATTTTGTGTTATGATTTATAGAAAACTTTTAATTCTTGTGGATAAAAATTTTTGTTTTTGAAAAGATAAACCACTATGAAAAGTTTTGTTTGTTAAAGTTTTCGACAATTTAAATAAAATTTAACTTTGTAGAAATTGTTGGAAGTGATTGAATTTTTCGTGAATAGATAAATATCTATAAAATAATTGTTGTTCAATTTAATCAATAGAACCTTTTTCTAATTCATTAATTACTTTTTACCTTCGGAATCGATAATGCAATTGGAAATTTAAATAAATAAACTTAAATTTGTGTTACGAGTTATAAAAAAATTTTTTTAAACTTTTGTGAAAATTGAAAACCTGATTAAAATTTTCGTTTTTAGATAAAATCTCTGTGAAGAGTTTTTGGTTGTTTAAAGTTTTGGCAATTTAAATAAAAATAGTTGACTTCTCTGGAAATTGTTGGAATTGATTAAATTTTTCTTGAATAGATAAAAATCTATAAAATAATTATTGTTCAATTTAATTAATAGAACCTTTTTCTAATTAATTAATTACTTTTTACCTTCGGAATCGATAATGCAATTGGAAATTTAAATAACTAAACTTAAATTTGTGTACGAGTTAAAGAAGATTTTTAAGCTCTTGTGAAAATAGAAGAAACTGATTAAAATTTTCGATTTTAGATAAAATCTCTGTGAAGAGTTTTTGGTTGTTTAAAGTTTTGGCAATTTAAATAAAAATAGTTGACTTCTGTGGAAATTGTTTGGTATTGATTAAATTTTGCTTGAATAGATAAAAATCTATAAAATAATTATTGTTCAATTTAATTAATAGAACCTTTTACTAATTAATTGATTACTTTTTACCTTTGGAATCGATAATGCAATTGGAAATTTAAATAACTAAACTTAAATTTGTGTACGAGTTATAGAAGATTTTTAAGCTCTTGTGAAAATAGAAGAAACTGATTAAACTTTTAACTTTTGATTTTTGTGGAAAATTGATGGAATTGACTAAATTGTTGATTCTTTTTCTTTTTCTATCTTCCTCAATTCTATTTAGAATTCTGCATTACGTAAAACAACCGTACAGGTTGTATTTGGTAACTCAAGCTTTTTATCTCTTAATTTTTCTATAAGAATGCTGCGCTACTGTAGTTAATAATCGTATAAGTTGTCTTTTGTAACTTTAGAATCCAAGGGGATTCATTTCTTAATAACTTTAGCTGAAGGATTTAATTAGCTTCAATTGGAATTTGGCTCACTTTTAAAATACCCTTTTCATCGGAAAAGCCATATTTTGGGTCTGAACCGGTTTAACCTTCAAATTCGTAAAATAAATAAATAAATATAAAAATAAATAAATAAATAAAAAAAAGTTTTAACTACTTTTGGTTAACTACTCACGGTTGTTGATTGAAACATTTTTGGTTTGTTTGATTTTCTTAAACGATTTAACGGAAAATTGTTGACCTTTATGGAAGTCAACTAAATTGGTCGAAACTTTTGATAAGCTTCTATTAAATAAAAATTTTTTTACTACTTTTGAAAAATTACGGTTATTGATTGAAATATTTTTGGTTTGTTTGATTTTCTTAAACAATTTAACGGAAAATTGTAGACCTTAATGGAGGTCAACTAAATTGATTCTTTTCCTTATTCTATTTTCCTCAATTCTAATTAAGAAATACTGTGCTACTGTAGGTAATAATCGTATAAGTTGTCTTTTGTAACTTTAGAATCCAAGGGGATTCATTTCTTAATAACTTTAGCTGAAGGATTTAATTAGCTTCAATTGGAATTTGGCTCACTTAGGCTTAACCTTCAAATTCGTTCTTCATTTAATTTATATACAACGGTTTCCATGTGGGTTTCAAACGTTTATTACAATCCAATTATAACGGGATAAAATCTGGGACGGAGCAAATTTAAAATCAATTGGTAAACTCTTAATTCAAACTACTGCTAGTCAGCTGTACAGATTGGGCTTGGGAATTGCATAAATCTTTAATTAAATTCACCTCTGTTTTAGATTAAGTAAATTCATTCTCTTTTATAAAATCGTTGACCAAGAGTTTAACAGCCAACGGGGCTACTCGCACGAGCGACACTAATATTGTTCTAAGAGGCTTATAACGTGTAGTTTCTTCCATATTGTTCTAAGTGGCTTGTAACGTTTCACTACTGCAAACACTCAAGGAGCTGTTAGGTACCATCTCCACTGTAATAGTTAGATTTATATGTCAAGTGATAAGCCCTCAGCATTGAACACAGATTGGGACGCAAATCAATTTAACGAAACTACCCTCTCGGAAGATTTTATTTCACCTACTTCTCCACCCTTTTTAGGTTTCGAGGACAGCTTCAACATGGTTTTTGACGTAAAGTTGGCCTCTTCGGTAATCCCAATGTTCACAGGAAATCCAAAAGATGTAGAACATTTCTTGGGGTGTGCTAAATATCTCTATGACATGACGCCAGCGCCTCAACGAACAGATTGCCTAAACTTTGTTAAGGTAATTAAAATAACTGGTTCGGTGGCAGAACAGATCAGGAACAAAACTTTTGCTGACATAGGAGCCTTAGGCCTAGAGTTGAGAAAAATTTGTAAACCAACTCGTCCAGCGGAGCACATCCAAATGGAGCTGTTCCGACTTAAACAAAATAATCGTTCAATAAAAGAGTTCTCGGAAACGGTTCAATACTTAGTGGCGGAACTGAATACCACAATGACCTCAATTCAGGGTGAAGAATTTAAAGCAGTCATTGAATCTATAAATGAAAAAACTGCATTAAAAGTGTTTACGGAGGGACTAAGAGAACCTCTGTGTCTGTACATTAAAACTGGAAGATTTAAAACGCTGAAGGAAGCAATCGCGGCCGCAGTAGACGAGGAACAACAGTCCTTATCCTTACAATTGGGAGTATTCGTAAAGAAAGAAATTGGTCTTCTTAATAGCGAAAGCGTATCTAGGTTTGAAAGATTTTGCTCAGCTTGTGGAAGGAAAGGACATCAACTGCAAAACTGTTTTCAACTTCAAAATGGGAACCTAATGAACAACGCTGGTCGACAAGGTACTCATAACGGTCAACAGGATCGATCTCAACGAAGCGCTGTCCCAATTCGACCAGGAAATAATAATAATAATAATAACAATTTTTCAAATAACCGGCGATTTACAGATAATAATAGGCAACAATCTGGGTACGCAAATCCTAATAGAACTTATTCTCAGGGTAATCGAAATCGCTTTTCTCACTCGAAACCTACCGGAATTGTTAATTGCTTCACGTGTGGCCAGGATGGACACATCAGTAAAAATTGTAATAAAAGGGTTTATCCTAATAACTCCACTGCTACTAGTCCTTCATTTACAGGAAATACACAAAATTTTAGACGGGAGGAACGTAATAATGGTAATAATAACCCAGTACCAAATTCTAATAGAAAAACTGTTAATGTACTAGAGGAACAGGGAAACGAATGCAGGGCCCCCGAACAAGTGGTGGCGGAGGGTCTATAAGTATGTTTAATCCACCTCTTAATATTGTTAAAAAACTAAATATAGCGAAAGCTACAAACGTAGTAACACTCCATTTAAACGTTTCCCATAGACCATTAGTTTTATTAGTAGACACCGGTGCAGAAATTAGTGTTCTTAAGGAAGAAGTCCTCGTAAGAGAAACCGCTATATTTAAAGGAAATATTTGCTCTGTGTCCGGAGTGACCAGTGGCATAACCAAAACATTGGGTACGGTTAAACCCTATATAAATGAATTAGGGTTACATTTTGAGTTTCACATAATGAATAATTTATGTATCTGCGCCGACGGTATTTTAGGCCAGAATTTTTTGTTGGATTTCGGAGCTGAAATCAATTTTAATGATAACAGTTTGTATTTAAGAAAAATTGACAAGGGTGTCAAAATGAATACGGAGGTAGATAATGAGGTGTCTATCCCAGGTAGAAGCTGTATTAATGCTTATTTGAATTGCCACGAAACTGGAAGTTTTTTGGTGCACTCAGGGGAAGTGCAACCGGGTATATTTTTAGCTAACTCTTTGGTAGAAGTTAGGGATCGGAGGATCGTGGTAAACTTAATGAACATTAACGAACACAATGTCAATATAAAGGGTTTTAAGCCTAAGCTTGAACCATTTGAAAACTTTACGATTATTAACGACAGTAGCCCTGATTCCGATGCGGTAGTTGATACGGTGCCGAGTGCAATCAACGAAGCATCAGAAAACAGAGATACTAGTGGTTCGTTAATCACAATAGGTGTTATGGAAACACCAAATCAAAAAAATAAGCTGAGCTATGATAGCAGTAAGGAAAATATAGAATTTATAAATAAACGTATTTCTCATGTATTGGGGGAATTGAATGTGAACATTTTGAATTCCGAAGAAAGGACACAAGTTACGGAACTGTGTACCGATTATATAGATTTATTTTACTGTCCAGGTGACAAACTGACAAGTACGGACATTTACAAACATGAAATTCAATTAAATTCGGGAACGACACCCATCCATGTTAAAAACTATCGCTTACCTTATTCCCAGCGAACGGAAATTAATAAACAGGTAGAAAAATTGCTTGAGGAAGATTTAATAGAACATTCTCGAAGTCCATGGAACTCAGCGTTGTTGGTCGTGCCAAAGAAGAGCACTAATGAAGAAAAAAAATGGCGGTTGGTCATAGATTATCGGAAGCTAAATGACGTAATAGTCGGAGAAATTTATCCCTTGCCTAATATCACTGAAATATTAGATCAGTTGGGAAATTCACAATACTTCACCACGTTGGATTTAGCGTCTGGGTTCCACCAAATTGAATTAGAGGAAAAAAGTAGGGAATACACAGCGTTTAGCACTTCAGACGCCCACTTCCACTTTAAAAGATTGCCATTCGGTTTAAAAACTTCCCCTACAGCCTTTCAGAGGATGATGAATATAGCACTTACTGGCCTAAATGGTCACTCTTGCCTGATTTACATGGATGATATATGTGTATATGCTAAAAATCTACAGGAGCATAATTTAAAAATTCGAAAAATCTTCGAGCGTCTGAGACGCCACAATTTAAAACTACAATCTAATAAATGCGTATTTCTAAGGAAAGAGGTAAATTACCTAGGTCATCTTATCACGGCGGGTGGCATCCTTCCGGATCCGGCTAAAATCGAAGTTGTTAAGAACTACCCTGTGTGCAGGAACGCGGACGAAGTAAGAAGGTTCATAGCTTTTGCTAACTATTACCGTAGGTTTATAAAGGATTTCGGACTGATCACTAAGCCTCTTAATGCTCTGCTAAAGAAAAACGTTGTATTTAATTGGTCCATAGAGTGTCAAGAAGCTTTCGAACAGCTTAAAAACGCACTTTGTAGTTCTGAGGTATTAGCATACCCTGATTTTGAAAAAGGTTTTATATTGACTACAGATGGCTCAGGTTTAGCTATAGGTGGTGTTTTGAGTCAAGGAATAATAGGTTCGGATAGACCTATAGCTTATGCCAGTCGCGCCTTAAATAAAGCTGAACTAAATTACAGCACAATTGAAAAGGAACTACGCGCAATTGAATGGTGTATACAGCATTTTCGACCTTATTTGTACGGTCACAAATTTATAATAGTTACGGATCATAGGCCGTTAGTTTACTTGTTTGGTATGACCAACCCTTCCTCTAGACTCACTAGAATGAGAATAAAGTTAGCAGAATATGACTTCACAGTAATACATAAGGCAGGGAAGCTAAATACTAACGCTGACGCCCTCAGTCGTATAATAATACCGGAAAACACTTTATTACAGTTCGAAGACCTGAAAACTTTAAGCGCATTATCAAAGTTCGAGGAACCTGAAACTCTATTCAATATGATTGCGGTAATCACCCGCAATAGAGCTAAAGACTTGGCACCTAAACCTTGTTCTTCGGTTGGCCAACCCGGCTCAGGCCACAGCCAAACTAATCATTATCAAAAACTAACTCCATTTAGAGAATCGAGAACCATACCAAAGGAAGGTATTAAATTAATCTTTAAACAGAATTTAGAAACATTCAGGATGCTAAGTTCATATCAAATCGGGATAAATCATTACTTTTTGACAAAAAATCAAATGTATTATGGGTCCAAATATCGAAACACCGGCTAACCTCTAAGGAGGTAACGCTCTATTTCCAAAACATTGCGCAGTTCGCGGAAACGCAAGGATTTCGTACTCTAGTAGTAAACAAGAAGGACGTCACGAACATACTGTCATTAGACATAGCAGAATTTAAGGGTATAATTGCTCACACTTTTAACAATTTAAATAAAGAAATAGTATTGGTAGACTGGGTCGAGAATATTACTAATCCTATAGAAAGAGACAAAATTCTGGTAGACTATCATAATTCTCCAATAGGTGGTCACGTAGGTGTCAAAAAAATGTACAAAAAGATTAAACTGAGGTACAACTGGCATAACCTTCGTGAGGATATAAGTAATTTCATAAAGAAATGTGACAAATGTCAATATAACAAAAGTTGTAAACATACCCGTTGTCCAATGAAAATCACCACAACCTCTAAATAGGCTTGGGAGATGGTTGCGTTGGATATAGTAGGTCCTTTGATAGCGTCAGAGACTGGGAACAAATTTATTCTCACTTGTCAGGACGATTTGACCAAATTTGTAATAGCAGTTCCAATTCCAAATCACGAAGCGACGACAACAGCCAAAGCTTGGGTAGAGAATATAATATTGGTACACGGCATCCCATTAAAATTAAAAACGGATCAAGGAACGGAGTTCCTAAGTAACTTATTCAAAGAGGTGTGTAAATTATTGGGTACAAAGAAAATAATGTGTTCTGCTTACCATCCTCAATCTAACGGTGGCCTGGAAAGAAGCCATAGAGTGATGGCAGAATATTTGAGAATGTACGTCGAGCGTCACAAGGAGGACTGGGATACGTGGCTAAAATACTATACTTTCAGTTATAATTCTCCGCCGCATACGTCAACTAATTTTTCTCCATATTATCTCATGTATGGTAGAGAACCTGAACTACCATCGTCTTTAAATAGACCTCCGGAACTGGTTTACAATTACAATAATTATGCCGTAGAAATTAAAAACAAACTACAGGAAGCTCAGCAAGCTGCAAGAGATACACTGATTTCAAACAAAGTAATTTCTAAAAATTATTTTGATCAATACATCAACCAAAAAACTTACTCCGTTGGAGACAAGGTACTTCTGTTAAAACCAGAGAAATCTAAATTAGATTCGCTCTATTCTGGCCCTTTTGAAATTGTCGATGTTTCTACAAATGAGAATTGCACTTTGTTGATTAATGGGAAAAGGAAAATAATCCACAATAATAGATTGAAACCGTTCTTCTCTTAACACAACCAAATGAATTGTTAGGTAGACCGTTTAGTTATTAGGTTTTACAAACGCGTTCTACAAACGCATGCCTTAGAAAATTTTTATAATTCTTGGAATAATCATCTTTAAATACATATAGGATTACTTGTCCTGAAAAATATAATTGTCTCGCCGTATATTAGGATTATGGCGTTGGGAATTTTTTTTTTTATTATTTGGAAATTTAATCACACTTACCTTACTTGCACCTTATACTAACAACACACTTCTTGGGTTATGGGAACAATTTGATAAGTATAATGCAGTTTAACAATAACCTTTTAATTTCGTTATCCGGAATAGGTACAACAAATCTTGTAGTAAAAGTATTGTTTAAATTTTGGATTGTCCTCTATTGAGAATGGGAAATCAAAGTACAAAGGACAAAGAGGTAATAATCGCACCTCAAGCGGTACAGAGTACACCATTACATCCTACCCCGGCAAACGAGAATATTATTGCATACACCCATATAGGAATATTCGTATGCTTGATCTTTCTCGGATTGCTTTATTTTGCAGTAAAGTACTGGAAGCAAAAATTTATTGGCGCATCAATTGCTCAAATGAGAGCCCAGGGTGTGGTATAGGGACAGACAAGTTAAGCGAGGTACTGTGTTGTTGCTCGCCACACCTTTTGAAGATTTTTTTTAAGAAAACATTTTAAATAAATTCGAAAACAATTTTTACATAAATACAAGAAATTAATTTTTAATCAGGTCAATGATAAACATAAGAGAATAATTCTTAATAAAGTATGAGAATTTATTTTGATAATAAATAAATATAAGAAATTAATTTTAATCAGGTCAATGATAAACATAAGAGAATAATTCTTAATAAAGTATGAGAATTTATTTTGATAATAAATAAATATAAGAAATTAATTTTAATCAGGTCAATGATAAACATAAGAGAATAATTCTTAATAAAGTATGAGAATCAATTTTGATAATAAATAAATATAAGAAAATAATTTTAATTAAGACATTAATAAATGAAGTATGAAAAAAAAAGTGGATTACTTTGCTCATTAATGAAAAAAATAGGCATCAAAAAATTAGCAAAGATAGATTTGTAAATTTAAAAGTAATCCAAAACATAGATTGTAAACATGCAACAACTGACCGAAAGATAGTTACCTTATGGGTTTTGCCCAAAACTTGGTTTTTGTTTCTGTAAACTGAAGAGATATTTCCTAGCATATATGTAAGAAATATCTTTCACTAACAGGGGGGTAATGTGGTGACCAGCCCACCCTTTCAGTTTAGTCAACTTATTAGTCAACTTTTCAATTCACTTAACTTTTCGAATCACTTACCTTTTCAAATCACTTAACCAGTGTACTTTACGTATCCAGTGTACGTTCGCGTTAAGTATTATTATATTCAATATCTTATTTCACGACTTAAAATATCGTCGTTAAAAAATTAATTAGTAAACAAAATTTTATAAAATAATTTTTCTTATGAAATAAAATAAGAACGCAAGTTCTTATTTTTCATTTTGTCTAACCTTTCACAAAAATGCCAAACAGCGTTTTTTATCACGTACACCAAGTTGTGGAGATTCGTTAGAAACGAATCAAAAAAGCAGTTGTTGTGTGGTAACGAAAGTGAGCTAAGCTCCCAATTTAATTCAGTGTTGGTGAATTAAGAATTAAATTTTAAATTTATTTTGTGTTATGATTAAAATTTAAATGGTGTTATTATAATACAAAAATTAAATGTGGTTACAAATAAAATTTGAGTTTAACTGATATATATATCTATATGTTTGTGTTTTATTATCAACAAAAATTATAAATGAGAAAATTGCAATAATATCAGTTTTGGTGGATTCTAAGTACCCAAAGAAATTAATATCAGTTTTCTTTGCTGTCCGTATGCTGAAGTATCTGGGCACAACATTCCGAATTAAATCAAATAATTAAACGTTAATGGTCAATGCAATATTGTTTTTTTTTACTCTTTTGTTTATTAGATTAATATAATTAGATAAAAAAGAGTTAAAAAAAAATTAGGGATCAAGTTTAATTCAACTTAAAGGTATCGAAGATTTATATATCATTTTCTATAGATCACTTTAATTCACGAATAATTCTTTGTTTGTTTATATATTACAATTGACATTTTTTTCATATGTTTAAAAAAAAAAATGAAATCAATTTCTAATATTAAATAATATATATATATATATATATATATATATATATATATATATATATATATATATATATATATATATATATATATATATATATATATATATATATATATATATACATATATATATATATATATATATATATATATATATATATATATATATATATATATATATATATATATATATATATATACATATATATATATATATATATATATATATATATATATATATATATATATATATATATATATATATATATATATATATATATATATATATATATATATATATATATATATATATATATATATATATATATATATATATATATATATATATATATATATATATATATATATATATATATATTTAAAAACGACTCACCCCATAGCTTGGCCAGATCCCCCTCCAGTAGCTCAAAATTAATCGCTCATCCTCCCACAGTTCATCGATCGGTGAGCTCAGTAATCAGTATCACGACGACGATGGAAAAATTATCGCAATCCAAACGGGTTGCTGATCAGTAATATTTCTTTCACCCTTTTATTTTATTACCGGAAAAGTATCGTACTATTCAGCAGGTATGATGATGACGATGTATAATCACAAAAACAAAATGGTTGTGCCGGAAACGTATTAGTACAGTCAGCACCCGGTTAGAATCATACCATGCGGCCAAGTATTTTCTGTAAACTACACTCCAGCATCCAAATCACTGATTCACTTCGTCCTGATACCAGTGTAACCACAGAAATATCACAAAGATTTGATGTTAATAGAATTAGGATGGTAATAACACATCTATTAGAAACGTAGTCAATATCCAAATTTCAACAAGCAATTAAAAAAAATTATGATTATGTTTTTCTATTATGTAGCAGTTTCTTGGTTAAATTTATTTTTCTTCACATATACTTGTAATTTATGCTAACACAGAATTATGCTTATTTTTATATAAGAATGCAATTATTAATTATAGTTCTATTTATCACAGTTCAAACAAAAAACAAGTATAAATCACAAGTATAAATCACAGCAATTCTACATTCGTATTATTATTATTTACTATTAACTTTATCACAACACAAGAAAGGACATTTTATTTAATTTAACTAATTTTCTTTTTATGAACAAAATTATGTCATCAGCTGTGGTTTTGTTTGCACCAATAGTCATAACCAAACCAACCATTGATAGAAAAACTGACATGCGTTTTAATTGGTTTTCCGGTCTCACATTATCATAAACATAATTCAAGGAAGCTTACCTTGGGTTATAACTATCGTTCTTGAACTTTGTACCGGATTCTTTTCTTTAATTATTCGCTGGATTAATTCCTTTAATTTTAATTAATCAAATACAATACATTAAACACGCGACGTGTAGACGTAAAAAAAACAAAACACCAACAGCTGTGAACTTGGTGGACATAATGTCGAACTAAAAGAAACTTCATGTTTTCAACCACGTATTTATAGTTAAAGTCACGCCACGCCGTTTTACACAACAACGAATCGATAAACACGATAAGTCTGTTTATTGATTATTCTCTTTCGCTAAATATGTGTACCCACTAAAAGAGTCTTCACTATTAACCTGTACTAAAATTGGAAGGGAAATATAAACAGAAATATCTATTACGAAACGATTGTAGGAAATTACATTTTATAAAATGAAGCAAAAGCAACTCAAAAAGTTCATGACAGTACGATGAACGAGACGTAATCCATGGATTGATTCCTCTTATCTTTTGGGAAACAGAGCGAATTCAATTTAGGGAAATTTTGTTTTTTTTTTTGCTTTATCGTACCCGCTAAAGAATTCTTACAACCAACGGGTATTAAAATAGGAAACTACATAAATTATTGAATAATAATGATTGTAAGAATTATACATGAAAATAGCGCGATTACGAATCAATGGTATTGTACAACTGTTTTATGACAATTTGATAGCGATTGAGAAATAGCACACAACTGTTTTAGGATAATTTTTAAACGGAAACTATTGTTGATGACGATTATGGATTGAGTATAAGAAACTACGTTCAAAGGAAAAACGAAAGCAACTATGAAAGTTTCGGTTTAGGTAAATTTAATGCGTGTGGGAAAATGGTTCGACTCTCAATCACGAAGTTTGAATTACACTTCATAACTAACGTAAAGTGTAAGTTTTTTTTAGTTTTGGAATTTTTCCGTTTCAGAATTTTTAGTTTTAGTCGTGACCGTTTTTATCGACTTCAATAATACCAATTTTTAAGCGACGTGACATGACTATAGTCATATCACCTGATGTGATACGACTTCAGTAATCAGGGTGTATATTCATTGAATATTTATTCAATGATTATATTGACAATTCAACTCACTAAATAAAGTTTCAATAAGGTCCAATAAAAACGCTTCATTTACTATTTTTTAGCAAATCAAAACGATTTGTTTCGAATATTTTTTTCTGGTAGGAAGGAACAGCGAATATTTTCGAATATTTTCCGCCTACTTAATATATTAATTTAAAACAAAAATTCACATACAAAATTATGTGAAAATGCAATTTGCAAATAGTAAAAATGTCCGTTTTCATTCATAAATGATTGCATGTTTATGTTTATCTGTCAAAAATAAATTACAAATTTATAACATTTATGCGCCTACTAAGATGAAATAATATTTTACTATGTATGATTATGTTGTATGAAATAATGTTACTATTTCTGTTCGTTAAATTGTCTGCTAAATATAACTCGTCACCAAATTATTAGTCGATTATTTTTCAACATTACCACTCATGCCATTTGAGGTTAAAAATTTCCCTCGTGCGCTATGCGCACTCGGGACCTCAAATGACATTCGTAATAATGATTATGAAAAATAATCGACTATTATTTGACGACTCGTGATATTATATATGAATATTTTCGATGCTATGATATTTCGATAATATGATTTATTATTCTATTTTTAGTGGAGTCATATTAGCATTTTATATTGATGTAAAAGCAAAGTTGAATTTTTTTGTTTTCTGTTAGGGACATAAAAGTAAGTGGGCATGTAATTATTTAGCAAATTTGGAGGTCCGGAAGGGCGTTTTTTGGTGTTTTTTAAGTAGGTCGTTTCACTATTTTTGAAATATTTCGGGCTCTAATGATCATAAAAAAAAAGAAATGAAAAATTTTTGTGATTAAATTTCGAATCCATCTAGGGGGTTAGGTACTTTAAAAGTGTAACCTAACCTCAAAAAACCGAATCGCGTGTCTTTTTTTTTACTAAATTTATGATAAGGGGTGGAAAAATCGTCGAATTTTCATGAAAATTTCAGGGAACATGTATTTTAATAGTCTTAATATTTGATTTATGAAAAAATTTTAATTTTTTCGGCCACAATTGGCATTTTTCGTTAAACTTGGCCAATGGCGCCATTTTATGAGAAGTCATCCAAAATTAATTTATTTTTAATCTGTACTTTTTTTATCTACTTTAATCTAGGTATAATTAAAATTATGTTGCCTTAACTGAAAGCCCATTTTTGGGCATGAAAAAAAAATTAATTTTTGTATTTTTTGACATTTTACCATATTTACGGTATTATTTATGCAAATTATCATGTATTTTTCATAAAATTCAATTAAAATATTTTTTATTTTAAAAGTTCTAAACTGTGACAAGATATTTAAATAATTATAAAAAATAAACGTCTTATTCTTGTTAAATTGACTTTTATTTCACTACATGCGTATTTCGAAAGCTATGCTTTCATCGACAGTAGTATCTAAAAACAGTTTTTAGAAACTACTGTCGATGAAAGCATAGCTTTCGAAATACGTATCTAGTGAAATAAAATTCAATTTAACAAGAATAAGGCATTTATTTTTTATTATTATTTATTAATTAAAATATGCTAAAATGTTATATTTTGTGAAAAATTTTTTTTTATTGGTTTTACCCAACTTTTCACTATATTTAAGAGTTACCCCATCTGTTCCTCAAAGCAGTTTGATTTTTTATCTTGGCAGTCATCTTTCGTAAGCCACTAATTGTTGTAAAAAAAGTGAAGTGATTGCATTTATTAAAATTTTTCATTTTCAACAAAGATGTAAGTATAAAAAATAAGATATAATAATATTTTTAATACATAAAAAATTATAAATTTGTATACATTGAGTAATAATTATTGTCGTACTCAGAAACACGTGCTATATAACAGTAAAATAAATTTGTTAAAAAAAAAAAATTTGTTAATAAAACAAGTTTTCAATTTACAATAAATAACAATAAATAGTTTTCAGAGTAAAAATAAATAAATGTATACCGAATAAGTTAGGCTATTATTTACACTTAAAATAATTTTTATTTTTTTAAATTTTAAATATTATAGAAATTTATGTATACAAAAAATCGATATCTATACCTACCTAATTTATATCGGGCCTCATCGGGTCTTTCGGATCTATTTCGAAAGTAAAGAACATAGGGGAGAGATTCCTAGTACAACGTGTTTTTTTTTAAATTTATTTTTAGTCTTTTTTATTCTTTGTTATCTAAGTCTAATTTTTTGGATTTTCTTGCAAATTTATAAAAAATTGAGGATCATTTTTTGTTTTTCAGATTGCTGCATGTTTAGTAAATTATTAATCGCATATTTCACTTTTATGCAAAATACATGATAATTAGCATAAATAATACCGTATATATGGTAAAATGTCAAAAAAATGTAAAAATTAATTTTTTTTTCATGCCCAAAAATGGGCACTTAAATTAAGGCAACATAATTTTAATTATACTTAGATTAAAGTAGATAAAAAAAGTACAAATTAAAAAAAAAATTAATTTTGGATGACTTCTCATAAAATAGCGCCATTGGCCAAATTTAACGAAAAATGCCAATTGTGGCCGAAAAAATTAAAATTTTTTCATAAAAATTAAATCCCATATCAAGACTATTAAAATACATGTTCCCTGAAATTTTCATGAAAATTCGACGATTTTTCCGCCCCTTATGATAAATTTAGTAAAAAAAAAAGTCACGCAATTCGGTTTTTTGAGGTTAGGTTACACTTTTAAAGTACCTAGCCCCCCTAGATGGATTTTAAATTTAATCACAAAAATTTTTCATTTCTTTTTTTTTATGATCATAGAGCCCGAAATATTTCAAAAATACTCAAGCGACCTACTCAAAAAACACCAAAAACCAGTTTTTACCATTTTTGAGGCCCTTCCGGACCTCCAAATTTGCTAAATAATTACATGCCCACTTACTTTTATGTCTATCAGAAAACAAAAAAAAATTCAACTTTGCTCTTACACCAAATATATCACTTTTTTTTACTAATATGACTCCACTATTTATGATTTTCGATGATATATTTTCCGAAAAATTTTCGGTGCAACAATCTTTCGATGCAATGATTTATGATAATTTTTATGCACGTAGTTGTAAAATATTTTTGATGTTGAATTTTTTAATATGTTGATATAATTAATTGAAATTTATTTTCTTCGTGTATTTGATTTCTCATTGCCGACATTTGATTGCCGTAATAGCTATTCGATGGTTAATTAATTTTGATTAATTCAATATGGTTAATTAATTTTGAAACATGTATTATATACACCCCAACTACTGAAGCCATGTCAGTTGTCACATCAGGTGACATGTCTAAAGTCATGTCACGTCGCATAAAAATTGGCATTTATTTATATTAACTGAGCAGAAGTTAATGTTGGTTGATTCATGCGATGATGTTAATAAATCAAACTTCAAATTCTCCTCTGTTTTGATGACTCCAGTGGTAGTATAGTGTCTTTAGCTATTGCGTGAATTCCATTTCCTGTAAATCTTAACTTTTATAATTTATATAGACTTTCGGTCGAGTTTTTATGCTTATCTTTTTTAAAATAGAAATTGTTTTGAAATATAGTAATTGTAATATATGTTACAGCAACACATTTAATGCAATTTGTGTTCTGTCGGCGTTGATGCCGTAGGCCAAGCATATTCTTTTCTTTTTCTTTTACAAAATCGTAGTTCTAACCTCTCCCCTAAAACATACCAAATCTTAAAGCTAGCGTTTTGTATTCTACAGATATTAAATTTAAAGATTTCTTGAGATGCTCACATCAAACATTTTAATTTTAGATGAAATTCGTGTTATCGATGACCGACGCTGAACCGGACCATTTTTGATCGACTTCATACGTGGCAAACAAGTACTATAAGTGAAATTAAAAAAAAGGCAGTTTTGAGGACTGCCGACAGAAGTGAAAGAGAAAAGGTTTCCAGAAAGGTCTCCAAAAGCTCTACAGAAAAGGTGGACACAGATATCTAAGGTCACACAAATTCCGATAAACATGTTTTTCCAAATGGTAAGATTTTGTGTAGAAAAACAAATTATTTCCAATGGTCGAATAAGATCTATAGACAAAGAAATGGATTAACGATAGGAGGCTCGACATCAACAATATTGGCTGATTTTGTGCTGAAACAGACAGAAACAGACATAATTGACACAACAATTTTAGAAAGTGGAGTTGATCCAACAATATTGGTCAAATATGTAGATGACATTCTTTTTATAGGGCCTAAAGATGAGATTGAGAACATCTTCAACATCCTAAACAACATAAATAAAAACATAAAATTTACCCTGGAACATGAAAACAACAAACAAATACCTTGATATGCTGGTAATCAGAAATGATAACAATACAATATCAACAAACTTTTATCAAAAACCCACAAACTCGGGGAGAATACTGAATTATGAATCTAAACATCCAAATTATCAAAAAACAAATGAAGCCTACTCTTTTATATCTAGAGCACACACCCTCAGCTCAAGAGAGTTCCATAATGAGACTAAAATCAGAATACAAAAACAATTAGAAACGAAAGGATACCCAACAAGCTTAATCAAGACCCTAATAAGGAAATACTACGACATACAGCTAAGGAAAGCAGATCCTCAACATATTCCACGAACTTCTAGAAATGGAAACAAAACCTATCTTGGGATGACCTACATCAATGGTTTAACAGAGAATCTAACAAAACTTCTTACACACAATAATTCAACAATAGCCATAGGTCTCAAAACTGTAAAGAATGTAAAAACAATTCTCATCAAAAACAAAGACCGCACAGAAGAAATGGATAAAATAAATTTAATATATGAAATCAATTGTAAAGATTGTGTAGGGACTTATATTGGAATAACTGGTCAGAAGCTGAGGAATAGATTAAAACAGCATAAACTTGACCATAAACAGAAACATCTAAACCTTCAAGGAACGGCAGCTGTTCAACACTCTATCCAAACTGGACATAAATTTGATTTTGACAATCCAAGAATTTTGTCATATGATCGCAACAAAACCAAGCGGGCAATTAAGGAAATGTTTTTCATAAGTGCCAACAAAAACACAGTGAATTTTAGGATGGACACCGACAATTTGAGTAAATCATATGCACAGCTGATTGCAACAATAAACACAAACCAACACGCAAGCAAAAGAATTGCGCGCGCAAGAATCTAACAATAAGAATAAATAATAGGAAAAGGAATAGAAAATAGGAAAACAAAAATCGAAGAGAGAACAACACATGTAGAGATCAATAAAAATAAAAATAATTATTACGTTTACAAAAGATCATTAACCTCCAACGGTAGCATTTCATTATATCAATGTTTTAATTTTAATTTAAATGTTAATTCTGTGTCATAATGTTATTATAATTTTAATTTGTTAATTTTTTAATGTTTATGACTATAAATGAACCAAACCGTTTATGAAAATTTTAGTTAATGTTTGGAAAGTTAGAAATAACGAGTTAGTTTAATAATAGAAAATGTAAGTTCAATTAAATTTCCCTCTGTTAATACAAATAGTTAACCAGTAACTCAATAATAAAGTAAATATCATGTTTTTACTATATGTGTTATTATGGTTTTCCATATTATTCACTGTTTGTGTGCTTTTGTCACTTTTGAATTAAAATGCAATATTTAAAAATATACTTTTTAGTGTTTATTTTTAAATTTATTTATAATAATATAAACTTCCTTATAGTAACAATTTGATTTTTATTTTTTTATTTTAAAGAATATCGATTTCGACTTACGTCATCCTCAGTTCTTAAATTATTATTACAATTTTTGCTTAAACTATTACTTATATACTATTTCAACTGCTGTTTTTTATTATTATGTCATATATTTTGTTAGTTTTAGTGTTGATTTTATCATTTAAAATATTGTTATTGTTTTTATGTTTATATATTTCTATTTCTTCCAATCTATCTAGATTTTGTCAGTTTCTTTTTTTATGTAATACGGTTAAATTTGTGTTGATATTGGTGTATTTGTGTTTTTCTATTTTCAAATGTTGGGCATATCTGGATTTTGGATCGCTTCTGTTAATTTCATTGGTGTGCTCGATAAATCTTTTTTTGAAGGACCTCCCCGTCTGGCCTATGTAAAATTTACTGCAGTCGTCACAGGTAAGCTTATAAACACCTGTGTCTAAGTTTTGGGTTTTTTTAGTTTTTAGGTAGTTTTCTATTTTATTTTTGTTTTTGTAAGCCGCAATATATCCATATTTTTTTAAAGTTTTTTGCATTATTTTGAATGTTGTTCTATTGTATATTACGCCTATGTATTTTTTACCTGCTAAGTTGTCTTCATTCTTCAACGTTGTTAGGGTTCGCAAATTTTTCTTGTTTTTATGTTTTCTATTTAATGTGTCAATCATTTCATTTTTATATCCATTTTTACTGGCTATGTATTTTATATTGTTTAGCTCGTCTTCATAATTTTCAGCGTTCATCGGTATAGTGTTCAATCTATTGATCATGTGGTTGTAGGCAGCTAGTTTATGTTGGTATGGATGATGTGATTTGATATTTATTGTTTGATCCGTTTGGGTTGGTTTTCGGAAAATGTTTTAAGATATGGAGATTGAAAAAGGTGACATGCAATCACCGAAACGTCTCTCGAAAAATTATAACGGTTTGAAAATTAAGAAAATAAAAATAATATGTTTATGAAATCTTGATTTTCAATTCAATGAAAAGATTTTATTCTATTATCTGACCTTGCGGCGAAGGTTGACCACTATTGCCAAAAGATAAAACCCAAAAGATATTAAATTTTAACTTTTTTAGTTAGATTTCATACAAAAATCTAGCTATTGAAATGGGCTTCATCTCGGAATTTCGGAAAAATTTTGGTGCCAAACGACTATCCATAATATATACATCCATAATATAATAGCCGTGAGTCTATCCTTCTATACGAGCGTAACGTTCAATCTTTATCTATCCTTTAGTCTATCATTTTACTAACGTTCAAATTGCAATATGGGTAGCGCGCTCGACTGATGATCTATAGGTTGAAAGTTCGAATCCTGATTGTTGCACATTTTTTTTAAAAATAACATTAAAATTATTGTTTTTTTACACACTTTTATTTTATTCATACAAACATTTCGTTTTACGATAATGCAATTTGATCGATAATGCAGTTTTTATAGCATTTTATTGCACTGTCTTTTCCCGTTTCGTTCAAATTATTATAATTTCGATATTAACAAGAAAATTAATTAGTTTTTTGACAGGCAGTGCTAAAAATCATATAATAGTGGTTTCCGATAATTATTTGCCATAATTTCATTCCTGTGAACTAAAATAAGGAAAAACAAAAACTACTATTTGAGTATGTATTTCTCTTGCAATATAATAGCTTTATCATAAAAGATCGTGTGACGTCATTTTGTTTAGTTATGAATGCATTGCAATGAATGAATATGAATGCAATGATTATAGAATGCATTCAGGAGATTTTATTTTAATTAAGTTACATAATACATATATTTATAATTTTTGTTGATGTTTTATTAATAAAACCTTTTTTATTTTGAATTAGTCACAAGATATGTAATATTTATTATGAAAAATAGTTCGAATTTTTTTTAAGGGAATAATAACCTTTTTTTAAAGGAATAATTTTTACATTAAATAGTAAAAGTTGGTAGATGGTTTTTATAATAAGTTTATTAAAAAAGAAAAGAGGAAACAAATTGAGGAAAGTACATAATTAAAGGTCTATTTCCTCACTTTTTGACACAACATTTCGTAAAATGCTTTCTTCAATTAAATTATACAATTTAAATGTAGATCAGTAAGATGTTAAACAATGAGTATTGGGCAATTTTTCTGTTCCGGTGTTCACCGCCAAAGCGCTATATGGGAAAAAAATTACAAAATTTACAAAGGATTGTATACCAAACACAACTTCCAATAATTTTAAAAATTGTCGGTTGTAATACCACGAGTCATTGAAATTTTTTCGAAAATTTTTTGATTTTACGAATTAAATTATTTAGCAACACTGCGAATCAAAGCGCACAATAAACCACGAGTCCGAAGGACGAGTGGTTTAAGTAGTGGTTTGATTGAGCAGTGTTGCTTAAAAATAATTTAATGAGTAAAATTGAAAAATTTTAGACAAAAATTTCAATGAAGAGTGGTATTTAATGAGATAATTTTTTTAAATTATAATTTTGTTTAAAAGATAATTATTAGTTTCTAAATAAAATTTTTCTACAAATTATTTAATAATACAAAATTATGTAAAAATGCAAATAATAAAAATGTCCGTTTTCATTCATAAATATTTGCATGTTTGTTTATTTGTCAAAAATACATTACAAATTTATGCGCCTACTAAGATGAAATTATATTTCATTTTGTTAGAAAAAAAAATGACAACAAAGAATTCTCATAACGACAAAGCAAAATTATCGACGACAAGAAGAATTGCCGACAGTTAAAACAAAGCCTACTGTTTAAATATCATAGTTTGTATGAATGAAAAATAAAATTTCTGACATCAAAAAAAAATTATCAATGAAATTTTTCATTGTACTAAAATTAAAATTTTTAATTTGCTTATTGAATACTATATATTAAGCATAATTTATGTAAAATGTATTTTAGCTAGCACATAAAAAACACGAAAATGATCGAAAATTTCCATATAACTTTGCATGGAAATTTTTGACAGTTTTAATTTTGCTTTAGGAACCTATATAGGTAAAAAGATGCTATATATAGTAGTACTATTATGCTTGATTTAGAGTAATTAATATACTTCACAAACAAACTTAAATCGTTTAAAGCAAAAACACGAAAACTTTCATAGAGAATTTTTTAAATGATTATAGTTACAATACAATAGTTAATACAAAACACGTATGTAAGCCAATATAAATTTTTTGAATTTTTTTCTTATCTCCCCTTTCTAGCGCTATTATGGCAGGACCAGAACCAGAAAATTGTTCTATAGTACAGCGAACATAACAGCATAGAAAAATATAGATTTTTAACAATTTTTAAAAACAATGTAGGTTGAAAATATTTGATATTTTTGGGACAAAAAACAGTTTGTGTTATAATATACATTTTCAAACATTTAATAATTTAAACCGATTTAATAAAATGAACTTTAAGAAATTTTAAAAATTTACTAAACTTTGCTGTCCTTGATCTAGCTGAAAATGGCCAAGCTCATATTTGGAAACTTTAGTTCACGTATATACAATATAAATCTTTCCAAAATTTAGTTAGTAAAAAATAGTTCAAGTCTAAAGGTTGAGACCCTAGGGCTGTTGAAGTTAAAACAAACGAAAAAGGCAGTGCTTATATTGTTTTTGAGTTTATGTTATTTAAATTCATCTAAACTTTCAACTCATCCTAACTTTTAAACTATAGCCTCAGAAATTTTCATTTTCATTTCAATTTTCATTTTCTAACCCAATTGGCTCCAATTTTATAAGCGTTATAATAAACCTATGCAAGAAATATTTAGCCATTTAAAACCATAGAAAAATTATCAAATTATCTTTGGTTTTTATTTTTTTACTAAGTAACCGTTAAAGCAGATCAAATAGTATTGTTGAATATTTATTCATTGAAATCATTAATAATAATAATGATAAATTGTGTTTTGGAGTCGTTTACAATCCTCCCAATAATAAAATTTCTGATAATTTGAAGCGTGTTTTTTCTGATTTATCAATTAGATATCCTCATTTAATTATTGTTGGAGATTTTAATATTAATCTTCTTTCTAAATTAAAAAAAACTACTAGTTTTATAAATTTTTTGTCATCAATTTCCTTAAATATCTGTTCTGAAGAACCAACTAATTTTGTTGACGGATGTAATCCAAGTTTAATTGACCTGTCAATTGTCAAAAATCGTAGCTTAGTTAAAAGTTTTTCCCAACTTTCTATTGGTAGCTTTACGACACATGATTTATTATTTGGTTCTTATTCAATCAACATGTCTTCTTTTGTTAATAATAGTTTTAAATTTTATCGTAATTTCAAAAATATTAATTTAGATAATTTATTATTTTGTGCTTCAAAATGTGATTTTGATAAAATTTATTGTCTTTCTAATATTGATGACCAAGTTCAAGTTTTGACCGATGAATTAAAAAAATTAATGAATATTTTTGCTCCTTTGAGGAAAATTAAAATCAAGAAAAACACTGCTGCACCTTGGATGAACGATTCACTAATAAATTTGATTAATCGTAAAAATTTTTACTATTCATCGTTTAAATCTGAAGTGAACATTCACCTTAAAAACAATCATCTCATAATGTTTAAAAAACTTCGTAACAAATGTACTAATCTTAGAAAATATCTTCAACGTGAATGGTTTAATTCTAAAATTGATCCAGACCTTCCTTCTAAGACATTATGGAATAATTTGAAAAATAATGGTGTTACTAAAGATTCTAATAATGTTATTACCAGTTTTTCGGCTGAAGAATTCAATAACTATTTTTCAAATTCATTTTCTAAAAAATCTGCACATCTGGTAACTTTTGATAATGATTGTGATGAAGCTGGTTGTTTTGAATTCTCTACTATCACTGATATCGATGTCGATTTTTATCTTAGTTCTATTAAAACTAATGCTTGTGGTGTTGATGAGATTCCAATATTTTTCATAAAAATGCTTGGTTGTTTCATCATCCCATTTATCACTTATATTGTCAATAACTGTATTACACAGTCTTATTTCCCTGAGCATTGGAAATGTAGTATTATAAAACCTATCCCAAAAAAATCAAATCCAACTAATCTAGAAGACTTCAGGCCAATTAGCATTTTACCATCATTATCAAAAGTTTTGGAAAAAGTATTGAAAAACCAAATTGAAAGTTATGTTGATAATAATTCTCTTCTCTATAAATTTCAATCTGGGTTTAGAAATGGACTCAGTACTAATTCAGCAATGCTTAAAGTTATTCATGATCTTTGCCTTGCCTTTGAAGAGAATAAAGTGTCAATAATTTGTTTCCTTGACTTCAAAAAAGCTTTTGATCTTGTTGATCATATGTCTCTTTTGTTGAAACTAAGAAATAAATTCAAATTCTCAATCAGATCTTGTAACTTTATTAAATCGTTTTTATCTAATCGCAAACAACAAGTTTCTATTAATAATATTCTATCACATCAAGTTGAGATTAGCTCTGGTACTCCTCAAGGTGGCATTTTATCTGCTTTATTATTCACTATTTTTATTAATGACCTTCCTGATTATGTTGACATCAATACCCATCTTTATGCGGATGACTCTCAGATTTATTGTTCTTTTCCGTCTGATCAGTTTAATTTATGTGTTGATAAAATGAATGCTTCTCTTTCTTCTATTTCTGATTGGACAAATTTGAATCATGTTTATGTTAACCCATTAAAATCACATGCTATGATTATTAGCAGAAAGAAAATTAATAATCCTCCTCCCATTTTATTTGATGGTAATGTCATTAATTATGTTGAAAAAACAAAATCATTAGGTTTAATTCTTAATTATGATCTCACTTTTGATGATCATGTTATTAAAATTTGTGGTGAAGTTAACAGTTGCTTAGGGATGCTTTATCAATCAGTTAGTTTCACACCTGTCAATTTACGTTTGAAACTTGTTAGAGCTTTAATAATACCCAAATTACTATATTGCTCAAATATTTTCCATAATTGTTCAAGAAAAAGTTGGGATTTACTAAATGTAACATTTAATAACTGCGCAAGATATATATTTAATCGAAACAGATTTAGTTCAATTTCTACCTTTTCTTTTCAAATTTTAAATTGTTCTCTTGAAAATTATCTTAAATATCGTACTTGTCTATTTTTGCATAATTTAATAAAATATAAATGTCCAGACTATCTTTATGAACTTCTCATTTTTCCAAGATTTCAACGAAATAAGTTACTGAAACTTCCAAACAGTTGCATTTCTTCACAATTTAGATCATCGTTCTTTGTTGAGAGTATTAGATTGTGGAATAATCTTGAAGCAGGCATTAGAATTCTTGAATCAACTTCTGACTTCAAGAGGAAATGCTTGCTTCATTTCTCCTCATGTTAAGGGTTTGGTCATTGCACAGAAGTGATAATCAATAAGTTTAGGCTTTTTGAACTCAAATTACTATTTATTAAAGAAAGCAGTTCATTAATGTCACCAGATTGATTTTGTTACATTTTCAATAATTCTTTATTTTCACAATTATTTAATTCTTTTTTTTTTTTTTTTGTATTAATTAATCAATGAATAATTAATATTTTAATATTAAACTTAGTTCACGATAAACTTCGGTTTAAAAAGGAATTCCTTATGTGATACTACACTGTATAAATAAATAAATAAATAAATAAATAAATAAGAACAAAAAAATACAACAACAAAGATGATTTTGAATTAAAATTGTTTGATAAAGTTTGATTATAAATTATGTGTGATGGTATAATTGTAGTTGTGACGTAGTTCATTGGATCTTTGGTGAACGTTCATTTGATTTTTGGTGGATTTCATATATTATTAAAAGTAGTTTTAACCAACTTAAATAAAACTGTTCCGAAATTGTATTGATGAAGTTAGTTCGGATAATGTATTTAATTTGGTTCGATAATTTTTTTGAATTATTCTGTTTCTACTTAAATTTTGTATTTAAACTAATCTGACACATCTAATTTTATTTGTACACAAACCGTCTGACCCCGAAATCTACCTATTTCTAGCGGATATACCTGCCGCTGGACTTTTTTTATATATATCAAATTTACAAAGAGGTGTTAATTCGTGTTCTTGAGATATTTCATTTTAAAGATTTTTGGTCCAACTAAAATTCGAATTTTTCATCATTTTTTCGAACTTCAGTGGTTAAAATTTTTTGATGATAAAAATTGATCGAAAAAATAATGAACAATTAGAATATTAGACGGACTAAACATTTTTAAAATTAAATATCTCATGAACACGAATTAACGCCTCTTTGTAAATTTAAAAATTAATTCCAAAAACAATTAATTAATTGTTTGTAAAACGACCAATTAATCGTCTATCTATCAAACAAAAAAGATTGATGAAATCGGTATAGCCGTTCTTGAGCAATTCAATTTCAAAGTTACATCGGATTCATTTTTCATGCATATTGGGGTGCCCCTATGCTCAAACTATGCACTTTAAAAAAATTGTAAAATAAGCTGCATTTTTTATTTTGTCCATACTTTTTATATGCCAAGTTTTAGAAAAATCAAAAATGGTCAAGTTTTCACAACTCTGTCTAGAACACGTTTTTCTTCTATAATGCTAAACAACAAATTCTCTATGTATTAGATAAAATATCTACATTAACACCACCGGATCGGTCACTTCTGTACCTGAGAATGCCAGATAGTATATAGCGTTAATGAAAAGCTAGAAACTAATAATAATAAAATTAGTATATTTAATTTAAACCATACATAATTACATCTGTTAATAAAATCAAAACTTTCAATACGCCTAAATAATTAGTAAATTGTAACGAACTCAAACAGTTTCATAAGCCTAAATAAATCATAAAGTAAAAGTCAGTGTTCCAATACAACGTAAGCAGTGAGAAATACAGATTAATACTTCCAACAAAAGTAAGTACACGGTGAGTATTTTATCTCTAGAACAGTGAGTGAAACCACACTCGGAGTCCTCACACTTGTTCGATTAAAAAAAAATAAACGTTGCGCATAAGGATTGCAATCCTGGGATTTTTTGCTTCACGAATCCCGGAATCCCGGGATTGGTGAAGCAAAAAATCACGGGATTGCATTCCCTAGTTGCGCAGAAAGAACTAAAGTTATTTATAAGACGTACGTTGTTAAAATACAAATATTTTAGAAGGGGTATTTTTATTTTTTGTTGAATACAAGCTTAGTAGATCAGCTCCTGATATTTTGTAAGAATTCCACAAAAAATATTAATTTTTGTTTTATGAAATTTAAATTTTTGTCTTAAATTTCTAGATTTAATTCAAAATTATCTACTAACTTTAGAATCTGAAATAATAAGAAATAAAAAGAAAGATCCATCAACAACCATTAACAAAGTCTTTTATTATTTTAGTTATAGAATATATTTATAATTTTTTTTCTTTCAATTTGTTCATTTAAAATTAAATAATAGTTAAACTGCGATGTTATACACAAATTAGTAAATATACATATAAGAATAATAAATTAATAAAAATAAATAAAAATTTTATGTATTTTGTATATAGTTTTTTAATTTTTTGTGTATATATGTTTTTAGCAGATTTAATTTGGATGTAGTTTTATAATTAATAAAAAGGTGATATATATATATATATATATATATATATATATATATATATATATATATATATATATATATATATATATATATATATATATATATATATATATATATATGTATATGTATATATATATATATATATATATATATATATATATATATATATATATATATATATATATATATATATATATATATATATATATACATTAACGAGGTAAGAGATAAACAATCTACCACAATAACAAATCAGTTTATAAATAATAACAAACAGTATATATTTTATTTGAATCTTACTAATAAACATGGTTTTAATTTGGTAAATTTCAATTTCAATTTTGTAACATAAAAATACATATATGTATATTATATATATATGGGACGATCCATGTCAAACGGGCCACCGCTGCGACCAAAATTTGGAGAGGTTTAAAAAAACATGAGATGGTTAAAAAATTTTTGTATTGATGTCCTCTTTCTTATGAAACGTGGCGTTTTAGAATTTTTCAAAATGGTGTCCTAAAACTGAAGAGTTTCTCCCGACATTTCTCAACATCGTACGTGGAAACTAGTTACAAACAAGAACTAATAATTTAAAAAAATATATTTTTAATTTTAAAATGATTGTAGAAGTACTATCTTTAAAAATTTATATGATTAATAGAAAAAAAACAAAATGGCGGCTTCATAATGGCGCTAATTCATCAAATTTGCTTTTTACTAACAACAGCTGCTTATTTTTACCATACTACGGCTTGAAAATTATGTTTTAGGTTTCTAAATAGTTGTAACTTCAATTTCTCAAAGAATTTTAACAATTATTCAAAATGGCCGGAGCAAAATACCGTCTTTTTTATTAAAATCACAAAAATCAACGCAAAAATCAACTTTTTTAGAAAAATAAAACCAGCTGCAGAAAAAAACAAAATGAAATATAAAAGAGTTCAAACTAACTCAATTGTGGCTTTTAGAGACAAAAATACATACATTTGTATTTTTTTAATTTTTTCTGAAGTTGGTTTTATTTTTTCAAAAAAGTTTATTTTTGGACATATACCAGTGAATTTGATAAAAAGATGATATTTTGCTCCAGCCATTTTGTATAATTCATGAAATTGTTTGGGAAATTGATGTTACAACTATTTAGAAACCTAAAACATAACTTTCAAGCCGTAGTATGGTAAAAATAAAATAAAGCTAACCTTCTGGGAAATTATTTCTCTAAAAATTCTACACTAAAAGAACCCAATTTTTTACCTAAGTCAATTCCTAGAATTTCGCACAACATAATGTCCATAATTTTTCGTAAATCGTTCGGAAAATGCTTTTACAAATTAATATTAACAAAGCATCTGGACCAGATCGTATTCCCCCTATTATTCTGAAAACCTTTGCTAGGGAATTAGCACCAATCCTCACTAAAACCTTTTATTTGTCATACAAGAAAGAAGTTTTTCCTGAAATATGGAAAATTGCAAGCGTACAACCAGTTCCAAAAAAAGGTAGTAAGACTGATCCAACAAATTACAGACCCATTTCAATTTTAATGTAATGAGCTTCTTAGAGTCTTCCAAACTACTTAATGAAAGACAATACGGGTTTCGAAAAGTAAGAGCGACGGGAGATTTACTTTCCTTTGTCACTCATGTATGGAACAAATCGCTTGAAAATCATGGTGAGACTTTCGGTATTGCTCTTGATATATCCAAAGCATTTGATAAAGTTTGACACAACAATCTTATTTGCAAATTAAGATGTAATGGTTTGGATGAGCACCTTCTTTCTTGGTTAGAGTTTTATAGCTGATCGCAAATTGGGTCAATGTTGATGGTATTTCATCGGATGTCTTTTCAACTAATGCAGGAGTTCCTCAGGGTTCTGCTTTGTCACCAACTCTCTTTCTTATTTATAATTATGATTTGTTGGATTCAACAATTAGTCCTATCCATAGTTTTGCTGATGATAGCACTCTTCATGCGTCTCATGACAACCCTAAATTATATTCACAGTTAGCGCTTAACAACTGTAGATCAAATTTAATAGATTCTTTGAACCATGACCTTAAAACTATTTTGTATTGGGAGCTCGCTAATAGTGTTGAATTCAATACGAGCAAAATACTGGCTTGTTATTTTTCTAGATTATCCACACCTAATCCGTTTCCATTAAAGTTCGACTCTAAAGATCTTGTAGAGAAAGGATCTGTTAGGCTTCTAGGAGTAGAAGTTGCAAATAATTTGAAATGGAATTCTCATATTTTTAACCTAGCTAAGAACGCTGTTAAAAAATTGGGCTTTTTGGGACGATGTCGTAAGTTTTTTAATAGCGAACAACTTCTTTTAATTTACAAATCATTTATACGTCCCTGCATGTAGCACTGTTCTCACATATGGGGTGGAGCTTATTATATTAGTTTGAAGTGCCTGGATTCTTTTCAGCGCAGAGGTGTTAAACTGATTGGCAACCCAACTCTTACTAATGAGCTTGATTCTTTACAGCATAGAAGAAATGTTGCTGATTTGACAATTTTCTACAAATACATTATGGATGAACGAACTTCTGAAGAGATTAAATCAATTTTACCTGAACTAGCAATCCCATTGCGTAACACCAGAGCAGATGTTATAGCCCCTCCTTTTACGGTTCATATAAAAAAGTGCAGAACTGTTGCCTTTCAGCGTGATCTCTCATCTCTAGAACGAGTCTCTCATCTCTAGAACGCATTACCTTCATGGGGTTTTTCCTGATAGCTTTAATCCTCAAAGTTTTAAAGTTAGCGCCCATAAATTTCTAAAAGAAACTTAATTTATTCAAACTTAATCACAATCCCTAGTTGGCGTAGTATCTTTGGATATTCAGAGACGTTAATTAATAATTTATTATAATTAACACTAAACATGCCTAACTTAGAATTAAAAAAAAAAAAGCAACTTGTGTGATTAAAAATACAAATTTGATGAATTGGCATAGGCACCATTTTGAAGCCGCCGTTTTGAATTTTTTTTATTAATCATATAAATTTGTAAAGATAGTACTTCTACAATAATTTGAAAATTAACAATATATTTTTTAAAATTATTAGTTCTTGTTTGTAACTAGTTTCCACAAACGATGTTGAAAAATGTCGGGATAAACCCTTCATTTTTAGGGCATCATTTTGAAAAATTCTAAAACGCCACGTTTCATTAGAAAGAGTTTCATCTCACGTTTTTTTATACCTCTCCAAATTTTGGTCGCAGCGGATATATATATATATATATATATATATATATATATATATATATATATATATATATATATATATATATATATATATATATATATATATATATATATATGTATATATATATATATATATATATATATATATATATATATATATATATATACACATATATATATATATATATATATATATATATATATATATATATATATATATATATATATATATATATATATATATATATATATATATATATATATATATATATATATATATATATATATATATATATATATATATATATATATATATATATTTATATATATTTATATATAAACAAATGTGTATACATAATACATATCTGGATATAAATATAATTAAAATAATAAAAGAAATATTGTATTCGTATCTTGTGTTTTTTTACAATGTTTTTTATCAAGGAATAAACGCAAATACATTTATTTCAATTTAATTGTTTGAAAAACAGAACTTAGGACGGACAAACAAAAAGATAAAAGATGCAAGGGAGCTAATGTTTTTTTTAAATTTATTTTTTCGTTTTTATCGTTTTAAATTTTTCGTACACTTAAATTTTCATACCTTTAAATATATTTTGAAATTTTTTTTCAAAATATAAATTGAAAACACCTTAATTTAATTATCATTTTAAAATAATAATAATAATATACGTTTTATATTAATAATGTTTTTTATTTATTTATATTACTCAGATAATTTTAAGGAAACATAATATTTTGAATGAAGATTTTTTAAAATTTTTTCATATTAAAAAATATATTTCGTAGTTTTGCAATAATTAATAAGATTTTTTATTTGTTTTTTTTGTTTGTTTTCAAAGATCAAATATACATTTTAATATAGTAGTTATAATCACTTTAACCCTCATTTTATAAAAAAATAATTATACAATATTAATGAAAAGATTAAACAGATTTGAATAAATATTGTACTAAGTTTTATTTTCTTAAATAATATTAAAAAAAAAAACTCATAAATCTAAATTTAATGATATAGTTATCTGTATGTTTATTTATAATTATTTTACAATTAATTTTAATATTGCCATCTCGAATAATCTCAACCACATTTAAACCAACTAATTTTTTATTATTTGATGACATTCATCACTTAAACGTTACGTAACGTTTCGGTTTGCTGAAATGTCATCGAATAATAAAAAAAATTATCAAACAATTTTCATATTTTCTAAATTTTCTAACTAGAATTAAATCATAATTAAAGAGTTTATTTTAGTTTTAAATAAAAATAAAATAATTTATCGTATACTGTACGATACGAACAATTTTTAGTTTTTTGTTGTTAGGTTTGAACTGCGATCTAATTATCATATTTAATGGACGATGGTTGTTGCGTTACTGTGATTGTTGTGTATTGGCTATATATTTATTAGCTAAACTTTTTTGTTTGTTTTTTGGCGTTACGGGTAAGAACTTATGTCAAATGGAAAATTAAATATTTGAGAATTATTGGGTTAATAATTTTAACGAAAGTGACAAATCTACCAAATCTTTTCAAATCGTGTTTTTACTAGCTATTCGCTAACCGGGTCTACATACTCCTGAATTATTTTTACATAAATTTTAATGTAAATAAACCATTCAATAGTTAATTAGCAAGATGGGGTGGCTTACTTCCCATGATAGGATAATAAAAAGGTCGCTGAATACAGAGATTAACAGATTAGTTTTAAAATATCGAAAAGGAGGACATATTCCGAGGAAGGACGGAACCTTCAAAAGAAGGACTGTCCTTCCAAAAGGAGGACGGTTGGTCACCTTATTTTAATGGATTCACTGTTATTTATATCAATGAACGTTACAGATGTGGGATGTAAAATAAACATGTTAAATTACTAGTCATATAAGCTTCTGGTAACCGCTTACTTATGTTCAATGCTCAAAACTACAAATTGCTTTTTGTTTAAAAGGCAATGTATGATTCGTTTTTGAATCCGTGTGAATTGAAAACATAACATTGTCAACTTCCTCGATGCAGATATAATGGCATTAGACTTTAAAAGCAACAAACAGAGTTTCTGGCTCATATCAGCTGTTTATAATCGGTTGATGGGTTTAAAGTTGCTCCTGAAAGTGTCAGTAACTTTATGATAAATGTTTCAAGGTGCAAAGGTTCAGTTAGAACCTCGCAGGTTTATTACCTATACGGCAAATCTTGCTGGTTATTTAAAACTTTAAATTCTTTCATACAGTCTCATCTGCGATGGTACTAGGGGAGGAGTGTTTTGGCGAACGATAATACACAATAATTTTAGCAGAGTTGTAATTAAATTTACGATGTGAACACATCAAAACGATAATTAAGTGTTTTTTCTCTCTAAATTTTATTTTAAAAATTATTATGAAAGTTTAGCATGTTTATATCTAACATCGTGAAATATTTAGTTTTAAGTGGCACATAGAATAATCATTATCATTATGTAAAACTATATTTCATAAACGTAAGTGATTAAAGGTAATTGCACCGGTGTAACTTGGTCACAAGAACAAAATAAAACCGTTTATTGTATAGCGAAGGAAGAAATTATGGCGCAGTTATTTCATATAATGCAAAAACATTTTTGCGTTGTAAATTGAGAAAAAGTCAAGTTGGAGACAGTCGTTTTGAGTTATATCGTTGATATAACGCAACATAAACAATTTTTATGGTAGAATAACTTCTGGACAATATACAGTAGGGGCAGAAAGTATGAGGCATGTTAAATAAATCAAAATAACTTTTGAAGTTGTATACATATCGCAACTATTTTAGATATTTAAATTTGTTTTAACAACCACAATTTGTTGAACATATGACTTTATTTCAAAAAAATTAAAAAAACATATACAGACATTTCTGTAAAATAGGCAAAAAATTCCTTAAAGTAAATACCTTGATAAAGTGATTAATGTACCTGCATTTAAAATTATTGTGTTTTTTCTAACAAAACTGAGGTTCCTTAGTGTACACACATATTTATATTAAGAAATAACGGTATTTCTATATTTTTTTTAAATCTTAGTTTATAAAGGACTTTTTTTTCAATGTTCAGCGATAAAATGATTAAAAGATAAGAATTATCAATAATTCAACGTGAGAGGATATTTGTTTATCACGAAGAAGGATATTCTCAAGTTTAAATTGCTTAAAAAGGAATATTTCGCGTTGAGCTGTCCAACGTACGTTTGCGCGCTATCGTGCTACAGACACTCACGACTCAAAAAAACGTTCTCGCTGCCCAAAAAATACATCAAAACGTCAAGAAATTGAAATAGAGAATATCTCTCTATTAAATAGACGTCTATTCAGCGAAGTAATTCTGAAGTACAATCAATTCCATGATCCGAAAGTTAGTGTGTCTACAATAAAAAGTAGTATTCGAGAAGAAGGTCTTAATGAACGCCGCACGGAAATCATTACTGCAACCAGGAAATAAGAAAAAACAGATAAAATAGGCACTGGCACACAAAGATTGGTCACCTCGACAGTGATAGAAAGGCACGTGAACCGATGAATCGCAGTTTCTAATGTTTGGAACCAAGCGAAGAACTTCCGTACTACGCAGAGATGGAGAATGATTTAGATGACTGCACAAGATGACTTGATTGACTGTGAAACATGGTGGAGAATCCGTTATGGTATGGAGATGCTTTGGCGGCAAGTAGCTTTCACAGAATTGTGGTGATTATGAATAAGGAAATGTATAGAAACATTCTAGAAACCCAAGTTGTGCCATCTGCTAAGAAAATATTTCGGAATCAATAAGTCTTTATGCAAGATAATTGCCCCAAACATAAAAGAAAGATATGCACGCAATTTCTAAAGAATCTGGAAAAGAAAAGAGTGCTCACAGTATTGGAGTGGCCACCACAAACTCCTGATTGCAACCCCATCGAATTACTCTTGGAAGAAATGGATCGGCAGGCTCGAAAAACAAATATTGCATCTATTATTCATCTCTGGGAGATACTCCAGTCAGTGTGGGACAATTTGCATGCGGAATGTCTTGACAAATTAGTCGGTAGAATGCCAAGAATTTATGCAGCAATTATTAAAAAAATGGGTGGTTATTTCGATAACTCCAATATTGGGCTAAACAAACGTAAATGAGGGCTAAATTAACGTAAATTAATTTTAATTCGGTGTTAAAAAGTTAAAGTTTTATATTTCAATATTATTATAACACAATAAAATGAAGTGCATATTTAATTTTTGCTTTTTCACTAAAAATTAAAGGGTGCCTCATACTTTCTGCCTCTACTGTTTGCCAATCGAAAGGGGGACTAATTTTATAAACGGAATGTATTAAAAAATGTTACATTAAACTTCGACAAAATAAGAGAAATGTTTGCAGAATGCAAATGGAATTTGACGCACAATGGGCGCCAGTCATGTTCCTTTGATACCATTCTTCATTCGATTTATTTTTATTTAGTCGAAGCTTTGAATTAATGGCATTCTACTCGCATATTCGTATATTTGAAGTATGGTTTTCCTAATTACATCTTCACTACTATTATCATAAAATATTAGAAAATTCTGTTTTTTCTCTTCTGTTTCGTCTTTCAATCTTAGTACGAACAAAAATTGGATAATGATCGTACGTAACTGTTGTTTTAAAACTTATGCTCTGAGAAATTATTTCAATTCCTTTCGACGCTTGCCCTTGTGTTGTGTTTATCACTATTCAACAAATAACTCCCCCAATAACCAGAAACCGTGCAAATATCTTACATGGCGACCTTGTTGTGACTTAAGTCAGAAATAATGGTATTCTCGATTTGTGAAGTTCGTATAGTCTTTCTACAAATACGTAAACAATCATCTTGTATCTTATGAAGCCACATAACAAACATACTATGCTACAACCAAAAGGCCCAAGAGGCAATCAATTTTGTTGGATTATTTGTTATTGTGAGACAACCTTTTAGAGCTCAAACTAATTTATTTTTTAAATAAATATAATAAAACTTATTAATTTATTATGTATTTAATTTTATTTTGTTACTTAAATATTGTCAGTGTATTTTTTGTCGTGCGTTTATAAATTATTTTATTTTGAATTTAATTTACGTGTTTATTTCATAATTTATTATTTTTATATTACTTGTATCTACTTTTACTTACTTATTATTTTCTGGCTTCCAAATGAATAAATAATAAAATATAGATAATTAATTTTTTCTGTTGAAATCGTTCTTCATTCCCTCAAAAGTAAATTATAGTTAATTTTGGACATTTGTTTCATGATTTTTTAATTCTGTTTTTAAACAATAATGACTAGTAATGTGTGTGTTGTTATTTCAATATTAAACATATACATATTGATTGTATTAAATATAATTTTAAAATTATTATTGATTAATAAAAAGATGGTTGTTAAAGTTTTTCAATTTAAGAAAAAAAATAATACGTCTAGGTCAAATTCAATATTTTAAAAATTCTAAGAAAAACATTTTTATCTAAATTGATTTAAGTAATTATAAATACACATTTTTATTTCATAGAAAACTTGAACAATATATGTTCAATAATTTTATTTTGTTAAATTTATGGAATTCAAATTGATTTATTTCTTTTTGTTTGTTATTTGTTGATTTATTATTTAATTCTATTTCATTATTATTAAAGCGTTGATTTTAATTTTTAATTTATAAACGCATATATTTTAAAAAATAAATAAAAGATAATTTATTAAAAGTTTTATATTTTTTACATAGTATATATCTAAAACAATAAATTTGAATTTATTTTTTCGAAAATAATGCTGTTTTGGAAGATTTATTAATTACAATAACTTTTTATAACGGTATTTAAATAAATAAAAACTAATAGTTTGAGGGTTACTATCATTTATATAGAATTAATAAATTTATTTTTAGTTACATTACATTTAATATCATTATTGTAATAAATATGTTCATTGCGTCCTAAATAATTATGTTGCCAATATGTACAGAAATTATTAAGAATGATGGCATGGTAAGAAAAACCTAAATATACTATTACTCCTATTGGCCCTTTTGGCTTTCTATATATTTATTATATGATCAATCAACAACCTGAATAAACAGTATGAATTTTTTTGATTTATTTTATGTAACAATTAATGACCTTATTATAAGGGCATATAATTTTGATTTACTTAAAATAATTTGAAACAATTTGCAATTTTAAGTTATAATTAAACAAATTTGTTCTAATAGTAGTTGTTTTCTAAACGGAGGTTGAAAGTTATTTTGATTTATTAGGTTTACATTTTTGAACTTTTGCTTGTTCGTGATAAGTCAAAAGATTATATCATTGTGTATAAATTTATTTACACAAGCAGGCTTTTGTATCCAGAACGCAATGGTATACACATAAATGTAATTTTATAATATATAATATATGCGTCGTTTTAATATATGAAAGATATAATTGTGTTTATTCTAAAATAAAAATGTTTTATCATATTAGTAGTGTAACATATTAATTTTATTTATTTACTATATCTGGGTTAAATTAAAATCGCAATAGTTGTGGAAAATAAAAAAAACAAAAAATTACAGCATTTGAACTAACTGTGTGACGAACGACAGTGTACATTACGTACGGAATTAGTATGTAAATCGAACTTAGTAAGATTTTTAGTTCTCTGTCACACTAAAACTTCGTTCATACTTTTATATAGTCTTATCTTCGACGGCACTAGTGGAGGAGTGTTGTGGCAAACGACAAAACACAATATCTTTAGCAGAGTTGAAATTAAATTTTTGATGTGAACACATCAAAACGATAATTAAGTGTTTTTTCTCTCTAAATTTTATTTGAAATATTATTATGTTTTTAAGTGAAACTAAATTAATTGAATTATTAAAATTCATACCCGGGAGGCGCTTCGAGACCGTATAAGCCTATTTTGAGCATCAACTGCACCGTATAATTTTAGAAATTTAATAATCCAACTGTAGTATATTAGTTTTGGGAGTATGGTTGGCTCACTAATTTGAGTTGTAATGAGTACTTGTTACTTTTATACACTAATTATATCCGAATATATATAGTACAGTTATATGACTTGATATGATTACTTTCATTTTATGAATACTCTTAGTAACTTATGTAGAGTTGCTAGCTAAATTCTAATCTATTATTTAAATTCTCAAAAAATATAATATTATAATTGGTCACGCCAAAGTTGTGCTATTTATTAACATGGATTCATAGGTCGCTGTTTCATATCCGGCTCGAAGGACCACTCATGAACATAAATTGAAGTCGCAGTGGGACTGTATTTATAGTGGATAGATGATCGATGAACAACTTCAGGCTTCTTCATTAAATAACTTCATCTATAATGCTGACACAATGAATTCACGTTTAATGTCACTTGTACTAATTACAAATTGTAGTTGAAGATTCAAACAGTATATTAATAATTTAGAAAATTGTAGTTGATGAGCAATAAATAAAACTGCTAGATTTCTTTCTAGATTTTATTTTGATACTAAAAAGAAATAACTTACACACGATAATTTATCATAATTTTTATTTTGACACGAAATGTACTAAGATTTTGTTATTAATTCTAACAAAAATTAATCACTTTTTACATTACAAGTTACAATAACACAATTCTAACAAACTCACTGATAAGAATGTAATAATAAAAAAAGACGCCATAACAATGCATTCAACCATTTATATAATGCATTTTGTTTTTGGGCGCCATTCTTTTCAAATGTCACATTCTGTAAATGTTTAGTTTAACCTTTACCACCGATTGTTAAACGATTGTCAATAGACAATTACGAAGAAAATTGCTATAATTTGAGCTACTTTTAAAATTTTCGACAATTCTGATTATATTACTTCGGTCTGAAAGACTTAAGTATTGCATTCTCGAGCCTTAAGTAAAATTCTTTCCCCCACTCTTTTTGGCATTTCTGGACGTTTTAGGACCTACTTATTCTAAAAAAGTAAAAAATATGTATGTCTGTCTGCCGGTAGGCCGTCACAACCTACGAAATCTAGAAAACCGCTAGAAGGATTTCAAAAATTTTTTGTTTCTAAAAATATATATACTCAATGGAAAGAGCTGAAAGGACGATGTGTTCGATAACTGTACCAGAAGTGTGGCAAAAAAATCATCAAGTGTGTCAAAACAAGGAAATTTCAATATTTTTACCAAAAAACGTTGATTTTAAGTGGTTACGGGTAGAAACATTGAATTAGGAGAAATATTGCTGGTCGGGATTGGTATGTGAGACCAAAATTTAGATTATTGTATTATAATACCACGTTTACAGCGACATAGCAAATTAGTAGATGCAATTTAAATCTGTGCTGTAAACACTTTTTATTTTAATAGCTTGCAACTAATTTGATATCTAGATTTGATACCTAGCAAATTATTTTCAAATTGATATTTGACGCTGTAAACACCAATGTAAATAAAAATTTTTGATTTCTACACCGATACGGTGTTCCTAAATATTTAAATCATCAAAATTATTTTCTCCGTCAAATATTGTTCACAATCAGAGAAATAATTTGAGGAATGGTAGTATTTGAGGTAGCTAGTATATTTTATTTAACTTTTTTAAAAGTTTGACAGATACCAATTTAAACTAAACTAAATTAAAATGTGTTTATGTCATAAAAGATTTAATTTGCAATCCACACTGTAAACTCATATTAAATATGACAAGATGCAAATTAATATACTATACTATTTACTAATTTGCTATTTAGCTGTAAATGCGGTATAAGCGTGTCAAAAAAATATTGTCAAAAGAATGATTTTCATTTTTTTTTACCCAATTTTTTGGAAAAAATGAAATTAATTATTTGTATGTAATCGAACATGGAAATTTATGATTTTGTTATAATTTTTTGCATATTTTTGGAATTTTGAAATAATTTGTATATTTGATTTTGTTATAATTTTTTGAATATATTTAGAATTTTGAAAAAAGTTTCAATATTTGATTTTGTTAAAATTTAGAATATTTTTAGAATTTTTCAATAAGTTTAAATTTTTGATTTTATTATAATTTTTGGAATTTTGAAAAATATTTGTGTTTTTGATTTTGTTATAATTTTTGGAAATTCGGAAAAAGTTTGTGTTTTTGATTTTGTTATAATTTTTGCAATATTTTTATGAATTGTGGAAAAAGTTTGAATTTTTGAATTTGTGTAATATTTTTAGAATTTTGAAAAATTTCGATTTTTAATTTTATCAAAATTTTTGGAATATTTTTAGAATTTGGAAAAAAGTCTAAATTCTTTTTTATTATAATTTTTTGAATTTTGAAAGAAATATGAACTTTTGATTTTGGAGTATATTTTCGAGAAAATCTAAATTGAGAGGTTTTTGAGGAGTTTGCTGATTGTATCATCTTTTCACTAAATTATGTTAATTTATGATCTGTTATAATTTTCCGGCAACGTATTGATGTTTCGTGTTAGTTTAGTAATAATTATCTAAACAGAGATACAAAAATATACATTTTATATGTGGCGTTTGAAGTTCAGATACACTGAAAGAAAAAAGTAAGTATTTTTAACAGAAAACACGTATTAGTTTAACAGAAATTTATGTGAGTTTTCAGCCACCTTAGCACTTTGTTATTAGAACATTTTTTGCTATGTTAAATATACATAAATTTACAAACTCATTTCTGTACAAAATGACATAGTTTTTTGTAAACAAAATATAATATTTTGTTATAACAACATAGCCGATTTTTAAAGATAAGTTAGTTTAACAAACATATATGTACTTTTAACATAGCTTTTTTATAAAACGACATAGTTTTTAGTAAAAAAAAAATAATATTTTGTTATACCAACATAGCCAATTATAAAGATTTAATTAGCCTAACAAAGGTATATGTACTTTTAACATAATTTTTATAAAACTTTTATTTCACTATGTAACTTTGCTAAGTGAAAACAATAGAATTATTTGTTATTTATACATACTAATGAAGTGACTGCCATAATTAAAATAACTATATATTTTATAGAACCTTGGTTAAAATTAACAATTTTGGACCTTTGGACTCCTTCTAAAATTGGGAATAAAAACACTTTTTCAATGTACTCAAAATAAATTTATTTATTAACAATGATTTTATTAATACTATATATATAATAGAAAATTGTATTTTAACTACACAACTTAATTATATAAATTAAATTATTGTTTTATTAGTTAAGTCACCTTAATGTATATATTTATGTTAAATGAACATTTTTATTATGTATATAAGTGTTATTTATAATGTATTATAATTTATTTATTTATTAAAATTTATTTATCATTATAATTTATTTATGTATTTATTTATTAATTATTCGTTATAATTTATTTTGTTTATTATAAATGCTTATAAAATGGTTGTTTAATATAAAAATATTATCCCGAGAAGAATTGTAATTAACATTTAAAATGGAGGTATATAGTTTTAATAAATGTATTTGTTTTATTAAAATTTGCATTTCGACTATTATAACTTCAGCTAATACAAATCAAAAAAATTAAATAATGTTTAAAATTCGAATAGATTATAGAAGTTGATTATTTTAAATCTAAAATTTAATAAAAGAAAACATATCATATACGATGGATAAAACAGATTTAAGATAACTAAGATTCCTTAAACTATTTAATGAAACTGTCGGTTATGGATAATGTAGATGGTGTTACTACAGATTGTTGTTCTTTTAAAATATTTCTTGAAATGGGTACATAAAATTTTTATTTATGGTATTCGAATATGTTGCGTTGTCGTTCCCAAATTAATATCAATCTGAGCAAATTAATTCTGTAAACAAAATTGAGTATATTTAATTCAGAAAATAGTTCGAATTTTGACTTTAATTTATTTTAAATTTTTATATAAAGCTATATTTTTCAAAGTTAAAACTCAGATTATAAACTCAGATTATATGAGTGTATAAACTCAGATTAATTTAGTTCAGTTAACAAAACCGTAAACATTTTTAGCAAGCGGAAAACATTTAAATTTAACTCACCGATTCTTTACTCTCCTCCTCTCCTGAAATTTATATATGTAATGCTCGAATTGCATCTTTTCCCAGTATTTGTTACCCTTATAATCTCAACTTATATCATCTTGTGTTATAATAATAATAAGTTTTCCGCGAATAGAAATCGAGCTATCAGGATTTCAAAAATAATAATATACAATAATATTAATTTAAATTTAATATATAATATAAATATAATTAAAGTCAAGTAAATGCTTCATAAAAAGATTGAATTGCTTACCTGTTAAATTTTTAAAAAATTTAATGTTGTATATTATCCTTTTTTTTAGCAATCTAAAAAGTGTTTTTTTAGTTGCAGGAGATGTTTTTTTCATATCCAAGCACAAAGAAAACACGTTTCAAATGGAATTAATTTTAAACGCAATCCTTAAATGAATTTTGACATTTTACAAAATTTTCTCTTATTTTAAAATAGCACTACATACTTATAACAATTCTTTCAATTTAATTAACATAGTGCTCCGTTACTTCAACTTAGCCTCGTAAACTCAATTTCTCTTAACACAGCGCTCTGTTATTATAATATATGCTTAACAGAGTATATGTTAAATATTTATACCATTGTTAATAAAAATAAACTACCGCTTTGTTAAAATAACTGAAGCCATGTAATTTTAACAAAACCAATGTTTGTTTACAAAATGTATTTGCTTAGGTAAAATAACGAAGCGATTTTTGTATTAATAACATAATTGAAAAAAACTAGCAAAGTCAATTTTATTGAAACGTAACATAAACTATGTTATTTTAACAAAAATATTTTAATAAAACCAACTTGGTTAATATTACGTAGCTTTTTTTCTCAGTGTAGGTACTCGGTGTGCCAACGTTTCCAAAACCTGTGCATCAATTGTTGTTGCTGTTAGAATTGTGAAAGTCTGTTGGCCTTCAGTTCGAGTAACGATGGTTCGGGTACCAAGGTTGACATGGACCCTAAGATGAAGTGTCTTGGGGTTAAAGCTTGTAGAACTGCACGATCATTTGACATGGTCGTTAGTGGGTGCGGGTTTAGACAGGCTTCAATTTCAGTAATTCTTCAACAGGGATGGACGGTCACGGCAGTAAAGTAACTTTCGATAGCTTTATATAATTATAATTAATTATCAATTGAAATATGAGATTATAAATTTGAATCTTAAATTTTATCGTTAAAGCAGCAACTCGTGCCACATTTACGTCGTTAATGCTTTTAAATCCATACATTCGACAGACAAACCGTTTACATTTGATAGTCTTCGACGTTTCTTTGGAGTTTATCAATATCACAGTTGTGGTGTATATCAGAGATGTCTATGAATGTAACCACATGTAACCACATTTCAATAAATTATTTGAATTTTCGTTTTTTGGTGTGAATGTAAAAAAAAAAATATGAAGGTGCTGAAATCTCAAGGCTCTAAGATATCAAGACTTCGGTTTGGGTTAAGGATTTTTATATAATTTTCGGCAAAATGCTTTTATGAAGACCTTGTTTTTAGTTTTGGGCAGCGATGTACATATATTAAACAAAAAATTCTTTGTAAAAGTACACGAAAAAAAATTATTACAAAATATTTCCAATATAAAGGTTTCAACCTTTATTAAAATTCCAAAAATATTGCAAAATTATAACAAAATCAAAAATTCAAACTTATTTACGAACTGTTCCTGTTATTCAGAAGTTTGGCATCACACAAAAAATTACTCAAGAAATATCTCCCTAATAATTACGACTTTTGTTAAAAAATGAAATTTAATCTGCAACAACTTGATATTTTCCAACTGAACTGGGAGGAGTTTAATCTGGATTTAACCATATTCTTTGTTCAATTAGATTTCATGTCATACAAATAATTCATTTTATACTTTTCAAAAAAATTGTGTAAAAAAATAAATGAAAGTCATTCGTTTGACACACTTAACGGTATTTTTTGACACACTTATAATACAATAACCAAGGTCCTGGTTACACATACCAACGCCGGCAATATTTCTCCATATTCATGGTTATTACTCGTTCGTTATTACTTAAAATGAACGTTTTATAAGAAAAAATATGCGAATTTTCTTGTTTTTACACATTTAATGATTTTTGATACACTTCCAGTACAGTTATCGAACACTTCGTCCTTTCGGCTCTTACCATTAAGTTAACCTATTTTTAGAAACAAATTTTGAAATCGCTCTGGCGGTTTATTCTGTGACGACGGTTGTGACGGCCGGCAGACAGACATACATTTTTTGCTATTTAAGAATCAGTTGGTCCTAAAACATCGAGAAATGCCTTCGAAGTGGGGGTAAGAATTTCACATTTAGATCGAAAATGTAAAACTTAGGTTTTTCAAATCGAAGTAATAATAAGTCAAAAAGTCTAATCGGGGATTCACACATTTATATATACTCAACCTTCGTATGTTTATTACCTCAGCTGAAGGTAGTATCTGCGATATAGCTGCAGCTGATTCTTGCTTTTATACTTTTAATAATATTATAAGTTATCTTTATGAATTTTATCTGGCAAAAAATGACTTAACCATATCGCATTTTTATACAGATGTAAACGAGTAGCTGACTTATAATCCCCCATCCGCCAATCAGCTGATCACTTTTTTTTCAATTGTTATGGTGTAAACATCAATCATACAAATTTTTGCATCAAATGACTTTTGGAAATAGTTTTTTTACTAGCTTAAAACTGCTCCACAACTACACCAGCTGGAGTTAATTAATTACAATAAATAAAAATCAACCGGCATCAAATGACTTTTTCATTTGCTACGCTGCCTCCCGGCCTAATAGGTTAATGCTACAAAAAAAAAATAAGTAAAAGAAATGTTGATTAACAGTATTAACACACCTTTCCTGGAGGTTTAGGACCAACTCTTTTTACGTGAATTAGATTAGCATATTGGATTTGATTGGTAGTTTTGTTCAAACTGAAAATCTTCCGCAGCTATTTTTAATTAAAACTGAAAGTGGGTGAAGATATAAATAGAAACTTATTGCCAGAAAAATGTGTTAGCAAGTGACAATTGAAACTATTCAATTCAGAATACCAAATAATTATTTTTCTGAATTTTTTTATATATTGCTGATTTCGATCACGGTTTATCACAATAGAATAATGAGATAAATAAATTCCTTTTTCGATGCGTAGCTGGTAAATTTATTTAATGATTTGTTACGTAACGATTAAGCTGTTTTTTCAAAATATTAAATTAGACACCGTTGGTTATTTATTTTCTTTTGCTTACGTACATTGATAACTAAATAAATGGGACTGTGGCGTGGCGATAACTACAGTTCCGATAGCTTCCAATTACATTACAACAATTCCAACAAACAAAAGCTTCTGCACGCACCGTATTGCGGTTGTAATATATATTCCATAGGTGGAGACAATCTTAATACTCAGAACATAAAATATAAAAAATATAAAAAGAAGTCCAGGTGTAAAGAAAAAATGAAGAGGTTACGCAGTTTAATGTTATGTAGTCCTTTGTAGTTGTCAATTTTCTCTCATTTTTGGTCACCACTGTTTTACTAATGTTAATTCATAGAAATTTTTCTCCATTATAATTGTTCAATAATCACTCCAGTTTGTAGTAAATGTTATAGTGATCAATATTAAGTTAAATGTCAAGTAAATTAAATTAAAAAACTGTAAAACAATAATAATTGTATTTCATTCTAATTTTGTTAACAACAACAAAAAATCTTTTAAGTATAAATTAGGGTTGCCACATGTCTTCCTCTCGGTAGGACATTCCTCCTTTGGATCAGGAATGTCCTCCGTTCTCCTTTACTATAAAAATGTCCTACTTTAAGCAAACTGTAATACAATATCTTACACTGAACAAAATAGATTTTTTTGCTACCTATTTCTCTCAATAACCATTTGCAATATAAGTACATAATCGTGATTGCTATTGCTCCTTTACTTATATTAAATTTGTAACTAGCATTACAGAAATAACGCCTATAAATTAGAATTACAAAAATAACGCCTCTACATTCATACTTACTTACACCAAACAGAAACCTATTTTTTTTTAAAACATTTTATTTTTTCAACTGAAAAATGAAGCGGCACTAACCCAACGAGTTTTATCAACGACACTTTTAAAACGTGGCAACCCTGGTATAAATTGATTTATGGGCTAGAAATGCGTGAAAGTAGAAGATCGTTTAATAGTTCTATGCTTGTTTGGACTGCGGCTGCTTATTTGTATGAATTCTAGAGGAATAATTTCCATTTAAAAGAACTTTTCACAAAAGATAAATTACACGAAGTGTTATTTTTGGAAGTATTGATCCGGCAGTTAAATCAACGTCAATTGTACATTTGCATGTTTTGCGTTCAAATATATTCAAACTGCCAAACCACGAGATCATCATCTCCAGCATTGAACAACTAAGCTCAACGCCACTAGCAGCCTCACTCATCTGCTGGACACTCAAACGCAACTCAGCATAACAGTTAAAGGTCCTAAGACTGAAGCTAACACTCCGCTATACATATATAGTGCCACGAGTGATCAAATAGAGTGTTAAACAGAATTTGATCATATCTGATGATGGCACATGTGACAATTAGAGAAATAGATGCCTTGATTTAACTGAACTATCATAAACTGACACAAAAATTAATAAAAAACGATTTGGGTAACTAAAACAACTGATGCGATTTTAACAAAAAATGAAAAGCTATGTTTGCATACTTACATGTAACATTTTAATCTTTCTTTCCTTCACCATCCTCTGGATCTTTGAGTGTATGCCATTGGGCAATTGGTCTTCTTGGTGATGCTAGCATATCGGACCAATGACGTAATTCTGTTCCGGTTGCATTATATCCAAGAATAACTTTTCCAATCGGTTCTGATGTTCCAATTCTATCATAATCAACTACTGTGACAACTAATTGTACTTTCTAGAAATTTTGACGTTTTCATTAAAATATATAAAATGAATTCATATTAGTTAATTTCTTATTATATTTATTATAAAAAGCTATTTATGTTATTATATTAAACCATTATAGGCGTCGCATTATTTTATCTTGTTATTTTAATTGTAACAAGAAGACAGGAAACAAATGTAAGATAAAGACAGTGGTTGTTTATAGTCCGAGTATGATAATCCATAATTCCCAATCAACTCAATAATGGCAAAGAAAATTTTTACAAACTTAATTGCAATATTTGTGAATTTTGAGATAAATTCAATAATACAGTTTGAGTTATTTAGGTATATACATTTTTGAAATTTTTTATCCAATTCGATTTTAAACCAATTCAAACCATGTCTGAGTTGTTTTCGTACAGATTAGCACAATCGGACTTTCGTCTTATAAATGTTTCATTTTAGTTTTTATTTTATCAAATTTCAAGCCAATTAAAAAAAACGTTAATTTTAAAGTTTTTTAATTTAAGGTTATACGTATAATTAAATTAGCGTTTTATTTATATATAAATTTAAGTTTTAGTGTGCTAATTTAATTACACATATAACATAAATAAAAAAATATAGTGTTATTTCGAATTATTGTGTTTAAATTTTTGACTAAATTTTGTATTTTTCTGTTTTAAAATACTGGTAAACGGAAATGTAGTATACTAGTTTTCTGTGTACTTAAAACATTTTTTTTTGAAAAAATCTTTCTGTGTGGTTGTAGAAAGTTAAATAAGAAGAAGAAATATGACGAAAGATAATTTTACGAACTTTTACTTTAAGAATTTTTCATTGAACCTGTTGAATTGTTGAATTTGATTTGTTCGATAAAGATGAAGAGCTTTGAACTGTTTTTGAACAGTCCATTCTCAAATACAAAGTTTTCGAAACGGTTGATATCGAGGACCCTTAATTTACAAACAGTTCATTGGACGCTTAAGTACTAAGACATAAACAATGATGGCGTGTATTTTCTTATGGCTTGACTATGGTACGATGTGCAGACTACAGCAGAACACAGTTACCATTTAGATATAAAACCATACAAAAGAATAAACCTGTCAAAAGGTATAGATTCCAAAAATTACCAATAAGCGAGCCAATAATTTACAACAAAACATACATCTATACTGTAAGGTGATCAGATTTTCAAAATCTTAAATTAGCAAAATTTATTTACCACAACAACACTCCCCCCAGGAAAAAAAATTTATTACAAAATTCCACCCTCCTATGTAATTAGCAAAGATGCTAAAACTATATGGATGCCAATGTTTTTATACGTTACCCCACATTTTAGACTATAACAGAATAATCCCTTTCAGTATTGTTTTATAGTCATTTTAAAAATGTGATATTGCTTAACGTACAATTAAGGCTGATTATTAAATCAATGATTATAGTAAAACGCCACCCACTTATAGAAAATTTGAACATGTTAGAAATGAAGTATCTTTTTTTTTTTAAATTTCATTTACCTGATATACTAAGGGACTAACTGGAGGCACGGCCCAGGGTGGCAAATTTTTAGAGATGGCCAATTTCAGAAAACATTACAAAATTTCTGGTGGGTGGGTGAGTTTTCTCCATAGGATCTTGATGAAACTTTGGCAAATGATACAAGTTTACTTGAAAATATAAGATCTGGATTCATTTCAAATTTGGACAAAATGGCGGGGGGTCTCCCGAACACCTCTAAGTTTAAATCTTGAATAACTTCTGATCCCGGGCTAAGATCTTATTGAAACTTAGTACATAAGGTTTTAGTACTGTTTCCAATATTTCTGCATACCAACTTCCGGTTTGTCACTTCCGGTTAAAAAGTTTTTTTTTCAGGTTTTTATCCCTACTGTAGCCTACAATTACCGAACGATTTTCATGAAAGATTGCTAAAAGCTTTTAAATAAAAAATAAATAATGAGAAAGATTTTATGAGCTTTTTGAGCACATTGGATAAAGGGTTGGGTGGTCCACCATACAACAGGTGGTTTTTTCCACAAAGTTTTTATGTTTGTTGGGAGCATAAAACATTCATTCGTGAATGAATTTTGATGACACTTTGGAAAAAGATGCAAACATGTATGACAAAGAACTGATTAGTTTTTGAGCGATAGTGAACAAAGTGGTGGGGGGTCCCTGGAGCACCTGTTTTCTTGAAAGCTCTATAACATCTGTACCTGATAAGCGAATTGGATGAAACTTGGTACATGAGTATGTAGTACGGTTTACAATAGCTCTGCATCCCAACTTCCGGTTTTTCACTTCCGGTAAAAAATTTTTTTTTGTACTTTTTTGAAGTTTTTTCAGTGTCCTTATGCACACTACAGCCTACAATAATGAAGTGATTATAATGAAACTTATGGAATAGGGTTCCAACTAGTGTGAAAAGATAATTATCATGTTTTGGGACACATTGATCAAAGTGGTGGGGGGGTCTACCATACAAATGCTGACTTTTCACACTTTGTTTTTTAAGTTTGTTGGGAGCATACAGACTTCATTCATTAATTTATTTTAATGACCACTTTGGAAAAAGATGGAGACTTAAGTAACAAAGAACTGATTAGTTTTTGGATAATATTGGAATAAGTGGGGGGGGTCCTCCCGAACACCTGTTTAATGTGTCACACTTTTTTCAATGTTTGTTGGGAGCACACAGCATTCGTTCGTGAACGAATTTTGATGACACTTTGGAAAAAGATGCAAACATGTATGGCAAAGAACTGATTAGTTTTTGAGCGATAGTGAACAAAGTGGTGGGGGGTGTCCCACACACCTGTTTTTTTTAAAGCTCAATAACATCTGTACCTGATAATCGAATTGGATGAAACTTGGTACATGAGCATTTAGTACAGTTTACAACAGTTCTACATCCCAATTTCCGGTAAATTTTTTTTTTGCAAATTTTTGAAGTTTTTTCAGTGTCCTTATGCACAATACAGCCTACAATAATGAAGTGATTATGATGAAACTTATGGAAAAGGGTTTAATTAGTGTGAGAAGATAATTATCATGTTTTGGGACACATTGATCAAAGTGGCGGGGGGTCTTCCATACAACTGCTGACTTTTCACACTTTGTTTTTAAAGTTTGTTCTGTATCTGTATTTCATTCATTAATCAATTTTAATGGCACTTTGAAAAAAGATAAAGACTTTAATGACAAAGAATTGACTAGTTTTTGGACAATATTGGGATAAATGGTGGGGTCCTCCCGAACACCTGTTTATTGTTTCAATGTTTGTTGGAAGCATACAACATTCGTTCGTTAAGTAATTTTGATTACACTTTGCAAAAAGATGCAAATATGTATGGCAAGGAACTGATTAGTTTTTTTTAGCGATAGTGAACAAGGTGGTAGGGGGGGGGTCCTCCAAGCACCTGTTATTTTGGAAGCTCAATAACTTCTGTACCTGATAATCGAATTGGATAAAATTTGGTACATACACATTTAGTACGGTTTACAACAGTTCTACATCCTAACTTCCGCTTTGTCACTTCCGATAAAATTTTTTTTTACTTTTTTTCGTACAACAGAATTTATGTTTGTTGGGATACTACTGCCTGCTTTAATATTTTTATTATTAGAACTACGAAGTCCATAATACTGGTTAGCTTTTAATCAAAGTATTTTATAGATATTAGCTCATTATATATCCAGAACACTATTTTTCCAGAGCTCTGGTGAAGTCAGCCTATGCATCAGCCTCGCAATATTTTTTTTATGAAAAGTGTTGTGTTGTAGGAATTACAAAATGTGTCACAACAACACATGGTCCCACAACAACATGTGTCTTGAGGTGTTGGTGGACGCTTTTCCTAAATTTTTGTGGATTGAAGGCACTTGAATCTATTGGTTCGGGCAAAGCATTCCATTTGTACGATGTACGCACAAAGAAATCCCTTTGCATTTTGTTACTATGACAGTGAGTAACCTCGACAGTTTGACTGGTTGCACAAACCGATTGACGAGTTAAACGGGGGAAAAGAATATGTCTGATGTATTATGGATCTGATTTCATCCGAGTACTGCTGGTGATGATATTTATAAAAAACAACAAGATCAGCATCAGTGCGATGATGTTATAGGGAATCAAGATTTAATGGTAAATTTCGATCACCAACAATTCGTATAGTACGTTTTTGAACAGAGTCCAAAAGAGCTAGGATCGTAACAGATGCAGCGCCCCAAACTTGACAACAATACTTCATACAGGGACGAATATAGAACTTATAAATGTGGAATAATTGATTGAATTGGAAACTCGGCCTTTGATCTGGAAACAATCAATAGCTTGGAAGTAAACTTGAGCAAATTTTTGTCACCCCAATCGGCGACGTTTTTTAGGTACTCGTTTACATTTATGGCAGCGTCTCTCCGGGCGGGATTTATTCGTTCATGCATTTTACTCTTTGAAGATAGGGGACGAATGACTTGTGGAGTATACTATCATCTGCAAATCTGCAAAACTATTTATTGGGTAACTGGTGATTTGCAACAGTTCGTTGGTATAAATTAAAAATAAAGTGGGAGATAAAACTGAACCTTGGGGTACACCAGAGGTTATTAATTTAGACTCAGGAAGAAAAGCCATCTATAGATACCGAGATGTATCAGTTAGACAGAAAATTTTGAATCAACTTCACGACTGCGGAATGAAAACCGTACGCAACGAGCTTGTTGATCAAGCTCGGATGCCAGATTCAATCAAATGCTTTTGAGATGTCTAATGCGATAACGTACGTTTCACCACCTATGTAAATTAATTTGTTGCTATTTCAAAACTCTAGTAAGTTCAAAACTGAAAAAGCGTTCTTAAAAGAACGTTGATATTTGAGCTCGTCAATAAGTTCAAAGTTTCATTGAACAAATTTCTTGTTTAAATTTCAAGCAACTTTATTTTTATAGATACCATAATAAAATTCAACAATTATGTTCAAGACAATTCGAATATTTTCGTTTCAATATTAACGCAGAACTCATTAATTAAAATATTCGATTATAACACCTTCAATTACCTAATATACGTTTTTAACTCAAAGCATGTTAAAATGAACTCAGCGTCGATATAACATATAAAGCATATCTTAACCACGTAATGTTTTTGTAATGAAAAATAATAAAAGCATAAAATAAAACTAAGTTTTTACATGAAATAATGAAATAATAATATATAGTAAATAATATTATGTTATGTAGTTCATCGATTGTCGTAATGGTACTAATGGTCGTGAAATTGGATTTACTATTAACATATGTTTTGTTCTACTTAAATTTACTATTATTTGTTCTAGTAACAAATTAATTAATGGTTTACTTTTGTGAAACTAACAATTACAAATTTGGTGAGTGATAGATATTTAGGAGAGGCTACATTAAAAACTACATATCTTGTTTCTACGTATTTTAATCCTATTAATGTTTTATCATGAAGTTAAAAGTTGAAATAAAAATTCATATTCTTGACTTTTCGTTTTATAACCTCAAAACTGAAATTTTGGTTTTTGACATTATAGGCGCCATTAAATTATATATAGTCAATAGCTGTATATGATTGTCAAACCTTTAAACTACCTTGTTCTAATACACGAAACGAATTGCGGTTTATTGAAAATCGGTAACGAATACTCTGAACAGGCAAAATAGCATAACTGAAGCCTAGCCCAAGAATAACAAAATCAGTTTAGGTGCTACAACAGCTGGTGCACAATGAGGAGTTTGATAAACCGTGTTACCGAATACAGTATATTAATATATATAGTAGAATCAAAAAACGAATAACGAAAGATACCGAGAATGACTTGAATCAACAATACGAGAGTAGAGAGAAGTTACCTTGCCGATATAATAAATGAGCTGCTTGCACAATTTTTCTCCACGTCCAAGTAAAAGTAATGGCTTGCTAAACCATTTAAAATCTTAGTAAGGAATAAAAGAGGATTATCGAGTTTTAAAATTAAGACAACCTTTCCAAAGAAAAGCCTTGGTTATACGTACCAAATTTCGATACAGTCAACAGGTAGAGAAAAAGTTAGAGAAAAAGAGCAACAGTTAGAGAAAAAGAAGTAGATTATTAACGCATTAGCAACGTTCTATTTGAATTATCGGTATTTCGTTAGTAAATCGATAGCTCAGACGCTAGTAGACTAATATTGGTTTGCTGTATGGAAATGGTAATTAATGTACGTAATTGAAAAGGTTTCAATGTAATTTATGCAGTTTTCCTGAATTTTTTGTGTGGAAATTAAGTAAGATTTTCAGAATTTTGGGCAAATGAATAAGTTTTCGAGAAGTTTTCGATGATGAGATAGAGTTGTTGGCCAGAAATTGTGGTTAATACACGTACATAGTTGGGAAAAAATTCATTGGAGTTAATGTACTTTTTCCACATTTTTTTTGTTTGTAAAAATTGAGATAAAATTTTAAAATCTTTGGTAAAATTAATTAGTTCTTAAAGATAGTTCGATGATGAGATAGAAGCTTGTAGGCAGAAATTGATTAAATGGTACTTCATGTAGTTTTTCCAGATTTTTTTGTGTGTGGAGAAATTGAGATAATATTTTAAGAACTTTGAAGAATTTAATTAGTTTTTGAGGATATTTCGCTGATGTAGACACGTGTAGACTGAAAACTGTTTACCAACCGGAAATTTAGGTTAATGCAAGAGATTGGAGAAAGTTAAATTTACTTAACATGATTTTGCTAGATTTTTTGTGCGTAGAAAAATTCGAATTAAAATTTTTAGAATTTTGGGTAAATTAATTAGTTTTCAAGGTTTTTTTGATTGTAAAATAGTCGCTTGAAGACTAAAATTGGTTTGGTTTTTGGCAATTGTAATTGAAGAATGTAGTAAGGAAAGGTATAATGTTCTATATGTGACTGTTTCACATTTTGTGTGTGTGTGTGGGGAGAAATTGGGCTAAAATTTTGAGAACTTTGGTAAAATTAATTAGATTTCGAGGTTATGTTGATGATAAGATAAACGCGTGTAGACTGAAATTAATTAGCTGGCTGGAAGTTATGATAAATGGGATGTGGAGTTGAAAACAGTTTAATGTAGCTCATGTGGATGTTTCCAGGTTTTTGTGTGTGGAAAAATTGAGATAAAATTTGTAGAACTTTGGTAAAATAATTAGTTTTTGAGCGTATGTTGATGATGTGGTAGGCGTTTGTAGACTGAAAATTGTTTGTTGCCACGATTTCTGGCCAAACAAGCAATGCAATTAATTGGAAACGGTTTATTTTACCAGATTTTTTGTGTGTGGAAAAGTCGAGTTAAACTTTTGAGAATTTTGGGCTGGTTAATTAATGTTCAAAACTTTTTCGATTATAAGATAGTCGCTTGAAAATTAAAATTGGTTTGCTTATTGGAAATTTTAATTAATGCACGTTTGAAAAGGTTAAATGTTTCTCATGTGATGGTTTCAGATTTTTTGTGTGTGGAGAAATTGGGATAAAATTTTGAGAAGTTTCGATAGATTTATTAGTTTTCGAAGATTTTTGAGTATGTAATTTACGTCTGAGTAAATGTGCGAACGGCTTGATCTCAAATCACAGAAACTTAGTTTTTACGATGGTATGTCATATGTACAGAGCACGAGGTAACAAAAATATTTTAAGTTAGTTTGGAGGGGTTTTTATTAACAGAAACAAAATCTGAGAATAATATACAAAGACAGTCTACTAGCAATCTTTTAACATTGGGTTATAACGGTGGAGTATCATGTGCTAACGATTAACGCTTCTAAACGAAACAACTTTTGCTTATCAACCTAAGGAATTTGAGCAACTTCACTCTTGTTCTAATTGTTAACACCACATTAGTACAAGACAACAACAAGAAACATCAAGGCAAGACAGCGCCCATGATAAGTTTGAACAGGGATACAGCCCTTAGGGATACAAAAAGATTCAGTCATACGACCATTACCAGGTTTGTGGGCGAAGTAGTCAAAAGTTATTGTGAAATCTAGATGAACATTTGAAAGGTTTGTCCATCACGAGAGATATTAGAGTACCTCTAATTTTCTTTCAAAAATAGCACAGAGTAATAAATTAAGTGAAAATGAATTGATGTAAAGCTAGTTGGGCATCAAGTAGCGAGTCCAATAGACTGGATATCTTTTAAAATCTTTTAAACAGGCAGAGATATTTGTTATAAATGCAGCATGAAAACGAAAAATGATTGAAGCATCTCGTGTTCAGGAATATAATTTTAAACTTTTTCGACGTTTCGTTTAATAACTATTTGAATAATCAACTCACAAAGAAGATACCCTGTAAACTGATGGATGTGCACTCCAATGGGGCAGCTACTAACAGACCATATTTACATGATTGCATATATGGTAAGCCTTAGGATATGTTTCGTTTCAGACAACATAGCTGGGTAATCCAGTTTATGTAGAAATATGTAAAAACTGTAGGATTATTTTTGTAGATGGGTGAGTGTTTGATCGTGCAAACAAATGAAATGAGGTTGCTGGTCAACCAAGACAATTAGGTAACAGAGACTAATCTAATAAAATTATTTCGACGTAAGCTTACGGTATATAAAATAAATCCATTTTATGGGCAGCTCTGCCAATGAAAAGGTTTTTGGCTTACTTGAACTGATCTCTTCTAACTCAACAAGTAAGTATCAACTACAATAACAACCCATTTCATTGGCCACTGTCTCGGAAAATATCCTCCGTAAAAAGGTCAAGAAGCCATATGAATCTATGGCGATACCTTAAGTTCCGATAATTGAAGTCCATAATAAATAATAGTTACAGTAAATATATAGCAAAACTAATTCCTGGTGAGAACTGAGAAAGATAAAAAAGTTGCACAAATTCACCACAATAATTTATTGAATATTTTCTAAAATTCACCACAACAATCTATTGGGTATTTATTAAATGTAAAACTTCAGTTCAATGTTATGTAGAAGTTTTTGACTGTCAAAAAATCCATCTTGATACCTAGTCATATTGAAACGCTATATTATTTATATATATTAGTTAGGGTTTCTCAAACGGGATCCCGGGATCCCGTTTTCCCGGGATCCCGAGGGTAAATTTTCATCCCGTTTTCCCGGGATTTCATCCCGGGATCCCGGGTATTCCGCTAATTTTTATTAACATTTTTTTGTACTTTTTTCAAAGATATTAAAAGTTTTCTCACTCGAAAATCGAGTAGTTTTTAATTCTTTTCTCTCTGTAGAAATTAATTTCGTTCAAAATTAGGAAAATGTTTTTTTGACACATATGGTATCATGGTTTTTTTGTATGGTTTTTTTTACACATATAAACACAACAAATTATAACCAATAAAACTTAAAATAGGTAGATTTTTCTGAGAAATCTACCTAAGACTTGCGCTTCATTTCTCTTAATTTATGTTTAATGGTTCTCTTGGACGGATGGTGCTCAATGGATGGTTCAATGGACGTTTGGTCACGAAAATTCGGACAAAATTGAGTGATGGCGCCATTGACAACCTAGTTTTTTGAAAAATTGTTTAAAAATTAGTATTATGAATTTATTTTTGTTTTGTTTTTATGTATTCTTTTTTATTTAATTTTTGAAAGTTTTTTTAATTAAAAAGAATTTAAATTTAAAAATCAATAGCGCATTTTTTGTGCTGTTTTAATTTTACGCATTTTTCTACCACCCAATTAGAAAAATCTAGCTTTTAAGCGTTTCCCGGGATTTCCCGGGATCCCGGGAATTTAATATTTTTTGTCCCGGCTTCCCGGGATTTGAATTTATACGGGAAATAAGAAACCCTAATATTAGTGTTGTAAAAAATTCTTCTCCATAAATAAATTTTGCATCTCCTCGTACTGTTTAATAGATTAAGAAAAATTTCATGTAGATACAAATAAATGCTAGAATATTATGTGTATTATTGTATATTGAAAACGACTCGAATGAAGCACGTAATAATACAATTCTTTCCAAATAAAAGAAAGAGGTTCATCAAAAATAACTATTTAGTGCTACCTAGTAGTGATGAGGGACAATTAGTAAATGTTGAAGATACTGGACGACTGAAAATTGGTCTAAAAATAAAGCTAACACATTTGCATAAATGCATACGTGACCGGCACTGTCACAATCTCCATCAACTCCAACAAGTATCATCACACGGATTAACGCCCCTAGCAGTATCAAACATCATTTCTACTACACTTCCAGCTACCAAAACTGGTGACCCCGACGTCGAAAATCAAAAATAACTCATTTGTGTTGTTATGACATTTTTAAAAATGCCCTATCTAATGTGTCAACTTTATTTTCCTGATTTGAAGAGGATACCCGCTCAACATCTGCATCAATTACAGCAAGTATCATTACACGGATCAATACCGCTAGCAACCTCCAGCATCATCTCTACTACATCTACAGCTACCAAAACGACGTCAAAAATCAAAAATAGCTGGCTCGTGTTGTTATGACATTTATGCAAATCTAATGTGTTAACTTTATTTTCACTTCTATTTATTAGACAGTGGAAATTTATTTATGGAAAACAAATTTTTACAAAAATAATATTTTAAGTATCAAGATGGATTATTTGGCAGCCTAAAAGTACGACATAACATTGAACTGGAGTTTTATATTTAATAAATATCCAACAAATTGTTGTGTTGAATTTGGAAACTTTGTTTATCTTGCTCAGCAGGAATTATTTTTGTCGTGTATTTACTGTTATTTATTGTGGACTTGAATTATCGGAACTGTAGCTATTGCGATACATTTATCATTATTACGCGACTAAAACCAAAAAATAAAATGTTCAACAAATGTTACTTTTACTAATATAAGAATACAAAACTATTGGGTGCTTTACGCTCGTGATTATTAAATCAAGTGTTAAGTTATACCTCGTTGTTAATAATTTTTTTTATCATTTGGGCTCTACATTTTCAATACATGACATAAATAATAAAATGATATAGCTTGGGGTAAAATATAGTTAACAATTCAAGCATTAAACAAAACAAAAAAAATTATAATATTTAAATACTATTAAATTTGGTTAGTATGTTTGTTAAATTTCACAACACCAACAATAATATATTTAATATAAATATAATAACTTAAATATAATGATAACATATTTACGACACAGAAAACATTTATAATTTTTGTATAATACATTCTCGCATACTTGTATTTGTTCAAAAGGTACTTCAAATGAGAAAGACTCATTGTAGTATGGATTCAATGTGCATTTTTTGATACTTGTCTTTTTCTTCTTCAATCGTTTTCCATTCTGCATAAGAGCAATTTTAACATAGGGATCTGTAAAATATTGTATTTTCTTTTTATTATATTTTTTTTAACAAAGAAAATCTCAATAAAATTATAATTGAAATAAAGAGAAAAATAAGGAGAGGTATGATAAAAGGATACATCCAAACCTTAAATTTTTTATATTATACAAAAGTAAAAACAAGAATTTTGTATGTAGAATAAAGTTCAAAATCAATAAAACAGAAATGAATGTTAGTAACATATTTTCATCATATACTACCCATAGTTTCTTATTTTACCTGATAAACCACCAACATCCATTTTTTTCAAGTTTTTAGCTTCCAAAATAACAACCGTCAATTTTCCAGCCGTTGGCACGTATCTCAATGAGAAGCAAATATCTCCAAGCTTATTATCCTATAATAATTGAAATAGTAAAAATAACAACAATTATTATATTAAACAGTTTTATATCTTTAAAAAAAAAATATAAATATTTATATATTAAAAATGAAAAATAAAATGATGAAATTTTTGAGAAATAAAAACAAAACATATACGTAGTTTAGGTAAATAAGATAAAAATAATAAACAGAGTTGGTTGGCATAAAAAATATCATTTTGATGCCAAAGTCAACGAGTTTATAAATTGTAACCAAACAAAATAAATGTAATTCGTGATATATAGATGTGATAAGTAAGGGATACATTAACATACACTTAAATTAGAAATTATATAAAATTAAAAAACAAATGTTGATGGTGATGAGTTGTTTAAAGTTAAATTTAAGTTTTGATTGAAAAACGGGGTCACTTTGTCATTTTATTAGCCTTAACAAGGTTTTATAACTCGGCACTAATACCACAAATAGAAATAGATTCTTCAAGTCCATGTTAAAATTTTATTAAATATTGTTTTAAGCCTCGCTTACTTCAAAAATTCATTCAATTTTGTTGGTTGGGATTTGTGTTTTAAGATTTATGTCTAATATCAACATTCATTAAAGTAGAATTATAACCTCTCCAGTTGTTCTTCCTTAAAAGTAAAATGTAATACAAAACACAAACTTTAATATAATATACAACTCCGTCGGTTGCGTTAACTAAAAGTTTCTGTTGTTGTGACTCAATAAAGTGATTAAATAACATTGGTGACAGCGGTAATATTCGTAGTTTGTTGAATTGGTTTATCAAGTGAACAAAGAGTGTCAGAAATTATGAAGGAACTGAAAGAAAGTGAAATATTATGTAGAAAAATAGTGTAACAAATACTCCCACCAAGTTTGGAGCCAAAGTAAATTGCGACGGTGTTACAAATCAACTAGAAATATGATTATCAAAATAGTGATGTTACTTGAAAAATTACTGTAAACTGAAAGGAAATAATCCAAATTAAAGAAAATATAATTATAAAAATCAATCAACAGCTAGAGATAGTAAACAGCAATACGGTTCTACAACTATTAACACGAAGCATCAATTAAACCAAAAGCTTTAACACAAGATACGCCCTATTTATCTCTTCTTTCGCGTTTCTTGAACAAATAATATATATAGACTTAATAACATCTGGTGAACTAAATTCGTAACAGAAGGCTGGTTGTCGCGTTTGTATACAGTTGTGGAACATATGCCTCTCGTTCTGAAAATTCCAACATCGAAAGAAACTAGATTGGACTATGAGTGTATACTATGAGTATAGTTGAGGTGGCTGGTATCTCTGTTCTTCGTAACAACAAAACTTCAACCTCCCCTTCGGGTTCGGGAAATGGATTACACTCCCGTTTCCTATAGAAACTATCTGCTTCTAGAAATCCTGTTTAGTGATACATTTTTAAATAAACCAAGTATTATCTCCTTTTGTCCTGTCCTGTAGTTGTCAGGATAATTTAGATCAAGCTTACGTCAGTTTCTAAATTGTCTTTACTTATAGTAAAGCTAAACTTACTTACTCTAAGTATTGCTCGAAAATGTATTTATCCATTTTCAATAATTTTTCAAATGGTATAGAGAACCTTATTTGAAAATTGTAAGCAATTACAATGAAAAAAAGAGTTCTAAATTTGTCTATCTTTTTTATGTTTATTTGATAAAAAAATATTTGCTAGCGATGATGTTTTTCATATCAGTTTTCCTTGATTTGTACAGTTTTTGTTATTTTTGATCTACTTATGTGAGAATCTCCTGTACTCTAGTCCCGTATTTTTTTGGAGCAACATTTTGGTTATAATCTGTAGAATAACGCACATCACGGACTATGACCTTCAGCGACAACATCTGTTAAATTAAAACATATAGTAAACATAAAATACAAACAGAGCTAAGGACCTATTCGTCGAGACATTTACGATTTTTATCTAATTTGTGGCTTAAACTGTGTGTTGCTGTCCGAATCTTATGATTTTGATTTTTCTTAGTTCCAATCGGTTTTTTTGATGTGTCGTTTCGTTACTCACTGCATTGTATAAATATTTTTAAGAGAAGCCATTATAAAAGTTTTTCATCAGAAATGAATTAATATAAATGTTATATGTAATTTTTTTTAGGCTCTCGTTTTTTTGTTGTATTTCTTTTATCTGCCGAAGCATTCGCTTTTGTTGTGTACACTTGTGACATTTTAGATATTTTTTTATCACCGTTCGCTGTCACTCGTGTTGTGTTTTTGGTTTATTTTATTTGATTTACTTAATTAATATTTTGTTTTTGAAATTGAATAAATTTAATTATTTGTTTTTAATTTTTATTTGTAAAAATACTTTGGCAAATAAATAAGGTAACCAATAATTCGTTACTCTTAAATCAACATTAAAATATAAAAATCGGTTTGTTTCAATATATTGCCTAATAAATTTTATTTCACAATATTGCTCATGGAATTTTAATATCCTCTAATAAAGCTTGAAATAAAATCCCAAACCAACAAACATGAATGAATACTTGGATTGAATCAGGTGTTTAATACATAGATAGATATGGTAATAATATAGTCATTTTTTAAGAATGACGTTAACTTCCATTGAGTGAAAATACTAATAGATTGGTATAAAACGCAAATATAGAATTGTAATTATATTTTTGACTATAGAGGGAACACTGTTGTTCTTGAATTGTGTTGATTAAAGATGATTTTTATATTTTATAATATTTAAAAAAAATTGTTTGTACCCTTTTCCAAAAGAGAAGTTCATTTTAAAAACTCATATTTAGTTATTATTGAGAAGCGGTTCATGTTTTGTATATTTGCATAACAAAAAATAATAAATTTGCACAAAAGTATTAAGAAATTTAGGTTTTTTTGTTGAAAGAAATACCATTCAAACGAAAGTAAGTTTCATTTAGCTTAACCATATACATCTATTGGATTACATACGTTTAACTAGATCTTTACTTCACTAAGCTAATTTCTGTACAATATAGCAAATTAAATACTTTATAGTTCGGTTGTTATTGTTTTCATTAAATTCAACCAAGGTTCATTTAGGTATTTATTTCATGCGGTCTTAAGAGTTTAGGTAATTTTTAATATAATTCACATTATATATGATTCTATGAATACAAATAAAAAAATAAACTGAAATTGGAAGAAAATTAAATGTTTGGGAAGAAAGCATTTTTGTTATTTATAAAAATAAAATGATAGTCAATGAATAAATAAAACAAGTTACTAATGTAATATTTAAATGCGAACATCAAGTATATGAAAAATAAAATAATAAATAACTATGTTTATGTATTGTTTATGAATAATTTGGAAACAAAATTTTATCGAGTAAAACAATAAAACTATTTATGGACCAACTGAGCGAACGTTGTAAAACGTACTTTGTGAAATGTTTATCAAATTAAAAAAATTTGTCACTTTTTAATAATACATCAACTTTTGTAAAAGAAGTGTAAGACCCCACTTATTACATCAAACTTCAATAAAAATTTACCACAATATTGAGGTCGGTGTATTGTTAGTGACAAATTACATATTTGTTTGAATTTTATTTTGAACTTAAGTTTTTTGTACTTTAAAGAAGAATTTTGTGTAATAATGAATAAGAATTAGAATTATGCAAGTTGGTTAAGTGCCAATGGCAGCAAGCATTAGATTTATCATATATTTTTCGATAAAATAAAAATAAAAAAAAAATGAAGCAAGTCCAAGGAAAATCTGATTTTATACATAGATTTTTGGAGATTAAAATTAAGTAATGTCTATGAAATGTGTTAATGGAATTTAGTTTACTTAGCAGTAAAGAAATAAGTCTATAATTACATCTTTAGAAGAAAAATAAATTTAAAACAATAATAATAAAATAATAGATGTTTGTATGAAGTAAATTAAATAATTTATAAATATAGTAATAATAACGTTAATAATATAATAGTAATACACAGTGTTACATATAAAACAAAATTATAATCCAATAATGCCAATTAAAACTAAATTATTATTAATTTAAAATTTTATTTTTTTTAATATTTTTATTATTTACAAAGATCGATTGATATATTGTTGTTTTGCCGAAACGATATAATTAGAATCGAAATATTTTCTTACGTTTTCATTTTTTAAACTTTAACACCCAGCTCAAACCAGCTTTTGTTTTTTTATTTTGAGAAAAAAAAAATACGAATTTAATAATTTTAATTTTCAAATAAATGATTTGTTAACTAAACTAAAAGAATTTATTTAATGTTTGTTATCTAGCTAAAAAAATTTACTTTTTACTTTTCAATTAAAATATTAAAAACAAAACAAAAAATTTCAAAAAAAAAAATTAAAAATTTAAAATTTGTTATATTGTCGTAAATACCTTTATTTTAATTCAGAAACAGGCCTGTTTTAAAAGTGTAATGTATGTTGTGTTTTTTTGTTTTCATTTATTTATTTATTATAAAAAAAGAGTTATGGTTAAATTATTTTTGGTTAGCTGGTTTAGTTTGTATTTTTTTTTATTGTATTATTTAATATGACTATTAAATAATACAAAACAAAAAAATATGGTGTATGTGTTGTTGTTTTTATGTAAAATATTTGAAAATGTTTTTATCAATTTTTAATGGTTTTAAAATTATTTGAAAAAAGCGTATGTATAATCCTAATTAGAAAAAAAGCTTCAATCTAATAAAATCTACTAAAATTGAGAACTTCCAACAGTAATGCTTATTGGCATTATTCAAACATTTTGTAAATAATAAGCATTAAACCTAAACATCTTTTAAATTTAATTTTTATTTGTTTTTGGTTATGTTGTGTTGGGTTTAATCGATGTAGATGTATCAAAATTATAATCCACTTACCGAAATGGACTGTAATTGTCAATATATCAAATTAAATGAACGAAGAAGTGTATGAATAATTGTTACATTCTATTTAGTTAAGCCTGATTTTGAGCACCGAGTCTTTAGGTGTTTTTTTGGAAATAATCTTTCAAGGACTTTGAATGTTTGGTCTTGGCTTGCTAAATTTTGTTTGAATTTTTATTAATTTTTTTACATTTTTATTCGCATGTTTTAAATTAAATAAAATACAATTTTTTTCAACGAAAATTTCTTTAGTTAATTGGATTTTGACAGTTTTTCCCAATCTTTTCAGTTTTGAAATGATAAGAAAATAAAAAATTTAAATATAAGAAACATTGCATTTTTATACACATAAATATTTGTTAAAATCTACATAATATCCTTACAGAAAAGTAATGATTGTGGTTTTTTTCAAAGATCTCATCTCATGTCTTTTCATATGCTAACTGAGATTTCATGTAAATTTTAGGTGCACGTTCTCTTAAATGAGCTAGTAACTTTTCTACCTGTCTGACCAATTAAAATTTGTTACAAGAATTGAATTTCATATTTGTTTAGCACTTGTTTTATGCCTCGTATTATAGAATTGAATTTATTTGATAGCCTCCAGAACAGCTATCAAATTAAATTTTATTTTTGAATTGAATTAAAGAAAGCTATACTTTTATTTTGTAAGTCTTTGTTATTTTATGTAAGGTAAGCAATTAATGTAGTTTATATTGTATTTTATATCTTTATAAATTTGATCGTTTTATTCGTTGATCGTTGAATTGAATGAATTGGATGATTGGAAAGAATTGAATGAATTTAATGAAGTGAATGAATTGAATGAAGTGAATGAATTAAATGAATTGAATTAATTGAATGAATTGAATGAATTGAATGAATTGAATGAATTGAATGAATTGAATGAATTGAATGAATTGAATGAATTGAATGAATTGAATGAATTGAATGAATTGAATGAATTGAATGAATTGAATGAATTGAATGAATTGAATGAATTGAATGAATTGAATGAATTGAATGAATTGAATGAATTGAATGAATTGAATGAATTGAATGAATTGAATGAATTGAATGAATTGAATGAATTGGATGATTTGAATGATTTGAATGAATTGAATGAATTGAACGAACGGAATGAATTGAATGAATTGAATAAATTGAATGAATTAGAATGAATTGAATGAAGTGAATGAATTGAATGAATTGAATGATTTGAATGAATTCAATGAAGTGAATTAAGTGAATGAATTGAATGAATTGAATGAATTGAATGAATTGAATGATATGAATGAATTGAATAAATTGAATGAATTGAATGATATGAATGAGTTGAATGAATTGAATGAATTGAATGAATTGAATGAATTGAATGAATTAAATGAATTGAATGAATTGAATGAATTGAATGAAGTGAATGAATTGAATAAAGTGAATTAAGTGAATGAATTGAATGAATTAAATGAATTGAATGAATTGAATGAATTGAATGAATTGAATGAATTGAATGAAGTGAATGAGTTTAATGAATTGAATGAGTTGAATGAATTGTGTGAATTGAATGAATTGAATGAATTGTATGAAGCGTGTATAACCTGAATAACGTTTTTAAAACAATGTATGTAACGTATTCTATTAATATTACAAACAAACCAACCTTTTAAAAACAGAAATATCGATCAATCCTAATGCAGTAGTTTTGATTTAGTATAAATAGTACGACAATTCTTACATTGTGAAACACCGTATCTTTTTATGGAGAATGTAACCAAATTAATGGTGAAAATATTTTTAATGTTACGTTTGTAAATTTTGATAGATTTTTTACTTTTCTATACAAAATACCTAAATGTCATAATGGCGCCCAAATAGAGACAAACATTCTTGCACCTTGGAGCTATTTAATTTGTAAATCTTGATAGTTTTTTTACTTATGTACCCAAAACTCCTAGAATATCACAATGGCGCCCAAATAGGGACAAATGTTCTTGTACCTGAGAGCAATTTAATTTCTAAGGCTGTATTCTAAACGACGACTTAAATGAAACTTATTTATGTTACTTATTCACCGCCATTTTAAATAAGTATTTAAAAGCTATTCTAAATGGTTTAGCATACTTATTTTGACAGCAACATATAAGCAAATTCGAAAATAAATTTAATTAAAACGATTTATCAATTAAAGAGTTTTCAAAACAATTTTTTTCATTTTAAATTATTACATTAATTTTATTAGGGATCGAAAAAGAAGTTTTATTGCTTAAAATCATTTTGTAAACAAACATAAAAATATTAGACACTGTTAAATCATATTAAATTTTTTTAAGAAAAAAAAATTCCAAATAAGTCACCTCTTTAGGTTACTAATTCAAATAAGTAAGTCTCCACAAATAAGTTTCAATTTTCAAATAAGTTCTGGTTTAGAAAACACCCTAAATCTTGATATCTTTTTGACTTTTCTATTCAAAACACCTAGAATGTCATAATGGCGCCCAAATAGAGACAAACAGTTTTTACCTGGGAGCAATTTTATTTGTAAATCTTGACGGGTTTTGGATTTTTCTATCCAAAACACCTAGAATGTCATAATGGCGCCCGAATAAAGACAAACATTCTTGCACCTGGAAGCAATTTAATTAAAAAATTACATTCAATTAAAGTTATCGTACACTAATACTTAATGATAAACATTGAAATATTGTTTGTCATAATCGAAATTTGATTTAAAGTTTGCGAATTTTATAAATAATCAAATCATAATTATGCTTAACCCCTTCACTCAAATTTATTTAATATTTTGTTTGAATGATACCAATAAACTGAATTTATTTTAACAAATTTTAATTTTAAAATTTAAAAAAGCTGAAATTCGAAAAAATGAAAAAAAAAACTACAAAAAAAATTGACGAGACTGGCAGTTTGGTTATTTTCAAATTTTTTGTTAAAATATTTTATTCAATAAACTTATTCACCTTTATTGTATTATTTGTTTATATTGTTCTTTGAAGTGTTTATACTTATCTTATTTATTATTTCTTTTATCTCTGGTTTGTATAACTTGTAAAGTTTTAGTATAATGTTTTGAAATATAGTTTTAAAAAATTATGAGAAATAAAAAAAGAATAATAAAAAAATTTGTCTAATTACTACAAAAATGAAATTTTGATCGTTTATCTTTTGTCAATTTTAATTTTTAAAATATTTCAATTAATGAGAATTGTTTTGTTTTTCTCTATCAACTGAAAAAATTAATGTTTTATAGCTCAATTATCTAATTTGTGTTTAAGAAATAAATTTAAAAAAATTATAACAATTTGGCTTTAAAATTTATAATTAATAAGCATAGAAGTTAAAGAACTGCAACAAACATCACATAGCGTATATTGAAGAAATTTTAAACTTATGTGCCAATGACATATGATAGAAAACTCGTGACGATAGCATCATAATCTTAACGGTTAAAATAAGTTTAAACTTTCTTTAATATGTAGAACAAAAAGCGTAATATGTAATCCTTTTTGGACTAATATACTTTATGCCTAATTTTGCATACTCTTTGCGACTCACACTTTAAAGCGTTCTAAGCATCAACAATCAAATTACACAAACTACACTAGATTAAAAGCTGTGGAATCCGCCAAAACACTAAAGCACATGCATTTTGTAAAGGAAAGAAGAGTGACGGTTCAAGTTAAATAATTTTTGCTTAAAAGTCAGACTTGATAATAATAATAAATTTTCACTGTTTTTCGTTCATAGAATATATTTTTCCAATTTCAAGTTATTATGTCTTCTTCACTCAAGAGAAAGTGAGAAAAGCTCATTATTTAAAAGGGAGAGATATATGTTTGTAAAAATAAAAATAATTTCAATTTGTTGTATTTGTATTTATAATGAACTTTTCTGTTAGTTTTTGTATATATATTGAATTTTTATTAACTATTTTAGGGATGTTATGTTTATTTTGAAACTAATTTCGTTTTAAAAAATTATGCGAACATTATTGTACAGTCTTAGAAATTATTAGTTAATTTATGTTCCCGTTGCAAAATTACTAAACTTAAAAGTCATTGGTGAATTTTTACAATTTTATTCTTTTTTTTATAATATTGTACATGAAAAAGAGAATAAAAATTGTTGAAATTATTTTATCGACATTTTGCTTGACATATTAAAGTTTATGAACTAGCGACTTTATATAAAAATTAAATATAATACAAAAACTTTTTCTTCATAAAAATTTTTAAACAAAATTATATTTAATTAAAAATTTTTTTTCATTTTGTAAAAAAAAATTATTTGACTTTAAAATTTGATTTTTTTATATTGAAAAGGTATAATAAAAAAATAAAAATACACTTTAAGTAAATAAAATAAATGAAATAAAAAAATTTTAGATAGAAAATATAATATATTAAAAGAACAAAAAATCTTAAAATAATACTTACGTGAATTAGTTAATTTGAATAATTTTTGTTTTTAGTTTTGATATATTTTTTTTGAAGCGAGACATGCAAATTTTTTTATATATTTTTTATAATTATTTTTAATAATTTTATTTTTATATATTTTGTTGAAGACACAACCATTCACAGGCGTAAGCACAGCAGAGAAAATATGAGGAAAAAAGAGAAAAAAAATATTTTTACGTCAATACAATATTTAAACAAAATTATTCCTTATATCAAACATTTTGTATAAACATTAAATAATAATAATTGTTCTAAAATTAAAAAGTTTAAAAAAGTAAAATTTAAATATTTTTTAACCGACAGTTTGTTTTACTGAAATATATGTATATTAAAAAATATTAATTATAAATTAATTATTACTTTGTAATATAAAAAACGAATAAATTAAAAAATTCTCAAGCATGTCAATTATTGGTTAGCTCAATTGAATTTTTATAAATTGTTATTGAATTACTTTGATCTGAAAGACCTAAATGTTAGATTGATTATTTATAAAATCTTAACCCATTCACGGTCGGGAAACCCACAAAAACTGCGGAACAATTTCTAAAATATTCTTACTAAATTTAGATGGCTTAATGCTTAATTGAAAATTTAAAGATTGTCTAAATAAACGAGGACTACAAGTATGATTATAATTTCCTTGATAAACTGCAGTTCAATTCTTTTAGAGCTAATTTGAGCTAATTTGGAGCTAATTGTAGTATTTGCGTTCTTACCAGATGAAAAATTATATACTGTCATAAATAGTAAACAAATTTTATTCCACTTTTATCATACCTACCTTCTTACCTACCTACCTAACTTAATTTCTAACCAACTACGTACCTACCTACCTATCTACCTACCTGTCTATCTACTTACCCACCAACCAACCTATCTACTTGTCTAACTACCTATCAAACTACATACTTACCTCACTTCTTACGTACCTACCTACTGCTCTACATACCTACCTACTAACCTACATCTCTATTTACACTCCTGTCCATCTATTTAGTTATCTACCTACCAATCTACCTACCGATCTATCTACATACCGACTTACCTACCTACCTTACTACCTACAGACCAACCTATCTTACTGCCTATTCTATCTGTCTACTCATCCATGTACTTATGTATCTACCTACCTATATATCTACCTATGTTTCTACCTAATTACCTACTTACCTAATTACATACCTAACTAACTTCCTAACTTCCCAATTATCCCATAACATTATCGGCCTAGGGTAACACTGAATAATTTGGTTTATTCTACAATATTAGTTGAACAAAAACAAACAAACAATAAAATCAACTAAAATTTAGTAAAATTGACAAAACGTTTTGTAAAATAAACTAAATTTGAATTGATGCTCCAAATGGATTTTGTTAAGCTAATATTGTAGAATACACCAAATTAATTTTTAAAAATAGCAATAAAAACGGAAAGAGATGCTGATAAATTTATCAATTCCAATGTATCGGCATTAGCACAATCGTTGTTATCATTACAGGATCTTATTTTATGGATTATCATGTGAGCAGACCAAGTTTTGTCTGAAACAATTTCTAGTACAGGTGCAATAACGAGAAGGAGAAAAGAAGAAATCCCATCCGGATTCAAATCAAACTAAAATTTTTGAACACAGGGTTTTTTATAGCTTGATGAATCTCAGTTTTATGGAGTGCCTTTTATTATAAGGTTCAGAGTGGTTTTGGATAACGTAGCACGGTTTAACCTGAAACAGTGAATTTTGTTTTGCCTTATGGACGGGATCTCAAGCCTGAACCCATCAGTACTTAAAAGTTCTAATTAGCCTCTCTTCATAGAATGCGTCATTCTTACAATACTTAAAATAATGCAACCTTGACAAGTCTCAGCAAAGGCTCACAATGCGAGACTGGTTGATCCAATAATGCTTTTCAGTAGAGTAGGTAACAGAAACTTAAGGTTTCTTGCAGAAGTGCTGATGCTTTGTGAATGACATGCTTGAGACAAAAATTAATAATTAAAAAAATTTACTATTAAAATAAATTATATTGCAACCGTAAGCAATATTCAATTAATGCTGTACGATGAATATTAAAACCGTTAAATTATTTTAACAAGCTTACGATTGCAAAAATAATAGAAATAAAAAAACAATATATATAATAATTAAATTAATTAAATTTTTAGTAGTTATTAACAATATTATTATCAGTTAAAGAAACCATTCCATTTCAACGAAACAAAAACAAAAGAAAAATAGAAAATATAATATCATTTCAATTTACTTTATTATATAATTTAATATAAAATCCTGGTCTTTTTTGTTCTAATAAAATTATTATATAATTAATTATTCGTTTTTGTTTTGGAAGTTGAATTTTCAATCGTAAAACAAAAATAAAAAATAGAAATAAATAGAGAAATTGCTAATGTTAATTGCAGACTTTGAACTGGGTGGTTGAATATGAATTTACCTTCTTTTATTCGTCTCCGGAAAATTACTACTCGAACTTTTTTCTATTAAATATGTGTTATTCTTAATTCACTTTTTCTATTATTAATTTAATTATTACTTATTTTTGAATTTTGCTTCTTTTTTTTAAAATAAAAATAAAAAATCAATCATATATCGATTAAATTTTTTTGTATTTACTAGATTAGTTTTGACGATTCAATGGATTTGTATTTATCCCCAAAAGAATTTAAAAAAAAATTAAATAAGAAATAGAAAAATTGAAAAAATAATATTATAAAAAAGTAAAACATTTTATGTTCACCATATGTTCACCATATAAAATGTGAGTTTAAATAAATTATAAAAAAATTATTATTTTATACAATTAAAAGACCATACCTGACCCCCTTCTCCTTCAACACTTGGAGTTCACGCCATTCTTCGATGGTTTGGGCAAGATCAATTTGACAAAGTGGTACTTTCACTTCACCGATTTGGTCGTGTTTTGAGAATCGATCAAAATCAAATATGGCAAATACTAAAGTTTATTCATCGCCTCGGCATATGGTAAGTTCTGGAAATTAGAAAATACAAATAACATTATAATAATATTTTTGTAATAAAATAATAATAAAAAGAAGATTTATTCATAGTAAAATGTTAATAGAAATAAATCACCCAATTTTGTGCAGTACATGTACATTTGGATCGATACTGTTGTGAATTTAAAATTCTTATGGAAACGCATAATAATGTAAATATTGTAAACTTAAATAGAAAAGTTCAAGCTATTATGAATCAATGCAGTTTAACAAAAATGCTTGTGCTTGTGCTATGAAAAATCAAGAATCTATCTCAATGATCGTTATTTACGATTTACGTGGCATACGTGCCAGACTTGGCTCGTTTAATAATATTTCTGGGATGGCCGACATTTTTAATTTTGTCAAAAATACGTCAAAATTTTCCCTTTAGAATAAAAAACATACGTTTTGCTTGTTTACCAAAGCCTTCCTGATCGGTACACATTTTTAAAATATTTACTATAATATATAATTACTAGGGGGTATCCCCCCCCCCCCCCCACACACGCCAATACACTCTTTCTCTTTCATCCGGCTTTGATACAACTACTAAGTGCTATCCATCATAATCCAATCTCTTCTATTCTATTCTGTGTGCACCTTCAGCTTAACTATAATTCTATAAAAAACCATCGTGAGGTGCACATACTATAAATTTTTATCGATCAATCACAAATGGTTGGAAATAATAATAATAAGAAAATACTGAAATAACAGCTTTTGTTTTTCCTTATTTTATTTACAGAAAATGAAACTATGCAAAAATAATGCTAGAAAACACATATTATATGAGTTTTAGCACTATCTGTCATATAAATATCGAAATGATATAAATTTGAACGAATCGGCTAAAAGGCATTATAGCAATAATTTTAAAACACTACTTTATCGAAAAATTTAAATGCCGTAAATGGAATTTTTATGAATAAAAGGAATAATTTTAATGTTCTATGGAAAAATAGACAAAAACAATAAAAAATAAATATGGGGTCTGCGTTGATCAGCCCGAACCTTTCTCACAACCCACTACATCGACAATGACAACGAAACGTTTTTTAAGTTCTAGCTAAAATACATTTTACATATTATGCTTAATATATTCTTTTCAGATAACTCAGTTGTTTGAGTTAAATCGAACACGGCTATTATGAAATATTTCTCTATAGCAGGCTACAGACCTACAATCAATTTGTCAATCAATTCGAAAACGAAATAAACGAAATAAAATTTAGTGTAAAAATCCCTAAATTTTATTTCGTTTATTTTCGTTTTCAATTGATTGACAAATTGATTGAAGGTCTGTAGCCTGCTTATCTTGTTTTGCAAAGAAAGAACAAATGAATTTTATGAATTGTTTCATTAATTTCTAATCAATAGAAAATATTTAAAAACAAAGAAAATTATGACTAAAATAAAAGTTAACATGCAGAAGAAAGGAAACTTAAAATAATTTTTTTTAAATCTTTCCCTATGCATGAACTTTATTTTTAATTTTCCGAAAAAAAGAAAGTGAAAAATGAATTTAAACACAGCTAAAGTTTTAAAACAATATTTTTTTAAGCCTGAAATAAATTAAATCTAAAATAATACGTCTATCCACTCCGCAAGCAAAGCATAAACTAAATTGAAATTTGAAGAGAAAATAGAAATTTAAAAATTTCGTTTATGTTTCGTTTTTTATGGCTACGCTTTTTCGTTTTTTGTGTATTATATATATGATTGTAAACCTAATGTGAACAGATGATTTAAAAAAAAATTAGGACATAATTCTGAAGCCGGTGTTCAACTTAAACTTTCTTTCCGGTGCAAAAAATTAGTGCACCTCCCCAATTTATTTGCCTACATGAATCAAACACAGTTATTTCGATTTTATTAGAACTGTTTGAATAATACTATAGTAGACCAATTTTTCCGATAAGAATTAAGGGATTAATAAAACAAACAGTAGGTAATGTCTAATTTCAGAGTCGCTTTTGTTTTTTAGTGGAAGTTTGTATTATTACTTAAAATGTTGTCTTTATGCATGGTTTTCACAATGGCTAAGACAAAAAATAACCCAAATTAAAATGAGGAAGAAAGAAAAAAATAACTAAAGAGAGAATGAAAAAGCAACAACTTGTAATTCCGATTTTTTTCTTTTCTGTTGCTTTTTTTTCTTTCCTTAGTTATTTTTTTCTTTCGTTCTCATTTAAATTTGGCTAATTTTTTCGCCTTAACCATTGTGGAAACCATGCATTAATCAATGAAAATAGCAAAGCTGAAACAGTCGCAAATGTAATTTACATCCACACTAGTTGGTTTATCTAGTCAGCTATAACCCTGATGAGAAATGAAAAAATTAATTAAAGTAGGTTTTTACTTACTTTATAAGGAAGAGCGACGGGAGATTTGCTGTCTTTTGTCACTCATATCTGGAACAAGTCGCTTGAAAACTTTGGAGAAACATTCGGTGTTGCTCTTGATATTTCCAAGGCGTTTGACAAAGTTTGGCATAACAACCTTATATGCAAATTGAGATCCTATGGTTTAGACGAGCAGCTTATATCTTGGACACAGAGCTTTATATCTGATCGAAAATTTCGGGTCAATGTTGACGGTGTATCATCGAATACTTTTTCAACTAATGCAGGAGTTCCTCAGGGTTCCGCTTTGTCACCAACTCTTTTTCTTATCTTCTTTTTCTTATCTATATTAATGATTTGTTGGACTCAACGGTTCATCCTATACATAGTTTTGCTGATGATAGCACGCTTCATGCGTCTCACGAAGCACCTAAATTATATACACCCTTAGTGCTTAGTGAGTGTAGGTCAAAATTGATAGATTCCCTTAACACTGATCTTAAAACAATTATGGATTGGGGTATTGCTAACAGTGTTGAATTCAATACAAGCAAAACACAGGTTTGTCATTTTTCTAGGATAACGACACCCAATCATTTTCCATTAACGTTTGGCCCCAAAAATCTTTTAGAGAATGAGTCTGTCAGACTTCTAGGAGTTGAGATTGAAAATAATATGAAGTGGAATTCTCATATTTTTAATCTGGCTAAGAATGCTGTTCAAAAGTTAGGATTTTTGGGGCGATGTCGTAAGTTTTTCGATAGCGAACAACTTCTTTTAGTTTATAAATCTTTTATACGTCCCTGCATGGAATACTGTTCTCACATATGGGGTGGAGCTTACTTGAGTAGTCTCAACTGCCTTGATTCTGTACAGCGTAGAGCTATTAAACTCATTGGTAACCCTAGTCTTACTAACGGTCTTGATTCCTTGCAGCACAGAAGAAATGTTGCTGATTTGACTATATTTTATAAATATATTATGGATGAACGAGCTGCTGAAGAGATCAAATCGATTTTACCTAAATCAGCAAACCTTTCGCGTCACACCAGAGCAAACGTAGCAGCGCATCCCTTTACAGTTCAAATAATTAGGTGTAGAACTGTAGCCTTCCAACGTGACTTTTTCAACAGAGTATCTCATCTTTGGAATGCCTTACCTTCCTGGGTTTTCCCTGATGAATTTAATCCTCAAGGCTTTAAAGTTAACGTTCATAAATTTCTCAGAGAATCTTAATTTGCATTCCATTCTTATCCCTAGTTGGCATGGTATCTTCGGATATTCAGAGACGTTAATTTATAATTTACTATAATTAACACTAAACATGCCTAACTTTGAATAAAAAAAAAAAAAAATTGAAAATAAAAGAAATGTGCGCCAGTATTTTTAGCTTTGGTATTTTACACATCAGTACAGAGTGATTGAGACATATATGTTCCCATTCTATTCTGTGTTGACTCAGGGCCTAGAGGAACATAAGGCTGGGATAGTACAGTTCCATGTAACTCTATCAATCATCAAGAAGCCAATACCAAAATTGCCGGGAATTTTCATTTTAATTTGCGAAAAAACGTGTCATAATTTGTTGATTTTGCAACATATAAGATGCAAGTTTTTGCGAAACGTTTTGGAAAATGGGCCTCTAAAAGTTCATTACCATTTTTTGCAAATGTGTTAATGTTGAGGAACAAGTTCGATTTCGCTAAAAACTAAAGGAGGTGTATTTAGAGGGAATATAATCGATGATGAAATCGATTACTTGAGCATAGCCAAGACGATAAAGAAGCAAAAAAGTATAGAGATTGATGCCCAGCTACCACTGGTGAACCGTTTAAAATTGATGGTCGGCTACCACAACTTAGGTAGGTACGCTGCTGTTTGCTTAACAATTACCTATGTAGATTAGACAACAGCATTCCTGATGGCTTCCCTAGTTGCTTACCAACCGAGCATTGTTATCATTATGTACACACCCAAAAGAGGCGGCTATCTATCAGTTCATTCACCTGCAATCCAGCATTTCGATCGTATAGAAAAAATGCTTACGCTGAATTAAAACATACGTAGCTATAGAGCAACAAATTCTTGAAGCATTCTATACGAAATTTATTTGACACACAAAAAGAACATCACTGGTCAAAAAAATATGTGCAGATTGTTTTTTCAAGCGTACCAAAATGTTTTCTGAAACAGATTATGTTAGAGAACCAAATGTAAAAGATAGTTTCGTAACCAATAATGAAAATTGTCATGAAACATCAAGTAGGGATACGAAACTCCATGAACTACCCTAACCTGGACGAAAGCAGCAAAAAAATAACGTAATGAGTGAAAACATGACTGAATCAAATGGAAGTGTGACTAATCCACTCATGAAGCAGTCGTATTAGAGGAAGAGTGGATACTAGTTGGTACTTGGTGGGGATAGGAAAAAGGAAATGAGAAAGAGGAAGCGTGACAAAACTCAGAAAACAAAAGTAAACCAAGCAAAAATAAAAGAACTCATGTATTGGTAGTCTACCTCGCTGACAAGGGGTGCGGTGAAATAAAAGCTGGTCTCTCAACTTACGCCAACCCATATGATAGAGATCTGAGAGCAAAAGCGATAAAAAGCACGAGAGACTACAGAATGGTATTCTGTTGATTAATGACCTTAGTTCTGATCTCAATTCCATTACCGAAAACGAGTCGTTGAAAAATTACGGTTTTCTGATAAGTCAGCCCAAGAAATCGTTGTCACGAATTATAATAAAGCGGGTCAGAGCTGGCTTTACTGAAGTAAAACTAGCATCTGCTTCATAAGGCAAAATGGACTTGATATAGCGAAACAACAGTTATCAAACCTTTCTTTAACATTGGTGCGAAAACTGGCGTAGACATTTCTGTACAAAAAAAGAATTTACGTGGAGTGGTCATCATTATGTATAGCTAAGGAGTATGCCACACTCCTTTGCTATTACAAGTGTCAGTGCTTTGATCATATGTCCAAACAGTGCACACAAATTGAGCAGACATGCGGTTACTGTTCAAAAACGGAGCTCAAGGATTCAGAGTGCCCAAATAAATCATCCTCTGCAGACTTTGCGCACGTTGTAAAACAAATGGCAAACCACATGTCCACAAGGTAGGGGTTAGCACCCGTTATAGCTAAAATCATGAATTGGAGCGCATGTAATAAAGAAATCTCTATGAATAGAGCACCAATACAGCATCGGAGTCGAGCCTAAATTTTCAACACTTAGTGCTTTCAGTTCACGAGATGCGTCGATGCCTCTCTACTTGAATTGCAACTGGAAATTAACACGCACTCTGCCTCCAGCGCTGAAAATGGGGATAATTGCATACCAGCCGACATAAGTTTCCACAACACCACACTTCTACAATTACCAGATTCTCACTGTGCCTGTGTAGTGATTAAATACCCTAGTTGAGTGTTTCATGTAGTTAACGTCTATTGCCAGTTTCGAGAGCCTATCGAGGACCATTTAAATAAGCTGGATATGATGCAAAGTCACATAAAAGGTACAGTAATAGTTGTCGGTGACTTTAGTTCTCGATCGGAAATGTGGTTCGACCTTATCACTGAGAGCAGAGGCGACAAACTTGAAGATTTCATCTCACGAATGAGTCTCTTTGTTGCGAACAAATATGGGAATTTAAGCACATAAAAGCACACAAGAACGAGTCGTTAGTAGGACGTAGGAGTCACTTTAGTGTCGCATAATATGATAAGGCGTATAAAACACTGGAAAGTTTATGAAGGCTGTATCTCCAGTGATCATCGTGATATCTCGTTTGAGATAATTGATTCTCAGAGCCATTCTCCCTGCGTATTTCGTGCTAATAATATCAATACCAACAGATTCAAAGTGGTTGCTCCCAGCTAGGAATCTCCTAATTTTAATCTAGAATTAAATATTGAGTAAGTCAAAAGGCAAGCTGAAGAGATTTGCTGGTCTGCGAACTGTAAAATGGTAGTAGTTTCTCTTACTGAGGTTATCCTAAATGCTTGTGATATGATCATACCGCGCAAATCAAACTGCATCAAACTAAATGGGGCAACCTGGTGAATCGGTGATCTAATCAAAAATAAAAGTGGGATAAACCAGGTTAGAAGAAAATACCAGAAAGAAATTAATCCAGATCTGAAGCTGCAAAATGTATGCGTGGAAAAGGTTCATGCAAATAAAAGGTAGACCTCCATTGTTATGGAAGTAGGCAACGAGGAACTATGGAGATTTTTTTATAAATATCGGACAGGAAAGCTTGCACAATGTAGAGCGTATGGAACCGTCTCTTCGAAGGGAAACAATATGCACTCATGAAGTACTCTAGCAAGGTGTTGCTTAACACCCTGCTACCAGGTGATACAGAAGACACACCTGAGCATACTGGATCAGAAGGATTACCGTATGATTCTCAGGGTGTCTCACAATTTGCAGTTGATTACCTTGAAGAGGTTGTTATGAGTTTGCAACGTGGTAAAGCTCCTGGTCGGTTTTAATAGAAACGGTAATTGTTTAGCAGCTCTGGAAAATTTTAGCTCCTACTTGCTTGCTGTCTATGATTTGGTAATTTTCTTAAAGAGTGAAAGATTAGACGGGTTATTATAGTTCCAAAAGCCGGAGGTTTTTATAGTTGCAAAAGCAATCATGCTTCAGTTTCAGTTCTGGGTAAAATTTTCGAGAAAATAATAAACGAAAAGCTTTTAAATTGCATAAATTTAAATGGTGGGTTGTCGAATAGCAGTATGGCTGTGGATCGGGTCGCTCTACTAAAGATGCAGTCTATAAACTACTAAAATTCTCCCGTCAACCGATGAAAAGTATACTCTCTTGGTGGAAAAACATTATGTGATCTATGGTGGAAAAACATTATATGAGTTACCTAATAGGACTTTCCTAACAGGAAAAATCAGACACTACTCAATATGTACTTTGAAATTGAAAAATTTCATGATTTTTAGATCAAAATTTTATAACGGATGCCATTTTGACGATGAGTGTGTGTGTTTTACCTCTGGAAAATTAACGCGCCACACAAAAAATGAAAATTTGGAAAAAGTAGAAAATTAGAAAATTTTCGAATTTTCATTATCACCATAAAATTCACATCTATATATCCAAATACAGTTTTACTGCTCCTAGTGTGATATGGCACCATAAATTGTTATAGGAAATAAATAATACTAGAAAATCACATTAGAATTTTCTGAAATAAAACCGCATGGTGTAGGAAATACGTAGAACAACGAAAAATATGGCGAACATAGAGCATCAAGACAGATTGCTTCCAAAGTTTTTGAAACTGAATAAAAACCTCATTGCAGCGTTCTTGTAACTAATTGGCTGTCTAAAATTATTGCGCTCGACCCGTTTTTTTCTTCTGTCATTGTAACTGTGAACTGTATAACAACCTAATTGCAGCATTCTTTTAGTTCTAATTAAACTTCTTCAACAACAATGCTCGAACCTTGTTTTTTCTGTCATTGCAACTAAATAAAAACCTCACTGCAGCGTTCTTGTAACAGTAACTTGAGGAAAATATCAATGTTGCTAACTCGTTACTGGATTTGTTGCAACTACAATAAAATAACATTTTTAAGACGTGGTACAAAACAAAATGTTTTATTGACGTTAATTTAACTTAAACATAACAAATTTTTGTGTAACTTTTATGAAACATTTTAACAACAAATATATTTTTCCGTAACAAAATTAAAACAGTATTGTAGCTAAGCCGAATGATTTGTTGCCAATCGCTAATTCGAAACTGTATTATAACCCATATCTGACTAAATTTGTTTCAAAAAACTAAATTACAACCGAATTGTAACATATTTATGTTCCAAATCGAAATCTGTGCTAGCTGGGAAATACAAGAAAGGCAATAATTAAGGATTATATTGATTCGGTGGAAACGACTATTACAAGAGGAGTTCCGCAAGGGTCTGTTATTGGTCCAACTCTTTGGAATATGTTCTTTGATACTAACATGATAGATGGACTCTCAGAAGCTGCGTACACTGATGATAAATTAATTGTAATAACTGGAAATTTGAGAAAATAATTACAAGAAACTGGTCAAGAAGCATTAAATAGAATAACCTCTTGGTGCAGAAGGAACAAGTTAAGCTTGTCAGAGTAGCAATTTTATTAAAGTAAATGGCATTAATCAAAATGATTAGGAAAACTAGATACATTGTTGTTTACTAGGACGAGAGGCTGGGTGTCTCAAGTCATATAGCACGATATGCGAGAAATCTAAGTCGCTCTTCCATAGTTTCACAAGGTTATCACACGAATAGTGGACTCACAATCAATGCAGACCTTCTTCTAAAGGAGAAGATCGAATCATACAACCGTGCTGTAAACATAAACAGTAGAGCTGAAAGAAAACAAATAAAAAAGGGATTGCACCAGGAGACCCTCAACATTTGGCAAATACTTTTGGAGGTCTCAGATACGGGAAGGCATACGTATTTCAGTCCATGGTCCAGTTTATAACTTGTAGTAATTGACGAGCAACGAGTTGAAGTTACGAAAAACGGTGTATGCACAACATGTGATGTGGATGAAACTGTATTACATGTTCTTCTGGATTACCTGAATACGAGACTTCAAGGAACGATCTAAGATCGTCCTTACTTGAAAATACTGGAATTGACACTTTAACAGCAGATACACTTATATAAACATAAACTTACATTAACATAAATAATATTAATGCATTTAAAATATTTGGCCATGAAGCTCATGAGCTGATGCGAGAAAGAAATCAGGTTTGACCCTTCAAGAATTAGACTACTTTCGGACACAGCTTTAACATAGTAGAGCTGCAGTTACTCTGTATGTAAACCATCAACCTCTTCGTAGGTTAAGGATGGAAACGAGCAACTAATTTTAATTTTGACTATAGTAAAATTTAATAATTTTACTTCTGAAGACAAATAAATGTTTTAGACGTAGTTCCTCGGCCGATCGATGGTTGAGTTCATAAAATCTCTGTAAAAGTTTTTGAACTAGGAACAGAGGTACTTGTAATGAATATTTATGGCGGAGTTCATAGCGTTTAAGTGATTCGTTAGTTTTTGTTAACCAATTCTAATTTTTTATTGTTATACAGAAAAGGGATATTTCTTTGACACTGTCCGTGACGTCCTGTTGCTGGCGAATACTTTGTGCATTCTTATTATGCATATATGAAATAGTATACGCATAATTGATATAAGCCAACTTTTGCGATAGTTAGTTGCTATATCGAAATACGTAAAATCGTATGAAATTGTAAGTTCAATTCAGAGCTGACTTCATGTGCAACATATTTATATGTATCTTCTAGCTCACGCCTTTATATGTATTTTACTGTCAGGTGAGACATATTTTCAAGGGTTTTGAGCTTGTCTAGATATTCTAGCACAAAGTGCAGTGTTGAGATAGGGATCTTCTACGTTCTTCAACTTTTTATCAATACCGCTGATTTCGATGTTGGGCAGGTTAGGATGTTTGATTTTTTTTTTATATTATTTTTTGTAGTGAAATGCCTTTAGTATTGAAGTTCCTATCTCTCCTATCTCTCCTATTGAAGTTCCTATCTCCTGAAGTCTCTGTCTGCCATTGTTGTTTAAGATTATTCTAACCCCGATTTGTATTGTTAAAATAGATTACTATCATGACCATACTAAATGGTTTAATTTAAAAGTGGCATGCAGTTGATGAATTTCCATTTTGGAAAATTCGATTTTCACTCTCCACATTCATAAGCAACGATATCAGTCACATTTCAAAAAATAGTGAATAAATAAGTGTGATAGAATAAATTGAAACATCGATATGGTTAAAGAATGGTATGAACATCACTCATTCTTGCACATTATATATGAAAATATCGCCAGATGCATTACAATTAATTTTACCAACTGGATGGGTGGTACATAGAAGATGAAGAGGTCTTTTGTAGCGAGTGTATGCGCAAAAGTAACAGTATGCTCTACATTTTGGACGACGACCAGCAGCATAAGTGATTAACTAAGTGAAACTTACGGACAGCAACAGCTGTGCTCAAAAAATAAGCCTCGAATTATTGGGCCTCGACAATATTATCCGAATGGATTAAAAAAAATTGACCCTAAGATGATATTTCAAGGTTTGTGGTTCATAAACTTAAACAAAATGAAAAGTTAACAAGTGCAGTTGAAATCCAAAAAATTTACACAAGGATGTAGCAAATGTTATTCAAATAAAAAGACAAAGGATAATAGAAAGCTTTGTGATGCAAATGAACGTTAGTCTTCAGAAGTTCCTTTAAAAGCAAATCAAGTATAACTAGCATTAAAATTGAAAATCAGAGCGACAAATGCTAAAGAATAGGCATTTTAAAAATCGTCGTATGATACATGTAAAATTATGGAGCAGCACGGATTGGTCTTCAAAATCGACACTGAAAAAAATTTACATTGACGTATATTACGCAATAGAATGAAATCACATTATTTGCACCAAAATAAACATTAACACATTAAACATTAAAACATTATTCGGCCCTTTAAAACTTAATTACATAAATATTAAATAGTAAATATCGAATTTAATTTATTATAATATTGTGAATATTTAAACTTTTTTTCGTGTTTAAAACTACACTGAAAACTTATTTAGTTAGCATTTAAACTTCGAAAAGATAGAAATGAATTAAATATTTACCTTAAATACAAAAGTTTCGTTGAAAACAGGATTTAAAGTCTTACGGTGAACTTTTGTTTCAAACTTTTTCTTTTTATCTGGAAGTAGATAAACTTTAACATAAGGGTCTGATGTACCACCCATATCTAAGGCAGGGAGTTCTTCAGCTTGTAGTACGGTGACAGCAAGACTGTTTGAGTTAAAATCATACTCAAGCTGAAATCAAAGAATAAATAATCAATAAAAAATTGTAACATTATAACATCTTTATCACTAACTTTGTACTGTAGTTTTCCAAGTTTCTGTTGTTCACTTTGTTTACTATCACCTTCATCAGGTTCTTCAGCGTTTTCTGTTAACTCTTCCATATCTGGTTGCACCTATAGAAAAACAAGATCTATGTATCAAGTTAATCGAAAAAAAAAACACAACACAACGTGTTTACCTTTTCTTTGTACGCAGATCCTAGTAGTTGTACAGATTTCAAATCAACACCTTTCATACCTTTTTTACCATCTTTAGATCGTCGCTTACGACAGCATCTTCGAATACAACAAAAACAAATTCCAAGTATAACAATTGATACACCAATAAAAATAGTAACCAAACCCCATGTTGGTATTCCCATATCATGAGCTAAGGATTTTGTTATTTCTGCAGTTTTTTCAACGATTTTTTCTGCTTCACCTTTTGTTGGCGTCGGTGCTGATGTATCTATATCATCAAAGGCAGCTTCTATCGTTTTCATTTTTGGGGGCGGACGTCCATACATAGAATGAAACAAAACACAACAACAAATACGTTAATTAATAATTTAATTCTTTTTCTATATAATGCTAAATCGAAACTAAATTGTGTTAAATTTTATCTTATTTTTTCTTGTGGTAATAATTACGTATTGCTGATAAGAAATATTTTATGAGATTTATGTTTTGGTAGGAGTTGAATTTAAATTTCTCAATTTGCTGATAAAGTTAAAAATCTTTTTGTAATTTAACTTGTAAGGTTTAGAATAAAATATTTGAAAGTGAAAAAATTATTGCTGCAGATAAATTGATTCTAATCGATTCTAATCTAAACGAGTAGTAAGGGAGCACACGGTTTAGTTTGGGTTTTAAATAAAAGTTTTTTTGTTGACCTTGCCTTTATTAATAATAATAACGCAAGCTTGCTTAATATAAAATACATGTGTAGTAAATTATTTTGCGTTTGTGTTAATTTGTGTTCTGCGTCAGATTTAAAATCTACAGATTTCCTTCCTCTCCGACGAACACCAGCTGGTTGTTGTTGGGATGGTTTTTTATCATTCTATCTAATGGACCCTTTTCTCCATGCCAAAACCATTATGGGCCGTAAACTGCTCGTATGACCTTCTTCTCGAATATTGGTAGAATTCTCTAGTCAGATGTAGTGAGTGTCCAGCTTTCACTTCCAAAGGCAAGTGCAGGTCGAACTAATGCTTTGTAAAATGTGACCTTGCATGACCGCGAAAAATGTTTTGATTGCAGAAGTTTTAAGTATGCGTTACTGGAGCAGCACAAGTCTGTATTCTGCAGTACACCTGGAGGAAATGGCAGAACCAATATGGTGAAACATCGTTTTTATACCGGAGTCGAAAAACCGATACGTCAGGCACCAAGGAGATTACCATTAGCTAAATGAGAGGAACCTGATAAAACGGTGAGGGATATGAAAGAAACTGGCGTAAACGAACCATCAGACAGTCCCTGGAGCTCACCTGTGGTGTTAGTTGGCAATTAAAAGATGGCAGTTTGAGATTTTGTTTGAGGACAGGAAACTAAATACAGTCACTAAAAAGGATAGCTAAGCGCTGCCTAGGATTGATGAACATTGGATCTACACAACGGTTGCTGACAAGTTGAAGTTACGGAGGATCGAGAAAAAACGGCGTTCAGTGTAGGAAATGGACTATAGCAGTTTAACGTCATGTCATTTGGGTTATACAACGTTCCGCAACTTTTGAGAGACTAATGGAAAAGGTACTAAAAGGCTTACACTGGAAAACATGCCTTGTAGATCTGGATCATTGTCATGGGCAAACACTTTGAGGACCATTTGAGGAACATGGCGGAGGTACTGGAGAGGTTTCAAGCAGCTGGTTTAAAGTTAAGTCACAAAAAAACCTATACCTAATGTGCAGTTAATTTTGGATACCGATGCCAGTAATCAAGGTACAGGAGGAGTCCTGTCGCAGAAAATATATGGTCAGAAAAAGGTGATAGCGATATCTCCAAAATGCTATACAAGCTGGAGTGGAATTATTGCGTTACCCGAAAGGAGTTATTGGCTTTTATGATATTTGTCAAACATTTCCATAAACAACTGTATGGTAGGAAATTTCATCTAAGAAGTGATCATGGTGCATTAAGATGGTTACTCCAGCCAAAAAATCCAGACAGACAATTAGCACGCTGGATCTAACGGTAGCAGGCATACGATTTGGACATTGAGCATCGAAAAGGTACTGCAAATGGGAACGCTGGTGCAATGTCGAGGTGACTCTGTCAAAGTGAATGGAGTATTATATTGCAGTCGACAAGAAAGTAAGGAGAACTTCATTGATATACGATTACTACAAGTATTACCTGATGATGAGAGGACTGCTGTAGGCAAATGAAAGATGAATTAGAAGATGCGGATCTTGCACCCATCATCGAGTTCAAAGAAAAGATTTGCAAACCAGTATACGGAAAAATTGCTGATAAAACTCCAACTTTGAAGGCGTACTGGGCACAATGGGACAGTCTCCATTTACATGGTGGATGTTTAAAGAGGGTGTGAGAGAGCTCAGATGGCAAGATAAAGCAATCCCTTACAGTGGTACCAAAAGCGAAAATACCAGCAGTATTGAAAGAGTATCACGAAGGAACGAGTGGAGACCATCTTGGGATCAATAAAAAATACGACAACGGTTTTCTGGTCAGGGACTCGGAAATAAATTGTGAAGTGGTGTCAAAAATGCGATAAATGTGCGGCGGTAAAATGACCCGCACAAAGAAGTCATGGGAAAATGAAGCAATACAATGTAAGTGCTCGGATCGCAATGGATGTAGCAAGACCATTTCCAACAACCGATAACCAAAACTAATATGTTCTAATGATCATGGACTACTTCAGTAAATTGCCAGAAGTGTGTGCGATACTTAACCAGGAAGCAACCACCATCGAGGCTGTGATAAATAATTGAATTAGGCGCTATGAAGTTCCTTTGGAAATCCACACCGATCAAGGACGGAACTTTGAGTCGGCTGTATTCTAGGAAATTTGCCAGATGCTCGGAATTAACAAAATGAGAACGACAGTTTCGTACCTACAATCGGATGGCATGGTGGAGAGATTCAATGCTACATTGGCGGTGTTTTAGCTAAAGTGGTTAGTAAGAACCAACGTAACTGGAATTAACATATTTCTTTATTTTTGATGGCTTACAGATCAGCAGTTCATGAGACCACTACTATGCCACCAGCTCAAATTATTTTTGGAAGCGATTTAAGACTTCCTGGTAACCTCAAATTTGAAGCAGCACCATCAATATCATTGTCTGGGCAACCTAACAAAACCTGCTGTTTCTGCTTACTAAACACTGATCGAAACCAGAAGGGGATTTGGGAATTCGTTTATGTTTAAGTAAGGTTAAAAAATATAACAATAAGTTAAACATACATCAAAAATAGTATATTATATAATTAGGAGCTAAAGTGCTATTTTTTGTGTTGAGTCTATAGTTTGGCGGTCAACCGTAGACGATGTGTTTCGTCACGAAAAGTCACTTTAGCTCCAAATTAAATACACTATTTATTCGGAAAAACCATTTTAAAAACAAAATAAAATAACGTACAGCTGTATCCGTGATAAAGTATTACTTTTAGCTCTTATTCTTTTTTGTTTACTTTATCATGTCATGAAATATTATCCAATGTCATATTCTATGTGTGATATAATTTATTGTTTAGTTAATCAATCTTTGAAAGAACAAATGTTGTTGAAACAGGATAGTTCAAACGGACATTAAAAGGCTGAACCTCTTTAGAATCCTTCTACTAATTTTGTCGTTTATACATATATTTTTAAAAGTAATTTTGGTATAGTTCAACAAATACGAAATCCTTACTATAAAATTATTTTTTATCCGCCTACATATTAAAGTGGTACTTTATTACTGTGATTTGCGGCCGTAAAGTGTCACTTTTTAACCATATATTTTGTTGTCATAGTTACGTCCAAAAAAGTAAAAAACATTTGTATTAATTGTTTAAATTCTATAAAAAACAGAAATTTTTATCAAAGCAACCCTTACATTCAAAATTTCATTATCCAATTAAAATTATTGTTATTATTTGTTGTCATAGCTATACAATTATTTTGAAAAAAATAAAAAATATTTTGTCAAAAGTTACTTGTTCAACATATTTTCATTTCAAAATTTATGCAAAATTATAACTTTGATTTAGAATAAACAATTTTTTTTAAATATTTTGCTAGCGGCGAATAAAAAATAGTATATGATGCACGGACTTAATGTGGGTGCAAATCTCGGCTAGCGCCTCGATTTGCAAACTCCATATACGTCCAAAATCTTTAGCTTTACGTCCTTGCATCATAATGTACTATTAGTGGGAAAGTTGTATTTGTTTTTCCCTCCAATTTATGTTAATAACATCTGCAAATAATTTTTTATAAATAATTATGAGTTACCTTCTATAACTTTATCGATTTTTTTTCAGTTTCATAGATAGTATTACAATTCAAAATATATGATTACTGTTTTCAATTGATTATTAATACTTTCATGGAAACCTGTTTCTACATTATAATTTTTATACCATTGTGGACCTTTATTTTATGTTAAAAAATGCTGGTAAATCAAAAACATTCCCAAGGTAAAAAGACGAAGAATATTTTTTTCTGATTCACCTAACATAAATATAAACCCATATAACAAGAGGCTATAAAAACAAAATTAACAAGTTGGAAAATTAAGATCAACAATTTCTAAAAATTTTATAATAATTTTTTTAATATACATTTAAAATTTTTTGTAGGATGATTTTGGGGTAAATGTTGAAGATAACTTGTAATTGAATGTTTATTACCTTGTTTTTATTTTCCGTAGCTGACAACCAAAATGATGTGCAAAATTAAAGTCCCCCCTCAGAATTATTGGTAATTTGTCTACTCTACCGGCCGATAGGGCTGCAGATTTACCGAAAATGTTGTAGATTTTCTATCACAAACTCGGTTAATCGGCAAAAAACCGATCAACAAACAAATTTTTTTCTATTTATTTTAATTATTTTTTACAAAAAACAAAATACAAATTATAACAATTGCTTGCACCATTAGACTAGGGCCAAACTGAGTATAAATACCCGAACTCTTGAAAAATGCTTAGTAGTATTTGGGATGGTCGGAAAATTTAGTAAATTATTAGTAAATTAAGGAAAATCAACTCAGCACGGTAATAGTTTCAGAAAGGGGGTGCGGGTAGCTGAATATACGTTTTAAGGGTTTGATATTGTTTTTTACGATTTGTGGATGAAATATGCATCCTATCGAAAGCTTGCATCCTAACCAAACGACAAAATAATGACAGATATAATATTACAAATATTTCAGATTTGGTGTGCCAAACATGAAATAACTATAATTAATAAAAATAAGATTTAGTAATGCCTTTTAACCTCTCTTTATATATACCGCTCTAATATGAAGAATTCATTTAATTAGTATAAACTTTCTAATAATTTGGGCTTTATTGTGCTGAATTAAGCATAAAAGTAACATCTGTAAATATGGTTGTAGTACAATATTTTTGTGGATATTTTTCATTATATAGAATTAATTAAATAAAATTTAAAAAAATTTATTTTTGCTAATGTCAAAATTTGTTTCGTTTCGCACAGCAAAATTGAAAAGTTTTTCACCTTATGTCAAAATGTGTTTTCACCAATTTCAACTTCACCAATAATTTTGTTCTTTGTAATATTTGAATAAGATGCTATTACGCCTGGAAAGACGTAAGCTAACCCGAGGGCCTCTGGTCTGAGGGATGGATGTCGCTTGAGGGGCTTAATATGCAGTAACGCCAGTGGATACATACAAAAGGGTACTACGGGTAAAGGGTACTACATAAATTTGTTTTTTTTTTATGATTGTTTTTGGTTTCTAAATTCTCATTAGTATTTGTAGTTAGAACTTTCATTTTCAAAACACCAAACAATTAAATGTGTATCGCAATTGAATAAAATTTAGTTAATTGTTTGGAATTAATTATACAAAATAATAAAAGAAAATTCATTGTTTTTTTATTCGTTTTACTTGTTATATCAACGAATTTTAAAACATTTTAATGTAAATTAATACATGTTACTCTGTCGGAAGGACAAAACGTTTTTATGGCTCGTGTTTAATGCATTATATTCTCTCGCAAATTGGCAAATTAGTAAACTTTTGCTGGAAAAATAATAGTAGATTCTTGTATGAGTTTAGAATGATGGCAATTCTTTACGAGGATGAAGTTTCCGGGAACTAGCGAAGCGAGTGAAGGAAATCATCCGAGTGAAGAATTGCCATCATCCTAAGCGAATACAAGATGCTATTTTATCCATGACTGCAAAATATTTCGATTAATTTCCAGTTTGCCTGCTAAAGTTTTTACCACCATATTGAAATATGTAAATCATAGATAGCATAGAAAAACAAAACAATTTACATAACGGAAAAACTTAAATTTATTATTTTATATTTTATATATATATTGTTCTCGTTTTAACCTTTTGATAATACTATACCAACAAATAAACTATAGAACTGTAGTAGAATGTATCGATTGCGTCACATTCTACACACAAGTGAGAGAATGTATAAAATTATAATGGAAGACATACACATGAAAAGTATATATTCTTTAGTAGTCGTGGATAAAATATATTATTACAATCTGACCCAATAAAATATGTATTAGTCTTGTGTTCCGCAGCAGTCGCGCAACAGAATAAAATTAACAGCTATTCATTTTATTCTATTAGGACTAATAACTCACACATTAATTTTAGTAAAAAACGAAAATAAACCTGTATCTGTAGTTTCCGGAAGGATAAATTTTATTTTTTTTTTCAAATACTCACACATTTAATTTTTGCTTTAAATTGATGCTTTTGTTCCATTTAAAAATAAAAATATTTTAAAAATTTCATCTAAATTTCATCTATAACGCCATTTTTATAATTTCCCTTCAGAAAAAAAAAACTGATTCCCGACAGTCATATGCACAACGAATTTTATCTTTAAAACAAAAAGTAATGCATGCCCTAAACTTTCACAAGTAGTTAGATATGAAATAAGCTTCAATTTAGTTAAAAAAAAAGGTGTAGCGCCATCTTTTCTTATGTTACACCGTTTTTTTCTTATGTTACACCATTAAAAGTTATTTAAAAAAATTAACAGTGTACATTTTTAAAAATTTTGTTCTAATACCTATTCAACGACATATCATTTATGAAAATCGATTGAGTAGTTTTTCTACAATCGCTTGTCAAAATGCACTCACATCACAAAATAACAAAAAATTGAGGGGCACCCTGTGAAGACCCCTGCTCGAAAAAAAAATTCTAAGAGAACTGGTATTTTTTATTTAGGAAAGACTATCTATAAACAAAAATAATCAAAATTAAAAGAATTTTAACTAAATTGCAACAAAATAGAATTTTTATATGCTATCGTAGAAAAAGATTTAACTTTGTGAAATAGTATTCACATTTGAGGAATGAAAAAAGCACTCGAATAAAATAAAAATGTAACTGTTAGTAAGTATAAAGAAATTTGCGGACTACTAAACTTTTTCTGCGGACCACCGGTTGAAAAACACTGATGGAGACTGCATGACTAGAATGCAGACAAATCACTTGTTTCCGTTAAATGTAACATACGTTTTGATGTTTTTTTGTTGTTAAGCCTCCTTTTTCCAGTTTTAAACGATAAGTGGCTGATAGTTTTTAGTTTGCAGTAGAAACAAAGAGGCATGTCACTTAAATTTACTGTCTATTTATTTAGAAATCAGATAAAACTATAAAATATTCTACCTATTTAATCCAAAAATTTTTCGGTATATTTAATATAATTATTTTTACTAGGAGGGCCCGGCGTGCTTCGCTACGCTTATAAATAAAGTTTTTACGTAGACATTTTGTTGACGTAGAAGCAATGATTTCAAAAAGAGGTAATGAGAAATGCTAGCAAATAATTTTTAATTTTTCTTTTTAAATATATGAATGAAAAATAATCAGAGCTCTAGCTGATCAGTTCGGATATATGAAAAATTAGCGATCAAATAAGTTTTCAAGTTAGCTTATTTGATTTCTAACTTATTTGATCGCTAATTTTTCATATATCCGAACTGATCAGCTAGAGTTCTGATTATTTTTCATTCATATATTTAAAAAGAAAAATTAAAAATTATTTGCTAGCATTTCTCATCACCTCTTTTTGAAATCATTGCTTCTACGTCAACAAAATGTCTACGCAAAAACTTTATTTATAAGCGTAGCGAAGCACGCCGGGCCCTCCTAGTATCTATTATCAAGAGATGCACCACGTACATCAACACTCATACCATTATCACGTCGACGATACAAAAGATAACCATTCACAGATTCTTTAGTATTTTCAGAAAAAGGTTTTGGAAAATTCTTACTACATTTACCATCTCTCATACTAACAGGATTTAGAGCACCACATGGTCCAAGCATCATATGACGTTTCACATATTCATGTAATTTAGGAAAAAGAATGGGATCAGAGATTTCAGTACATACAAATTTATGAATCATTTCATTTCCATCAATTCTATCTTCATCTGACAAATTTAACAAACACATCAACACATTCTCAGGTCTTTCACAAAATTCATGCATTGATTTAAAAGAACGAACAAATCTCACGTATAAGAAAAATTTCACATGCATTGGCATTTCTAAAAATTAAAATGAAGAACAGAACAAAATTATTCACATGCATTCACGTCAGCGTACATAAGAAAACTAAAAAATAAAATACAACCAGCATTGCATCATCTGACAAATTTAATAAACACATCAGCAGTAACATTCTCAGGTCTTTCACAAAATTCATGCATTGATTTAAAAGAACGAACAAATCTCACGCATAAGAAAAACTTCACATACATTGGCATTTCTAAAAATTAAAATGAAGAACAGAACAAAATTATTCACATGCATTCACGTCAGTGTACATAAGAAAACTAAAAAATAAAATACAACTTGTAAATACACTGAAATTTGATAAGAATATTTTTACTAATATACTACGCATACGATACGTTTATTACTACCCACTACCAAAGAATATATAAAAAAGAAAATATAAAAAAATAAATTTCATCATTCATAAAATCAACATTATTACGCATATAATCTCTTTTATTCCGACGACTTGATCTAACCTTCCATGTACGAAGACATAAGAAGACTAAAATGAAATTCCATCTACCAAAGAATATATAAAAAATAAAATATAAAAAAATAAAATAAATTTTTAAGTTATAAATTTAATTTCGTTTTTGTATGTATATAAACTTATAATGCATATGTATATAAAAAGTTTTTCGTATATAATAACTTTTTTATTTATGATCCGAAAAATCCCCAAAAATCTGTAAAACCTAAGTTACAGTAATATCAGTTAGCACTGAAAATTTGAAATCAATCAAAATTCGAATAAAAAAGCCTTAGGCTCCACAAATTTTTTCGTTAGCGTATTAATATATAAAATACTACGCATACGATACGTTTATTACTACCCACTACCAAAGAATATATAAAAAAGAAAAAACAAAAAAGTAAATTTCATCATTCATAAAATCAACATTATTACGCATATAATCTCTTTTATTCCGACGACTCGATCTAACCTTCCATGTACGAAGACATAAGAAGACTAAAATGAAATTCGATCTACCAAAGAATATATAAAAAATAAAATATAAAAAAATAAAATAAATTTTTAAGTTATAAATTTAATTTCGTTTTTGTATGTATGTAAACTTATAATGCATATGTATATAAAAAGTTTTTCGTATATAATAACTTTTTTATTTGTGATCCGAAAAATTCCCAAAAATCTGTAAAACCTAAGTTACAGTAATATCAGTTAGCACTGAAAATTTGAAATCAATCAAAATTCGAATAAAAAATCCTTAGGCTCCACAAATTTTATCGTTAGCGTATTAATATATAAGATTTTGTACGTATTAGAAAATTTAGTTGGAAATTATTTACCGACAAGAAATATTTAAATATTTTAACTATAACCCAAATTTCGAACACACATTTTTAAGTTTCCATTCAAAATCTCACACTAAAAACGGGATCCCCACATTCCTTTATTATCCCCTTCAAAAAATTAATGAAAATCACTTATTTTTCTGCCTTCACAGTGGTTATCCCCTTTAGAAGAATTAGGGTTATAAATTATCTCAAAGGAGTGTGTATACCCAAAGGAGTATTGAAAATATGTGATGCTAATTTAACAAAAGAAAGGAAAACTGAAGAGTTAAATCTTAAATCACAGTAAATCACGTTAAAACACAGAAAAAAAATATTTTAGAGCCAATTGGATGTACCTTAAATATAACGGAGCATATGGTTATTAGCGGTCATAACGCTTATAATTATGGATTTAGGATGAGATAGCTGATGAGATATTGGGTGGAATGCATAAAACCTAGTAACTAGGTTTTTTAAGTGTTTACTAGTTTTATTATATATAAAAAACCTAGCAAACACTTGAAAAACCTAGTTACTAGGTTTTATGCATTTCACCCATTCTCACTTATTTCACTAAAATAAATTTTAAAATTTGAGCTGTTGTGTAGAATATAGAATAATATCAAAAATGGTATGTAGTTTTGTATAGCTAAATTAGCACATTTGTGTTTGGTTTATAGTTTGTTTAAAGAAGAAGACATCAATAAGGTCGTGAAAATTTTTTTTTTATTTTTCGCGATGGAAGCATTTTTGATAATTCCAAAATCACTTCTCAATTTTAGAGAGAGCTTCACCCTTATTCTATATTATATTTATTTAAAAGCTCATTTTCATTTCATTCAATAAAATTCCAGGTGCGGAATGATTAAAGTGTTTATTTTGTAACAAAGATAGCATTATTGCATACGTCAAATTCTGATAAACAAATTGACGCAATTGACAAATGTTTTGCTACTGCCTACTATCATCGATAGTATTAATTATTAGTGTTTTAATTCACAGTATGACTGCAAAAATGGTATTCCAAATTTTAGCAATTAAACCTAATACAGTGGCAAGATGTTGTAACATCACATTTGACGATTTTATCGTATTTAACGCTAATCGGTATGCTGTAACACAAAACGACTATCGTAAATACGATAATCTATAACAATGAATTTTGTTAGTGATAATAGAATATTTGCCTATAAGAGATGAAAACATTGTTTTTTTCTCGTTTCTATCTCGTGTAGGAAATGCAATTTTTTTATGATAGTATATTTATAATCGATATTTATTATAAATTATAAAATTAAAAATCGACAACATAACATTAGAAATTCATATTCTATTTTTTCATGGTTGCGCTGTTTGAAAAACTTTGTAAAATTGTATGAGAAACCATAGCAACTACAATTTGTTATTCTTTTTACACTATACATGGTGGCCCAAAATTAACAAAGGGGTTTGAATTGCTTATAACTTCTTTATTATAATTTTTTTTTCTTTTCTTTTCAGTATTTTGTAAAGAAAACTTGGGGAATTTAAAATGGGGCAGTACTCAATTGAACAACGTGCCCAAATTGTTGAGCTTTATTTTTCAAATCAACGATCCATTGTTTTGACTCAGCGTGCATATCGTCGTTATTTTAATGTGCGGGTTGGACCCTCAGAGTCAACAATAAACCGTCTGGTTGCAAATTTTCGTCAACAAGGGGCAGTAAGGAACCTTCCTGGTGCTGGCAGACCCGCACATTAAAATAATGACGATATGCACGCTGAGTCAAAACAATGGATCGTTGATTTGAAAAATAAAGCTCAACAATTTGGGCACGCTGTTCAATTGAGTACTGCTCCATTTTAAATTCCCCAAGTCTTCTTTACAAAACACTGAAAAGAAAAGAAAAAAAATTATAATAAGGAAGTTATAAGCAATTCAAACCCCTTCGTTCATTTTGGGCCACCCTGTAGTTGTAAAAGAACCCATTTCCACAGGATTAAGCATGCTGAAAATAGTATATTAAGAAACTAGTTTCATAATCGACGATTTTATCGCACGCAATCTGTTTAGAAAACGACCCGCGCAGCGGGGCGTTTTCTAAAGGATAAGTGCGATAAAACGTCTTATGAAACGAGTTTTTTATACTATTTTTTCTATTGTGCATTTTTTGTCTTGAAATTTTAAAAATTTTTTTATGTTTTAATGTTTTAAAGAAAATTTCTAAAAATTTCAATTCAAAATAGTAAGCTCTGCGTTTCATCATATTTCTATATATTTTTTTGTTGCAAAACTAGCTTTCATAAAATGTGTATTTTATTATATTTTAATAAGTCAATTTGATATTTTGTTATTATTACTAATTATTTTAATTAATTAAAATATTTAACACTAATTCAGATTATTTTTTAATAATAAGATTAATTAATAAGAATAATTTTATTTATTTAATTATTCGTTTTAACTTTCACTGACGTTTGTATGACCAATGTGACCAACCTTGAAAAACAAAACTTTGCGTATCTTAATGAAGGCCATTTCAATACGCATTTGGGTATCGAAATGACTTTATTTTAGACGCAAAATAGAAAAAAGACTTTTCATTTGCTATCATAGAAAAAGTTTTGTTTTACGATAGATTGAGTTTTTAGTTTGTTTTGACAATAATTAAAAACAGAAACAGAAAATAAAACAAAATTATTAAAATTTTATTATATACATGTATTGAACGAAAAAACAATCTATAATACATATTAAAATGCGAGTAATATTTAAATGGTATTGTTCTTGGTAATCTTGGAATCGTTAATTTTAATAAATTTTCACAACTGTACGAAACAAATATCTGCAAAAATACTTTTTTATTCGCCTACATATTAAAGTGTTACTTTATTACTGTGATTTGCGGCTTTAAAGTATCACTTTTCAACTATTTATTTTGTTGTCATAGCTACGTCCAAAAAAGTAAAAAGCATTTGTATTTGTTTAAATTCTATGAAAAATAAAATTTTTTATCAAAGCAACCCTTATATTCAAAATTTCATTGTCCAATTAAAATAGTTGTTATCATTTGTTATCATAGCTACCTAATAATTTGGAAAAAATAATAAATATTTTGTCAAAGGTTACTTGTTCCACATATTTTTATTTTAAAATTTATGAAAATTTATAATTTTAATTTAGAATAAACAACTTTTCTTAAAATATTTTGCTTGCGGCGAATAAAAAATAGTATATGATGCACGGACGTAAGCTATTTTGGACTTAATGTGGGTGCAAATCTCGGCTAGCGCCTCGATTTGCAAACTCCGCATCCGTCCAAAATCTTTAGCTTAAGTCCTAGCATCATAATGTACTATTAAGAATATATTTAAAATTAATTTATAAAAAATTAAATAACTTTTTCTTACTTGTAAATTTTCTTTAATGTAGTAATATCGTAATTTTAAGTATTTTATTTAACTTTAAAAATGTAACTTTCAGGAAAGTATAAATGTTATTCACATAAAAAATTGAATAAAATAAAAATTAAATTAAAATAACTAAATTTAAATTTGCAGAATGACATTTGACTTTTATAAAAAATTTCGAAATTGATTTAGAACGTTCTAAAAAAAATTAGAACTTGGTGTTGCCATACTTAACCAACCGTCGTATCGTAGATGTTACAACACTTATCGTAGATGTTACACTTCATCGTAAACGCTAACGATGTGATGTTACAACATCTTACCACTGAGTTCCATAAATAAGTTTCAACTATACAAAATATAATACAGCACTAATGTACCAAGAGCAAATCTATTGATATAAAACGTTTTGTGTTCGGTCCCGTGAGAGACATAAAACTTGACAATAATTGTAATAACATAGTAATTTAAGGTCAACAAACCCTTAAGATCCCTTAAAAATAATGCTTGTTGATTTAATTTGTTTATTGTTTCAATTGTCTGTCTCAATGTAATTTCGGTTGATGAACTAAGGAATAACTTATGTTAAAATGCTTATGCTAAAAATTCAATTTTCTTTCTAATTGTAAAAAGATATAAAAAATCAATGTCAACACAATTGTAGATTTCTTTTGAAAACGTTAGAATATTTGATTGTGTAGATTAACCGACGTCAATGTGATTTGCTGCGCAAAATCTAAATCTGCGTTGAGTTGGGAAAATATGATATGAAACGCACACTAATTGTAAGATAACAAAAAGCTTTATGCTACAAACCGTTGTTTTGTTTTTACTTTACTTTTATGAAACTTTTCCTTTTTTCTAAAAACATCATTTCAAAATTATGCTTGATGTGATTCATTATATATGAAGTGAACCATTGTTTTAATTTGTTTCGACTGTACAAAGTTATTGCAGCAACAAGGGTTGAGGCAACTAATAATGGAAATGTTAAACGAGATATCACATGCTGCTGGACAACTTAGTATATATAAGTGTGAAGCAACAAATAATTGCTATCAAAATGATTTGATCTTCTTAATGATTTGCAAATTTTATAAAATGAAGCAATTATTTATATATTTATATCATAATACAAATTTTATAGGCAGCAATTTTTAAAACATATCTTAGCTAAAAGTTTTTCCTATATACAATTATTGGCGTCACTTAGGCTTCACAATCCGTTCTAAAAATATATTGTTCTGGAAATATAGTAAGCTAATATTCATTTTTTAAATAAAAGGTTGTGTAATAGGAACTACAATATGTGTCACAACAGCACATAGATACCTTTTAGGACTTAAGTCATACAACAACAAGCGTTCTGTGGCTTTAATGAAAGTTCTTTTAAACTATTTTAGATGATGAAAATTGTCACCTGGACAACCGACGTGGAACCTGACCATTTTTGATCGAATTTCAGATTTCTGGAAATTCAAAATTCGGACAATTTTGAAATCAATTTGAACACGAACGGATTATCCTATATCAACGGTTGTATGTGTATTGGAAAGGTAATTGACGGACCTAACTACCTATTTAACAAATAACTAGCAAAATTGGCTTACACTGTTAAAAATATTGTGAAATAAGGTCATGTTTTTTTTTAAGTGAAAACTGCGATGTGGATATCGCGGTCGACTGAGGTTCTATAGGTTGTGAGCTCAATTCCTGGTGTGGTACATTTTTTTATTGTTTTTTTTCTTAATTTTTATTAAATACCATTAAAATTATTATTTTTTATTCATGAATTCATAAAAATAAAAAAAATTTCTTTTTACGGATTTTAAAAAATTGATCTATAATACAGTTTTTTAAAGTTATATTGCTACTATCTTTTGGAATTTGCATTCGAGTCATCATGCTAAATAAATATTGAATATATATGAAATTGATGAAATTGAAAGTATGTCTGTTTGTCCTTTATGCATTAATACATTAATCATCATGAAAATTTGGGAAGTTGTTGTGTACACTTAATTTGATTTTTATTTAACTATCGTTTTAAACGACAGTTTGCTTTGATCAATGTTTTTTTTGTTGAACATAATTTTTATGAAATTAAAAATAACGTAAGAAAGATAGTATAACCTGAAACAATTACATTTGTAAATCAAAATTATATGTATTGGAATTTAACACATCATGATGTTACAAATTTGATCATCTTCACCACCTTGTTGGTTTGGTATGGTATGTAATACATGTTTCTAAAATTAAGTGAAGACTTAATACTTGTAACTTGATACTTGATAACATCGATTATATCAATTTAAAGCTCACAATTAAGAGACGGAAATCGCATAAATTCTATACAAAGAAGCATAGCTTATGTATGATTAAACATGGATGGCAATCATGATAAATAAACTAATTAAAAATGGTGGCACTTAACCGATAGTGATTTGCAAACGGCAACAATGCGCATTAATACCAACGAATTTACTTAGCTTTCCGCAGGAAGATGTGTGAAATTTAAAATTGTTGATCTATGGGTGTGACAATCACGCGTACTTTACTCCCTGCTATTGGCATATGCGTTATCTTGAGATATCGTATACCACTGGCAATAGCAGTGCAATCTCATTATCCAAAGTGACATCTTAGGGGTGCTGGCAGATGAAGTATTTCCAATAAACGATGCCATCCCTTACTCTAAGTCCTTGGTTCTCAAACTTTTTGAAGTCGGGGAACACTAAACTCTGATATATTTTTAGGCGGAACATCTACAATACAGCATACACTTTACAACAGGGGGCGAGGGTGGCTAACATTTTTGAAACCAAAAGTGCAATAAAAAACAGAATAATGTTTGCCAAAACACTCCATTATTTACTACGTTTTCATGCTTAGTTCAAAACGATTTGAAAACCAAATTCGAATTGAATTCACCATGAAAATATCAACAATTACAGTTTTGAATACTATTTATTTTTAAATACGATCTCGATTTTTTTTTTGGGATCGTATCGGTATCCAAATATTCGAAAATACATGAAAACGGAAAACTGGATCGTGTCATGCGCAGTAAAATGTTTATGTTTGTTTTTAATTACAAAACAACTAATTTCACATTGATTTATAAAATGTTTATTTCATTAACTTTATTTAAAAGAAAAACACAATATCAAGCATACAAAAATAAAATATTCAACACAATTAATGAAACACAATTAAACGCTTTTTGACATTTTGACAATTTTTCAACACTGTTTTAAAAACGTTTTCAACCCGTTTTCAATCCAATCATGAAAACACTTTACAGTTTGAAAACGGGATGAGGATTCAATTCTTTTTCGATCCGCATGAAAACGTAGTAATTATAAAGCAAAAAGGAAACGGAATCGTTTCGCAGCGTGTGATTAGCAACCCCCTGCTTCCAAGTGCTGCTTTTAGAAAATAATATGTATATAAATAAAATATGTACCGATATCGATTAATGCAAATATATTTATTGAAAGCACAATTAAAATTACAATAGTTTTAAAAAAATCTCAAACTTAATGCGATCCATGAGCTTCTTTACAGATCTCAGCGATATCGGGGCGAAAAAATGATAACGCCACACGCATTTCTTCTTCTAAATTCTCTAGTCTCTACGGTTGTTTGTCTTTATATTGATCATAGTTGAAAATCCTGCTTCGCAAAGTTATGTCGTGGAAAATAACAATAGTATGTTAAAGGATTTTTTGCTTATACTCGGGTATTTATCTTTAACAGAGATCCAAAAATTTTCAGGAGTGTTTTCATGGAACTGTAATTTTAATCCACATTCTGAAGAAAGCGACGTCAATTCTTCTTCTTCATTTAAAGTAAAACTAGAAAATTCGGAAGAAGTAAACGGGTTTCTTATCCAATCATTTGTTCATATCGTGTGAAACAAAAACTTCATACCTTTTTTATTTATTTATTATGTGTAAAAGGAGAATTTTAATAACTGTAATAATATTTTATGTTTTCAAGAGGTAATTTTAACCCAAAAGATATTTTTATTCATACAAAGCCGAGAAACGTGTAAATTTTACGTACGTGTAAATTTTACATTGAATTGATTTTTATTTTCAAACAATTTTTAATTGAATTGATTGTACATTTGATTTTTTCGCGGAACAGTGGAAAAGGCATCGCGGAACACCAGTGTTCCGCGGAACACGCTTTGAGAACCACTGCTCTAAGTTATGGAATATTCTATGATGATACGCTATTTTTTTTTAAATAAAATGTGTTTGGTAGTAGAAATTACAAGGTATGTCACAACAACACATAAACACTTTTGAGAACAAGGTCCCACAACAACATGCTTTCTAAGGTGTTGATGGACGCAAATTTTTATATGATATGTTTGATTATTTTAAATATAAAAATGTACATTATAGTTACTTGGAATGCTGATGGATGTGAAACCCAGAATAATTTAAATGATTTTAATTTAAACATTCTGAAACTTTAATTTGCAATGCTACAATAATTGGAAGATACAAAAAACACAGCTATTTCACAGATTTAAGTTTTCACTTCTGTCGGCAGTCCTTAACACTGCAATCTTTTTTTTTTAATTATTTGTTCACAATACGAAATATTCAAACTTACTCTAAAACATGTCAAAATTTAAAGATACAGTTTGTGTTTGTTCTAAAGATATTAATATTTTAAAATATGCTTCTTCCGTTGAAACTTTTAGTTCTTGATACAACTAAAATATTTGATTTGAGATGCACTTCTTTCGACATTGATATTCAGTTTAGAACCAAAAAACGCTATCTTTAAATTTTGACATATTTTAATGTAATGAAAGTTTCAACCTTTCAAAAATCTCAAATAACGCTTGACCTACGACATTAGCGCCATCATTACATATTTAGTTTCCTAATATTTAAACAGTGTAAGGGAAATTTTTACGGCATATCGTTTTTTACAATAGGCCTGTTGGTTTACATTTCTAACGCATATAAAACATGGACCTTGTAAACCAATTTCAAAATTACCCTAAATTTGAATTTCTAGAAATATTTCGGATCACCCTGTTGTCAAAATAAACAATTTAAAATTTAAAAAAATAGCACGTGTTTTTATTTCACCTACATACAACTTGTGCACCACCTATGAAGTCGATCAAAACTGGTCCAGTTCAAATTTCGACTTTTTAGCTCGTTCAGCTCACAAATTTCATCAGATTTAAACCACTTCAGAGTTAAGACTATTGATACATGCAAATCATGTCATTTATGCGCGGTTTGGACAAAGAAAGCTCCTACAAGTGTTCCAAGGATGAAAACAATACTCCATATCAAGAGAAATATTGAACTTATAAATGTGGAGGAATTGGTACGAAGAGAAATATTTTTTACACCTATTGAGGAGGTCGAGTTTCTTGACACGTTATGATCGGCATTATACGACATTATATGATCGTTCCAATGTAAGTCATTGGTCTCCTAATAAGTGAAGTGACTCACAATAAATATATGCTTGTTATCTGGAAACAATCAAAAGCAGCGTTGTGATAAAAATAAAATTGTTTAAATTTGTGTCGCACCTATCGGTGTCTTTCTTAGGTCATCGTTAACATTTAGTTCAGTTTTTTTTTTGCAAGCGACAGTTGGGTTTCATATTAAACCAAGTTCTTTTATACCCTTAAAGACTGGATTTAGCGGTTTTCTTTTGGAGTTTCGAAAACAGTTGAGTTTGAAGCAAAACATTGCGCAATCAAATTAGCTTTCCTTAAGCACTTCTAACAGGAGGAATATAGGGTTTGGTTCCAGAGCTTTAATAATTAATGGCACTGTAAAAACAATGTCTTGCCATAAATTTTTCATCCAAGTTTTATCAAATTTGATTCACTCCATACGCTTCCAATAAACATATACGAATTATGAAAATCGCTTCACAACTATAGGATATGGTAAAGATAAATAACATTAAACAACAACATATTTTTAGCCAGAAGTTCAAAATTGGAAAGAATGGGGTTACTGTTGTTATTCGCATCAGACATAAAGTTATATAGTTTTACTATAGTTTAAAGTTTTTAGTTAGAGATTTTCAATGGTATGAGTTCCTTTAAAAAAATATAATTTGAATCGGTATATCGGATATATTTCAACATTTGAGTTCATGTCGGGGTCACCAATTATAGTTGTAATGTTAGCTATTATCAAACATATTTGATATAAAATCGAAATACTAAACACAATTTGAATTATTAAATTTGTGTACAGCTTATGTTTTAAATTTAATATTTCCAATAAACTGTGATCGCGTTATTATTGCTTAGTTTTGATCTAGCTTTGATAGAGTTATCAAAAGATCTCAGTAATTATAGTAATTAAAATATTTAATTTAACTTTTGAGCAAGTTAATAGAAACTTCTTTCCTGAGGAATAAAATCTAGATATTAAATTGATAAAGACTTAGTTTTCATTATAACTTACAAAAAATTCATGATTTTTGGTAATACTGAGTTTTGTAGCGTATTCTTTCTACCTATTTTATTTGTTCGTTCTGTTACGATTCTACATAAACGCAGCAAAATACAAAACTTCAATTTTCGATATAAAATATTTTTTAAAATAAAATCAAGGTCACATTCGTTTCTTAGAACAAGGGTCAAAACATGAAATAAAATATATCGAAAATTATTACGTAGATTTCTGTTCTGGATCTTTCTCTGTATGGAATAAATTTTCCTAGAAGATATGAGGAATTATGCAGAATTGTATATAAGGAATTACTTTTTGTAAAATTAAGTTAGTTTTATTTTAGACTGCGTTGATGTAAAGACAGCGATAGTAGAAATAGTTTAAGTGAAATGTGAAATAAATTACATAATTGTAAACGAAGCGTTGTACCGTTGAGCATATAAAATCGTGTTATTTTTAAGTTTATCGAAGTTATTTTTAAGCTTAATTGTAAATAAAGTTTGAAGTGTTTTTTAAAAGATATTTTGTGTATTATTTTGGACGTTGTGTTCATACTGAAAATTTCTACAATCAACCGTTGAAGTTTCTGATTGTATTGCTGTATTGCTTTCCTGTGGTTGTGGAACAATTAGGGAGTTGAATACTCTTAAAAAAACCTGGTGTATGTGCTTACCAATCAGTGATCGAATCCAGAAGGAAATTGGGAATTGCGTTTATCGAATTGAGAATCAGGCCAATTCGAAGGAAGGTTGAAAAACGTAACTGTTCATTCGTTTTTATTTTATGGAGATAAATTGACCTTTCATTTATTTTTTTATCACTATGTAGTATTTGTTTTCTTTATTTTTTGTACGTTTAATAAAATATTATTACTGTGGGCTATTCAATATTCGCAACAATATAATTTTTTAAGCAAAATATATAGTTTTTGTTCTGTGTAGTAGGAATAACAATATGTGTTCCAACAATACATTAAGACCTAGGTTCCACAATAACATACGTGAGGTGTCTGAGGTGTTAATTTTTTTAGAAAATGGACAACTAAGCAATTATATCACATTTAAAATATAATATAGGCCAATTATTCATAATAGAATAAAGAATATGAAATAAGAGATAAAATTTGTTTTAAAAATTTGCTGGTACAAAACTAAAATGGGGTTACCAACAATCCAGCTAGTGAGATTTTACTTGATCATGTGACGCACTTTCTTTTTCAATAATTAATGATCACACATAGAAGTTATATGACGCCATATTTCGTCTATCAAGTAATAACGTGTCATCATCAAAGAATATTTCATAGCAGATAGAGTGTGCTTCCTCTGACTGAATAGAGTTCATACGCCATGGACCACTAAGATGTCGCCGTTGCTAGGATATCTCATTCTAGTGGTATGTCACGTTAAATCGTATGTCAACAGAGACTCAAGTACGCGGGTTTGTCACACTCGTGGTCGTATGCCACCTCGTATGAATACATGAATATATGGTGCTCTCTAGATGTATAACATGATGAAGTTTACTTTAAAGCTTTTGATTGCTTACTACTGCTAGAAAGTATTGTTTTGTTTGAGTAGATAGCATGCGACCACAGCTATCCTCTGAACATTACAATGAATACGTATTAAATATATTAGGTATAAGTTGTTTATTTAATAGACAACAACTATTGAATAGTGTACGCATAATAATTTCAAATGAAAATATTTTTTTGTTCATAGAAATTATAGAAATTATTCCCAACAGCATATGTATTTTATATAAATGTGCTAATCAAGCCCTTGCATTTGATACCCAACACGGCATCAAAATTAAATTTTTGTTTAGTTCATGTTAAAGTCATCTTTAGAGGGTAAACAACGTTTAAAAAGAATTCATAGATTTACAGCTAAGATATTTTTGAAAGTGGATTCAGGACATTCGTATCATCACATCAAGCTAGCGAGGATATATGCCCGTGCGCACAAATCGGTCGGCTCGAATTTTAACCAATGCCATTTTCAACAAATGCCGTTCACGGATTACATATTGGTGTTCAGTAAATCAACAGAACAACACAATATATATTTGCGTATTCTATTTAAACAACAACGATCGCTTTCTTCTATAACTGATTAGAAACAATTGTAACAATTGTACTTCTAGCACCAAAATTAATTAAGCAAACACAAATGCTTTTTAAAATCTTTTATTTCTATTCTATTGTTTATTGTTCATTTTATGTAAATTTGCTATTCGAATCACATTTTAAATAAAATGGATAAAATGTGAGGTGTCACGTGTCAACCACAACTCCTGTTTTAGTACACTTTTTCGGCATAACTTTTTACAATATATATTTTTGACAAATTCGCAACACAATATTGACGAGGACAATAAAAAACCTCATATACCAAATTTCCATACCTTTGAGAAAGCCAGGACTAGAAGTTATTGAAAAATCAAACTTGAAGGTGTACGGGACACGTACCGCCATTTTGTCCAATTTTGTTCAATGAATGCCATTTTGCATTTTTGTCCAATGAATCCAGATCTTCCATTTTCAAGTGAACTTGGATCATATACCATGAACTTGAATCATGTACCAAGATCCTATTTGCAACGAAACCACCCACTTACCCACCATTTTAGCTTTCGAACAAAAGTTAACAATGCGAAAGAATCACATGCAAGATGCACAATGAATTTTATTTTATTTTTGGGTACCGTTAATTCCAAAAAATTAAATTACTTTGATTCAATTACGATACCTATTATACGTATTACGCAGTGGCGTTTCCTGAATATTTCTTTAGGGTGTTCGTTTTTGTTGTATGCAGTTATAATATGTTTGTGATAGTCGGATATAATAAAAAAATTTATAATATATATATGTACATATATATTGATACAAAATAAAGTGCAAAAAGGCGTTAAAATTGTAAACTCATTTATTTATTATTTACAAAACAATATACATTATTATGAGAAACCAAAAAAATAAAAATCTATAAAATAAAAAATGTTGAGGTACAAAACTACGGTTTGCATAGTTTTATTCTTTGAAAATGAATTCAGCTCTTCGAGACTTCTCTATAAATTTCTTAATTACATCGTCATGAAATGATTCTTTTGATTTTAGATTTTGAAGCAACCGTTTTTCGATACTCATTAAGGCTAATCCCTGAAGCCTATCCTGAAGCATTGTATTGCGTGCATAATTTTTTATCCGTTTTAAAGTTGAAAAAGTTCGTTCCACTTGAGATGTAGTTGATGGCATTGTTAATATTAACTCGGCAAGTTTGTTTGTTTCGGAAAATACTTGAAGCATATCTGTATTAACTATTAGCTTGTTAATGTCAAAAACACTTTTGTTTTCAAAAACTTCAGAACTGTAGATCACAATCAACTCATTTTGTAATTTGATGTGATCAAAAAATAAACCATATGACTCCTTTAATGATTGCAATAAATTTAAAGGAAAGACGTCCTTATATATTCTGAAGTTATCACAACTTAGAAGTTCTATAAATTTGAGTTCTCCCAAACTCTCAAACCTTACATTTATTTGCATCACAATTGTATCGATAATTTCATTATAAATTTGTTTATAAAATGAATTTACATTATCGATATTGCGTTTTTTGATTGGTGAACCACATTCCGATACAGTATCAGAATAAATATCGTCGTAAATATCTCTTAATTTCAACACAGATTCTTTAGTTCGTTGTACTTCTACAATACAAACATTTAAATTAAAACTGTTGCTTTGCATTATTGAGAACAAAACATCCGTGTATGCAAATAGGTTTGAAAACGTTCTTAGAAAAAAAACTGTTTGAAAAGAACTTAAGAAATGCAATAAACCCCTAGCAATTATAGTTGTCTCTGAATCCCAAGATTCGGGTGAATCTATTATTAATTGAAATAAATCTTGTAAGTCATTCTTATGAACATTAACTGAGTTAACGATTCTTGATGTAAAGTTCCATCTTGTTGCTGATACTGTTGGAATTCGTCGGTTTATAATTTCGTCCAGGGCATTTGATCTTTTGGTGGAATGCCCAAAAAACTTTGAAACACCCGAGAGAGTTGTAAAAAAAATTTTAACTTCCTTTATAAATTCCAAAGACCTGGATAACACTAGATTTAATATATGTGCGTTGCAATGGATAAATTTTGCTGATGGGAATTGATTTCTCACTAATGTTTGAACACCGCCGCGATCACCAGACATAACTGATGCACCGTCATAACCTTGCCCAATTATTTTACTCTCTATTTTCAATTTTTTAATATAATTTATGACATGCTCGGCTAAACCTTCTGCAGATCTATCGGCGCTCACGTCAATGAACTCGTAAAACCGTTCAATAATGTCACCATTTAAAACATACCGAAAAACAACTGACAACTGTGCTTTTCGCGATATATCAGTCGTTTCATCTAACAGTATCGATACAAACTTACTTTGGGATATTTCTGTTTCAATTGTTTGTACCATAACACTGCCAATACCATGAATAAGGTCGTTTTGAATACCAACTGATGTTCCCTGGAATACGGTGGATTCTCTTAAATATTGAGCAAAGGGTTCATGAAACTCCGCTATAAAATAAATTAGTTCCTTATAATTACCGCGATTTACTGAATTAATTCCTTCGTCGTGGCCTCTAAATGCGAGTTCTTGTTTACCCAATAAACAAACGATATTTATTAACATTTTTAAAAAGTTTCTGTTGCGTCTAACCAGTTCATTGTGATTCTGTATAGAAATATGCCGTTGCTCATCTAACATTAAATCTAATCTTATGGTCCCAAATGTTTTAAATGCCAACGTATTCGTAATGTGTGTTCTGCTTTTCTCATGCTTTTGTATCCCACTGCTTAAATGATTTAAATCCGAAAATCCGTCAGAATTCCAAACCGACTTTTCTGAATGTTTATAAAACAACACACAAGGCCAGCAAAACAGTTTATTTAAAAGTAAGCTGCCCGTCAACCATTCAGTTGACTTATAGTTGGAATTATTAAAATGTCGAGTAAATGTTTGTCTCTTTGAAGTACATTTGGTTTGCATATTTGGTAATTCCGGTACAGGTTTTCCGTTTCGTAAAATACAATTTTTTTCATCGATAGTTCGCCCGGCAAAAGATTTTGTCTTCAAATCGTTAATGATGCAAAACGTCTCCTCCATGTCTTTATATTAAAATAATTTTTAAATTCTCTTGCAAATTCAGGAAAATTACCACGCAATTTAAATTATTGATATTTGGTTAAACAAAAGAATTAATTACTGCTCTGAGGTAGGTAGTTTCGCAGTGTTTAAAAAATATACTACCAAAAATAATACCAAACAAATCAATAAAACACTGAAATTTGATTTGACTTTATTAGACAACTACGAAAAATATATAGCGGAAAAGGATATCTATTAAGATATGTATTTTTTTAACATTCTAAACATAAATTAAAAAGAAATTACTACGTATTCTAGTACTCTTAGTACTATGTCAATTGTGAGGATCAACGATTTACTTTCTCCTCTGTTTTCTTATTTAAAATACAAAAACAAAATTTTTTAAATATCAAATTTATTTTTCTTCTGCGAGCTCTTGTTTATCTATATCGAAAATAAACAATGTTCTGATTTTTAAACGAACATAATACGATTTTTTTTTAAACAAATACATATTTAGTATTTACTTCATTCCATTTGTTTTCATGCTATTGTGTATTGTAGACGAATATTTAATGTGTATGTATATGTAGCGTTAAGGTTAAATCATATAAAAACATTCAAATTGGATATTGTGGGTTGGGTTCTGTAAAAATTACGAACATTTTCAGTGAATTTATTCAGTATAAAAAAGCAATTCTCCTTTTAGTTCATCTAAGTTGCGTATATGAATTATTTATGCGAGAAAAAGAATTGGGTTCGGTTGGTTTTCTGTTCATAAATCTAATGAATAATGAATTTTAGGGGAAATTTTAGTTTGCTTTGTAAATTATGCAGTGTAGATTATATATATATACGAAAATTTTTATTTCGTTACGGCTTGCACAAACAATTATATTTAGTAACTTATTAAATTACTTTTCTTTCATTTATGCAAGAAAAGTATTTGCAAAAAAAGTATTTATGTTTCTTTTTTAATATTAAAAACTGAATTTGTTTTAGTTAAACTATTTTGAATATTTTATGGAAATTTATCAAGTCGTTCGGCGAACGACAAGAACACCCAGAGAAAACGCCACTGGTATTACGATACCTACGATGCCGAACTAATTGTTTAGTATAATGAAAATGAGCAACATAAAAACAATCATAACCGCATGGAGGGATCAGTTTTCGTTTATTTGTAAATTTTTTTTTATTTTTGATCTACAGGCGTGACAACCCCGCGTACTCCAGTCTCTGCTATTGGCATACGAGTTGACGTGAGATATCACACACTACTGGCAATAGCAGTGAGACATCACTACCCAAGGTGATATCTTAGGGGTGCTGGAGGTTCAACTGTATTCAGTCAACGGTCCCGTAAAATAATTTTGCATTATTTTTGCAAGCTACAAAATGTCCATGCAAAAAATTGTGCATAATACATGTCATGCAAATGATGTGCACCATACCGTGCACCTGTCGTAAAACGCCTTTGAACATATGTGCACACAAATAATAAAAAATGAAACGAAACGAAATTTATTTAATGACAAAAATAATAAACAAACAATAAAAAATATGGAAAGTGAAAGTGTTTACAGTTTAACATTTTCTAAAATGACTGGTTTAATATAACTTTTTATGAGTTAACATGACATGTGTAATAAGAAATTGGTGAATTTTATTTTATTTTCATCTAAAATTATGTGCGAAATAAATGTTTTGGTGAAGGTTAATAAGAATATTCACAAAAACAAACTGGCCCTTTGAATAATTAATTTTAGTGATTCAAAAAAATTATTATATGTATTCAATGTTTTTTGTTTGTCCTATTTTGGAGTCGGTTTACTAATACAATATTTAAATTTATTTTTTATAATATTAAGAACATTGTGAAAAATTATTATTAATTTTTATATGTAAGACAAATATTTAAATTTAAATATTTAATTAATTTTTTTGATTTCTGATTTTTTAAGCATTTAAATTGTATCATTAAAATAGAACCTAAAAATGAGTGCCTTATTTACAAATGCAATCACAAATATATAGTTTCATTTTAGAACTTTAAAATACGATCGCAATAATCATTTGTCGTAATGACGTTACCAAAAATATTAATCTAGGAAAGATTGATAAAGTATTAGAAGATTCTAGTCATACATCAAATATTTTGTATTTATGCCTGAAAGTTCTATACACATTTTGTATGCATGTCTACATGATTTAATAATTTTAAATTGAAACAAATAGGTATGATGACTTAATTTATCTTATACACTAGAATATTTTTTAAAAAACTTAGAAAGTAGTCGAATAAAAATGTGCACGAAGTGTGCATAGACTCGTGCATAACGCACAGAACGTTTGTCGGGAGTAGTACCCTCAATCTTACGTATGGGATATTCCGTGATGATTGTATGTTAGTACTTGCTTAGCTCTATATCTGGGTTTTAATCATTAAGGAATGCTGCGTATCCTATGATCAAGAAAAATGCCATTAGCTGGAATATTGGCAACCTTATTTATGATTTGTTTCTGCAATTTTTAATACAAATTTGCTGTTTGTCTTTTATTTTATTTTTATTTTCTCTATCCTATCATGACTGTTGGTCAATGTTATATGTGTTAGGTTGGTCTATGTTATATGTGTTAGATTTATTGTTTAGTTAACCATTCTTAAAAAATAATAAATAATAATGTTGGTCTATGCTATATGTGTTAGGATTTATTGTTTAGTTAACCATTCTTAACAAATATATAAAAATCAAAAAAACATAGATTTGCGTCCATCAACATATTGTTATGGGACTTTGGTTTAAAAGGTTTTTGTGTGTTGTTGTGATACATATTCTAATTCCTACTTAGTGTTATGTAGTATTTTATTAAAAAAATAGTAAACATTTTTTTTTTACAATGGAAGTTTCATTGCTTTTGCCTTTTTTAATATTCGCGAGAGGGACATGCGCATTAGTTGGAATTTATTGATTTTTTATTCAATCGCAGGGAAAATGTTTTGGTTGCTCTTTTATAATATATAATCAAACCGTTTTTAAAATACTATGAAAAAATTAATTTCATAGTTTCAATACAATCAAACGCAACAGAATAAAATTAACAGCTGTTTATTTTATTCTATATATTTATCTTTTGTGATAAAATTAATTGAAGTAAATGTGACCTATGAAATTTGACGTATAAACCATTTATTTTTTCGTTTAGCTGTTTGGTCCGGTTTAACGTAATATTCAACGAAGTGAAGCTAGCAGAAAAAGTTTAACGTAAAATAGCGTGATATTTTTTATCATTGAGCATGGTCGAGACACTACCATTGTCTCGATCGAACACTAAAATTATTGTTGCAAAATTAGAAAATTATCAACTTTTAAATTTCAAGATTTTAAATATTACGCATTATTACTGTTTTAGAGTTTTAGAACATTTGGTATGAAAAATCTCAAATTCGGGAGTTGAGGTAGAGAATATACGTATTGAGTGCTTCGTAAAAAGAGTCAACTACTATATTTAATCTAATACAAATAAGTTATAAACATACTTATATAGCTTGACTACATATTTGTGCTCACGCATATCATATTTTAATAAAATTTAATCATAATTTAATTTTTGCTGTGGGTAGAGCTGGTACAAGATGTAGCCCTAGGGCGTTTTATTTGAAGGCCGCAGAAATTATAAAAAATTTATTTTTGGATTTTTGTGGAGGAAAGAGGTGGGTAGGGGCGTCAAACGCCATTATTTCCGAGGGCGTAATTAAACCTAGTCCCGGTTCTGGCGGTGGGTAAAATGGTTTTGCTGTGCATAGCTATTTTTAGATTTTATATGATAATTAAAACCAAGGGACCATAAAATACGTCTGGCTACTAAGAGAGTATGTCCACTGAGGTAGGTACGAATATGAGATAGAGCTGCAAGAGGCTTGTGTACGTAGATGACATAGTCATGGTGAAAAGCGATTAGTTTGAAGAAATCCTCTATAGGATTTTACATAGAAGTCTTACTCTGGTAGACGTGTGATGTGAACCTGTGAACAGAAACCCAATTTTAGTAAAACCATAGTACTGAGTACGTGGCTATGCAGATAATGCAGGCAATGAAGAGTCCAAGAAACTACGGATGGAGGATGTGCTTTTCTTCTGCTGGGAACTATTTTCTTTACTGAGCAAAGGATCGATCTAACAAGGGATAAGGGACGAGAGTGCAAACGAATGGTCAGATGTTTAATTAGTCAAAAAGATTAAAAATATGTTCAGGATTGAGTAGGATTAAATTGAAAATCCTAACTCATAGCTAAATGAGAAATTGTACTCATACCCATAGCTAAAGAAACAACGCCTCAAGAATATTGGGGTGGAGATGGTGGATAAATATAAATTGCATCAGCTGGAAAAAGAGACCCAAGCTCACTCTCTCAAATAATGTGGAACATTGATTCATAGGAAAAGAAAATATCTGTGCAGAATCCCATACATTGTGATCAAAAATTAATTAAACGTCAATTCTTTAAAATTAATCAAAAACAATATTTCAACTACACATAAGTGAACAAAAAATAGAAACTAGAGAAAATTATTTCATAAACCTAAAGATTCCAGAATTTTATGACAAAAAAATCAAACATTAATGGAAAGCTTAACAACATACTGGATTTTTTATAAGCAAAGGCAGATATTTCTAAATATTAGTATGTTGATTTATATTGAGGATTAAAAATTCCAAGTAAGAAAGTTGAAAACAAAGTGCAAACTAATAAGCAGTCGTAGTGTAAGCTAAACTAGTTGAAAACTAACTCTCAAAGCTTTAATAAATAGAAAGTTGTATAAGTTTTATTTATTAAAATATTTTAATAAAATGTAAATAAATTTGAATTGTTGTTTGTTAAGTCGTATCGTCTGAGTTCCTCAAAGAATATTCAGTATTTTTTGGTAAAGTTGATAGTTGATTAGTGCAGTTGCTTAATTTCAACATAAAAGAACCACTGCAATTTTCATTTTACTTTTAACTTCTGCTCTCGGCATTGACCGTCTTACAATATAGCTTTGATTTCGAAGTGTCTTAGAATTTTTACTATAGTTTAACAATTATTAAGATAAGAACAAAGGAACAGAAATACAGTAGGGGGATTCTTCAAACCACACGTTTTTTGAGGAAGATATTTTTTCCGCCAAAAAGATTATGTATGGTTGATTGAATTTAAAGATACAAGATATCCCAAAAATATTGATATGATTCTACATAATCGCAATAAAATAAAAAACAAAATTGTATTCAACCTCAATTTCCTCTATACAATATTTCACTTCTAAAATCAAGGTCACCAGAAAAAGGGACAAAGCAGAAAATAAAATTAAATAACTTGAAATGTATTTCATCAGAATCTCTGGAATTTCTGACATGGGATTTTTGAAGTATTTAGAAAAATTGTGAAAAACGAAAAATGAATTCGAATTAATAATTAGTTCTAAATTAGACTGCGTTAATGTAAAGTTATAATTTAAATAAAACTGCGATAGTGGAAATATTTTTAGTGGAATGTGATTATGTAAAATGAAAATTAATTAATTGAAAACGAAACGCTGTATCGTGAATATAAAACCAATTTTTTTTTATTGTTTATAACAATACGCTTTGGGGTCAACATATCCAAAGATTTACTTTGCAACGGACATGGCGTCTAGAAAACAAAGTGTTTTCGATAGAAAGAATAATTATTTCAAACTTTGTCAATTATTACAGAATTGTGAGTCATATATTTTTGACTGTATAAAATATTACTATCTCGTTTTTTTACTGCTGCAGTTTCTGTTCAAAAGTTATCTAAACGTATTTTGGGCTACAGAAATGCAACATTAACTTTTGATTCATCACATCTCATTGTTTTCGATACACATCGTTATCAATTCAGTGTTCAGATAAAACTGATGAATTATGCCTCAAATTTATTCTAATATCTATTTTACCTGTCATTCAGTTAGTGTAAGGAGTCAAGTTTTTAGTTTTTATCATCTGTCACAATTGCTCCGAAGGGTTTTACAAAAAAAGTTTACAAATTTTACCGGGAAATAAACAAAATATTCACTCGGAGCACCTAGTTATATTATTGGTATTGGTCACAAATAAAAAAATTGGAACAAACGGACAAATCAATAGCTATATGACTCTAACTGATTTTTTGACTGTTCCTATAAATTGGGGAATTGAGCAGTTGCTCAACAGTATTCAAGAATTCTGTTCAAGGCTACGTTTATGTTTTATGCAAATCGTTTTTTATTTTTTGGAAATTTTAAGCTATTATTGCTTCTAGTGACAACAAAAACCCACCATTACGGTTTTCTATCCTGCAAAATAACCAGTAATTTAAGAATAACTAATTAAAAAAAAATTTGCAACTTATTCACACCCACCGTTTTTTAAATTAAAATACTGTGACACTTTTTATGAAAAAAAGTAATTAATCATAAAACAAGATCAAGTACCTCTCTATCTTTCTTAAGAAGTATGCATCAATTACAATAAGTGCAATTTTGTTTTAATTTTCATCACAAACAAAAAATAAATATCAATGTCATTTATCTTATCAGTCCCATTCGTACTAATAAATTATTTTTTGTTGAACCTACTTGTGCCATAAATCTTATTGATTACTTTTCTAATATTTGATATAAGAATGTAGGAAATCTTTTTTAACATAATTCAGACAAACTTTCAACATTCCTGACCTATTTTCCATAGAGTTGAGAAATATAAAATAAAATCTATACACAAAATATATTTTTTTGTGCAATATGACATTTTGACTTTTCAATTTTTGCCAGTGTAGCTGTAAGCCATAATTTACCAAATTGTATCGAATATTGGCTGAGTTTTCTTTCTTTTTGGCAAATTTCCAAAGACAAATTTCCAGAAAAATTAAAAAAAATGTTGTTATGAATTGCGAAAAAATGTGTTTCATTAAATATTTCTGTTCCCATTTTGTTTGATTTCAAGGCTACATGTAATTTCGATTTATTTACTTAATATACGTTTCATGCATTTAAAATACACGAAATTTATTTTTATTTTGATAAGAAAAGAAACGTATATTTGTTACAAAAGAAAAATATTAAATTTCTCACCCATTTCAACATCAGGATCAGTTGTTGTTGTTGTATGACGGCGATTTCTATTGCCAAATATTACGAGACCGCTTGTTGTCGTTTCTGGTAGACCTTCCGGATCATCTGTGACGTCATCCGGATTTTCTCTCTTCCATAGTCGAGTATTGGGCGCCATCTTTGTTTTCTTAAATTATTTATTTAAACTCTTTAAATTTAAATAAATAATTTTTTTTATTTCTATATGTTTATTTGAATTTATTTTTCACTCTCTCTAACACAAATCTCTATATATTAATAAAGGAACAAAATAATTAGCTTAATGAAAGGACCAAATCTCTCGACTTTTTAATATATATTTTAATTTTTATTTAGATCCCAATATTTTTTCGTACAATAAATTTCCAATAATAAAAAATTCATTTAAAAAAAATTATGATAAGTAAATCAGATAACAATTCTAATGTAAATTACATAACATTTGTAAATGGGGTAATAAACCTATATTTTCAAATATCAGTGTAGAATTGCGAACTTTAAGGACAAAACTTTTACTTACATATAGAACTGAAAACTATTAAAAATTAATAATATAACGCAATAAACTAAAACCAAAATAAATTTTTATAATTTTATTCCCAAATTTTCACTTGTCGAAAAAAAAATTCAGTTTATTTTTCCCTTTATTTTTTATATATCAATTTATCACGAATTTGCACATTTTTCTTCACTTATTTTCTCTAAATTCTACGCATTTGAACTAATAAATTTTTTCACAATAATTTTATAACTATTTGTCCCTAACGAAAATGAATATTAAATAAGAACTTTTTACTTTTTCACCCAGATAAAAGTTTTAAATTGAAGACCGTACGGAAAAATGATGGAAGTCGAGTGCTTCTTTTGTATTAAATGTTGTACTTTGAAATTCGATCGATTTTTGGCATGAAAATGATGGAAAAAGTTCTCGCTGTATTCATAAAGCTCGCATGCGTGTCGTATGGGCGTGCGTATACAATAGTATAATGAACATAAAAATCAAATTTGTTTTGTATAAAACTGTGCTAGATTTTGAATTAAAAGTTTATTACTGGTATTTTGTAATAGATTATTTTTATATGAAAGCTTATGGCTGTGGTTATTTTTTTTTACGAAAAGCTACAACGATTTATTTCGCTTAGACCTTAACTGAGAAAACTTGAATAAGCTTTTCAGTTTGAGGAATGTTTTAAAGCAAGGAAAAAGTTTCAAAGAAAAAGTTTCAATTTTTGTGCTTACCGTCAGGTGGAAATCTTGGTTTGATCTTTGAAAATTATTTTATTGTTTACATAATTTTAATGCATGGAAACTCATATTTCTTTGCTTCTGGTTACCTACAAAGCACTTTGATTTTATATTCGTAAATCGTAACGTTTTATTTGAAATTTTATTTGTTATATCCCCGCGGTATCACCAGTTAAGACATTCCTTCGTAAAGCAGGGATTGAGTTGTGAAAGTGTTATGTTGTCGTTGTAGTGTTACGTTGTGTTGATAATGGCTGCTCTTTGGTCATCTGGTTTCAGTTGTTGCCTCACATTTGTGCTGATTCTATTCTCGATTGTTTAGTTTATTTTTGAGTTCAGCATAAACTGCCCGAGGCTCCAGTATTCACCAGTTTGCTGTTCAAAAATCTTCATGCGTTTGCACCAGTTTGGGTCAGTTATGTGATTGCTTGTTCCTCTATGCTTGTTCCAAGTCCTCTACAGAACATCAATAACTTCAAGAAATAGTTGGCGACATCGTGTTTCTACTACATACACTATCAAAAATCGGTTCTGATCGGTTGTTTGGGCCATTAACGTTTGGTATAAGGATCCCAAGAGCAGTTCCATCTCATTTAACTTTGTCACTAGCGTAAATCAGATGGTTTTTAAAATTATGTCTGTGGTTTAGAATGACTCCAAGATATTTAAAGTTTTTGTTAAATTTTATGATCTGTCCACTAACTTAAATTCCAATAATTTGCTCCACTTTTTGGCTACTCACTTCCTTCTTATGATCACCAAATTTTAGACCTTCATTGTTCTTTTTGTAAAATTATTAACTTTTATACGTAACAGGTAGTCAGGTACGTGTAGTTCCTCTAGGGCATAAAGAATTTGGTTTGTATATCCACACAACTGTTTTTCAATATTTTTTGAACTTATTGCGTTACGATCAAGCTTTCTTAGCGAAACCAAACTACCGGTTAACACGACCGCACTTATCGAAGACAGTTTTCCAGTTGTGTGTAGCATATACAGTGGGCGTAGATCTGGCTCATTACAGGACAAAATGAAAAGAGGAAGTCTGGCTGATGACATGCGTCCTGTAAATCAGAAGAAAAATTAAGAAAGGATGTGGGAGTTATTCTTGAACCTAAATTCCAAGATAGACTCTCAGGCTGTACCGACTGAGCCTGTTAGCCTTGTCATACAAAAAAAAAAGTTTACCAAAAGCAAAAAAACACAGAGACAAAAGAAATAAAGAGCAACAAAAACATATAAAGAATCAAAAGAAGTACATATAACCAAACTCAAATTTATGAAAACTAGAAGAGAAAACGAGAAACCTATTGGGATAGCTGATTAAAAAAACAATAAAATCGACAGCAAATAAAAACAAATTTAACCTAAATGCATAATAACCAAAACAGGGTTTTGAAAGAGTGTTTCGTAAAAATCGATGGACGACCATAGGACAGAGGTGGTCTACAATTTTCGAAGACCATGTCAGTTAGACTAAATGAGTGACTTGGTGGTCATGACCTCATTGAGAACCCGTGAACGTGGTAAAATAATCATAAAGAGATTCCCTATATGCTAAACCATCGAGGGTCAACAAGATACTGGCCATGCCACTTCCCCTCTTACGACCCTCTAGCAACAGTCAAAAAATGCCGCCAACTAAGGTACGCGGAATCTTAAACCCCGTCAGAAACACGTCTGAAGGATCTTTCCTACCTTTGCGGTTTTAACTTAAAGACATAAAAAAACTCAAACATACATATTGCCTGTGTGTCAATTAGTTACGAATGCTGCATTTCACCCCCAGAACAACAACTCTACAACAAACATGCAAAAAATACTAATTTAGCCTCAAAGAATTGTATGTGCTCAGGACTTACAAGAATCATGCCTTTCGCCCATCGAACAAAACTTAACCAAAAAAATACATCAAAACAAAACTAAGAATTTTTATTCCTAATTCTGTGAGTCAAGACTTACGAGTATCTTGCCTTTCGCCCACAGAGCAAAACTGAACAAACAAAAATCCTCAAAACACAAAAGTTGTCTGCGCCTCAGGACTTTCAGGACATCTTGCCCTTCGCCCACACAACAATACACATACAAAAACAACTCACGCATCGAAACACAAATGTTGTCTGCACGTCAGGGCTTACAAGACATCTCGCCTTTAGTCCACACAAAGAACACAAGAGTAAACAACTAACAATACAAAAATTTGAGTACAAGAAATATTTAGGATTAAAAAATATGAGCAAACAAAATTTATAATCAAATTTCAAAACAAATAACGTTTAAAAAAAATTAAACAATCTAAAATAAAATTAATCTTCTTCCAAAAAAAAAATTTTGAAAACAAAATTCAAAAAAAAAATGTGATCAAATTTGAGTTGAAGGTTGGGAGTTGGATGCAGTAGCTGAAGCGTAGGAGTGTTAGAGCTGATACTAAATTGAAAACAAATTTTCATAAAAGTTCAAAAAATTTCAAAAATTTCAAATATTTTAAATAACTTACAAAAAATCGAAACATCCTAAATATCAAAATAAATTAAAAAAAATTAAATATTCAAAATAGTGAACCAGATATTGGCAGTTGTGCATTGAGGAGTTGAGCTGTCGATTCAATTTAAAAGGTTTCAAAAACGATTTTCAAACATTTCAAAATTACTAAAAAATTCCAAAATATTTAAAATTACCAAAATGAAAAATTCCCCAAAAAATTAAAAGTTCAAAACAATTTCCAAAATTCTCAATAAAGTTTAAAAATACAATAAAATTCAAAGGTTCAAAAAAAATATGTACAGAATCAAAATCCTTAACCCAGACTGAAGTCTTGATATCTCAGAGCTTGAGATTTCAGCGCAACCATATGTTTCCAAGAGTAGTTTATGGAAGAATTGTGACTGACAGCTAACCAGTCCAAAAAAACCAGTTGGTTTTAAAAAAATTTATTATACTCTTAAAAGCAGTTTGTTTTAGTAATGACAGCAGCCTGATAAGCCAACACATATGGTCTAGCTATGGCTCAGAGAGCCAAATGCTAGCCTTTTCAATTAATGTGTTCGCTTACCAGCCCAATGTCAACACCCGAACAACCTGTATGGAGAAATAAAGTTGAAAGAACTAGTGGCCCTTGGATGCAACAACCGTGGCACAAAGGACAGAAGAATCCATCTCTGTTATCTTCCATGGATGTTACATCCAACCACACCCTAACAGACTATGCTCTAAAGACGGGAATTGAAGACAATGGTAAAATCAATTTAGATGAGCATAGCAATATAAAGTTTTCGTGCTGCCGAGGAGCCAGGGCCTAACGAAACATTCGCAAGGTGGAATGGAATTGATGGAGACCACCAATAACCAACAAGGTTCATCATCTATTGTTCCGTAATTCGCTACCTCCTGGATGAAACAAAAACTTTACTGTAACTCAGATTTCGCGGGATCGTAAATACCCGATAAGCAATTGCCTGAAGGGCTAATACTTACTCCTGTGGTATACAAAAAACACAAATAAATTTAGAAAAAACACTTATAACGAATAAGAAAAAATTGTTGTCTCTAGAACAACCCTTTTCGGATCCAGAGACCCAAACACTGTCGTTCTAGAGCCCCACGTTGGGCGCCATTTTGTAGTAAGAGGTCTGGTAGACTATGAAGGTTTACCAGTTGGTAGAGCACGCAACACACTATCTTCACCCTGTGCTAGCTCCAGTGGGTGTAAATTCTGGTGACCAACCTTTTTGCAAGAAAAGTTAGCAAACCTCAAACAACACTCAGGCTTCAGAACGAGATGGCTGCCATGCTACAACTCTCCTTTACTTATTTAAATTAGCACTTCATTTTTACTTAAACTTCTACTTACCGAAGTTTAAAATAATAAAAAAAAAATCTTTACCTGAGTAATCCCAACTATTCCCGAACTTGTTGCAGTTGAGATGCACCATTATCTTTTTTCCTAAAAAGAAAAGAGATTTAGTATTCATATAGATTTATTATTTGATTGTAAACAAACACTTACCGTAAGCTTTCTTCGTGCATCAGCCTGAATTTTTTTGAAGTTAAACAAATTCAATGATTTTTTTGCTTAAGCTGAAATTGTCTGAGGGAAAATAATGTCGCCTTCTTGTAATTGATTTCCATAAAAATTAATGAATGTGAAAAATAAATATAAAATATGGAGGGGCTGAAATCTCACAGCTCTGAGATATCAAGACTTCGGTCTGAGTAAAGGATTTTGATATAGTTTTCGGCAAAAAACTTTCACGAGGACATGGTTTTTAGTTTTGGGCAGCGATGTATATCAAACATAACTCTTTGTTAAAGTACAAGTATTTTTTTATAACTGTTTAAAAATTTATTACAAAACTAACACGAAACATCAATACGTTGCCGGAAAATTATAATCAAAATTCCAAAAATATTGTTAAATTAAATAAAATCAAACTTTTTCAAAATTCCAAAAATATTCTAAAAATTAGAATGAAATCAAATATTTAAACTTTTTCTAAATTCCGATAATATGCCAAAAATTCTTAAAAATTCGAACTTTTTCCAAAATTCTAAAAATATTGCAAAAATTATTACAAAATCAAAAATTAAAACTTTTTTCAAAATTCCAAAAATTATAATAAAATCAATAATTAAAAATTTTTCAAAATTCTAAAAATATTCCAAAAATTCTTACAAAATCAAAAATAAAACTTTTTCCGAAATTCTAAAAATATTGCAAAAATTATTACAAAATCAAAAATGCAAACCTTTTCAAAATTCCAAAAATATTTCAAAAACTATAACAAATTCAAAAATTTCCATGTTCAATTTTCAATTACATTTACGTCATAAAAACAGCTACATTTTTTTTTCCAAAAAATTGGCTAAAAAATAAATGATTTGACATTTTTTGACACACTTGACAACATTTTTTTGACAAACTTATAATGCCATAATTCTCAATAATAATAATAAAATTTCATTTCGAGTAAACAATTTTATTTTTTCCAAAAAATTGGGTAAAAAATAAATAAAAATCTCTCTTTTGACACCCTTGACAACATTTTTTTTGACAAACTTATAATGCCATAATTCTCAATAATAATAATAAAATTTCATTTGTTTGTTTGAAAACAATTTTATTTTTTCCCAAAAATTTGGGTAAAAAAATAAATAAAAATCTTTCTTTTGACACACTTGACAACATATTTTTGACAAACTTATAATACCATAATTCTCAATAATAATAATAAAACCGAAGTAGTTTAATTTCCAACAAACAATTTTTTTTTCCAAAAAATTGGGTAAAAAAATAAATAAAAATCATTCTTTTGACACACTTGACAACATTTTTTTGACAAACTTATAATGCCATAATTCTCAATAATAATAATAAAATTTCATCTCCAACAAACGATTAATTTTATTTTTTTTCCAAAAAATTGGGTAAAAAAAAATAAAAATTTTTCTTTTGACACACTTGACAACATTTTTTTTGACAAACTTATATGAAAACTAGAAGAGAAAACGAGAAACCCATTGGGATAGCTGATTAAAAAAACAATAAAATCGACAGCAAATAAAAACAAATTTAACCTAAATGCATAATAACCAAAACAGGGTTTTGAAAGAGTGTTTCGTAAAAATCGATGGACGACCATAGGACAGAGGTGGTCTACAATTTTCGAAGACCATGTCAGTTAGACTAAATGAGTGACTTGGTGGTCATGACCTCATTGAGAACCCGTGAACGTGGTAAAATAATCATAAAGAGATTCCCTATATGCTAAACCATCGAGGGTCAACAAGATACTGGCCATGCCACTTCCCCTCTCACGACCCTCTAGCAACAGTCAAAAAATGCCGCCAACTAAGGTACGCGGAATCTTAAACCCCGTCAGAAACACGTCTGAAGGATCTTTCCTACCTTTGCGGTTTTAACTTAAAGACATAAAAAAACTCAAACATACATATTGCCTGTGTGTCAATTAGTTACGAATGCTGCATTTCACCCCCAGAACAACAACTCTACAACAAACATGCAAAAAATACTAATTTAGCCTCAAAGAATTGTATGTGCTCAGGACTTACAAGAATCATGCCTTTCGCCCATCGAACAAAACTTAACCAAAAAAATACATCAAAACAAAACTAAGAATTTTTATTCCTAATTCTGTGAGTCAAGACTTACGAGTATCTTGCCTTTCGCCCACAGAGCAAAACTGAACAAACAAAAATCCTCAAAACACAAAAGTTGTCTGCGCCTCAGGACTTTCAGGACATCTTGCCCTTCGCCCACACAACAATACACATACAAAAACAACTCACGCATCGAAACACAAATGTTGTCTGCACGTCAGGACTTACAAGACATCTCGCCTTTAGTCCACACAAAGAACACAAGAGTAAACAACTAACAATACAAAAATTTGAGTACAAGAAATATTTAGGATTAAAAAATATGAGCAAACAAAATTTATAATCAAATTTCAAAACAAATAACGTTTAAAAAAAATTAAACAATCTAAAATAAAATTAATCTTCTTCCAAAAAAAAAATTTTGAAAACAAAATTCAAAAAAAAAATGTAATCAAATTTGAGTTGAAGGTTGGGAGTTGGATGCAGTAGCTGAAGCGTAGGAGTGTTAGAGCTGATACTAAATTGAAAACAAATTTTCATAAAAGTTCAAAAAATTTCAAAAATTTCAAATATTTTAAATAACTTACAAAAAATCGAAACATCCTAAATATCAAAATAAATTAAAAAAAATTAAATATTCAAAATAGTGAACCAGATATTGGCAGTTGTGCATTGAGGAGTTGAGCTGTCGATTCAATTTAAAAGGTTTCAAAAACGATTTTCAAACATTTCAAAATTACTAAAAAATTCCAAAATATTTAAAATTACCAAAATGAAAAATTCCCCAAAAAATTAAAAGTTCAAAACAATTTCCAAAATTCTCAATAAAGTTTAAAAATACAATAAAATTCAAAGGTTCAAAAAAAATATGTACAGAATCAAAATCCTTAACCCAGACTGAAGTCTTGATATCTCAGAGCTTGAGATTTCAGCGCAACCATATGTTTCCAAGAGTAGTTTATGGAAGAATTGTGACTGACAGCTAACCAGTCCAAAAAAACCAGTTGGTTTTAAAAAAATTTATTATACTCTTAAAAGCAGTTTGTTTTAGTAATGACAGCAGCCTGATAAGCCAACACATATGGTCTAGCTATGGCTCAGAGAGCCAAATGCTAGCCTTTTCAATTAATGTGTTCGCTTACCAGCCCAATGTCAACACCCGAACAACCTGTATGGAGAAATAAAGTTGAAAGAACTAGTGGCCCTTGGATGCAACAACCGTGGCACAAAGGACAGAAGAATCCATCTCTGTTATCTTCCATGGATGTTACATCCAACCACACCCTAACAGACTATGCTCTAAAGACGGGAATTGAAGACAATGGTAAAATCAATTTAGATGAGCATAGCAATATAAAGTTTTCGTGCTGCCGAGGAGCCAGGGCCTAACGAAACATTCGCAAGGTGGAATGGAATTGATGGAGACCACCAATAACCAACAAGGTTCATCATCTATTGTTCCGTAATTCGCTACCTCCTGGATGAAACAAAAACTTTACTGTAACTCAGATTTCGCGGGATCGTAAATACCCGATAAGCAATTGCCTGAAGGGCTAATACTTACTCCTGTGGTATACAAAAAACACAAATAAATTTAGAAAAAACACTTATAACGAATAAGAAAAAATTGTTGTCTCTAGAACAACCCTTTTCGGATCCAGAGACCCAAACACTGTCGTTCTAGAGCCCCACGTTGGGCGCCATTTTGTAGTAAGAGGTCTGGTAGACTATGAAGGTTTACCAGTTGGTAGAGCACGCAACACACTATCTTCACCCTGTGCTAGCTCCAGTGGGTGTAAATTCTGGTGACCAACCTTTTTGCAAGAAAAGTTAGCAAACCTCAAACAACACTCAGGCTTCAGAACGAGATGGCTGCCATGCTACAACTCTCCTTTACTTATTTAAATTAGCACTTCATTTTTACTTAAACTTCTACTTACCGAAGTTTAAAATAATAAAAAAAAAATCTTTACCTGAGTAATCCCAACTATTCCCGAACTTGTTGCAGTTGAGATGCACCATTATCTTTTTTCCTAAAAAGAAAAGAGATTTAGTATTCATATAGATTTATTATTTGATTGTAAACAAACACTTACCGTAAGCTTTCTTCGTGCATCAGCCTGAATTTTTTTGAAGTTAAACAAATTCAATGATTTTTTTGCTTAAGCTGAAATTGTCTGAGGGAAAATAATGTCGCCTTCTTGTAATTGATTTCCATAAAAATTAATGAATGTGAAAAATAAATATAAAATATGGAGGGGCTGAAATCTCACAGCTCTGAGATATCAAGACTTCGGTCTGAGTAAAGGATTTTGATATAGTTTTCGGCAAAAAACTTTCACGAGGACATGGTTTTTAGTTTTGGGCAGCGATGTATATCAAACATAACTCTTTGTTAAAGTACAAGTATTTTTTTATAACTGTTTAAAAATTTATTACAAAACTAACACGAAACATCAATACGTTGCCGGAAAATTATAATCAAAATTCCAAAAATATTGTTAAATTAAATAAAATCAAACTTTTTCAAAATTCCAAAAATATTCTAAAAATTAGAATGAAATCAAATATTTAAACTTTTTCTAAATTCCGATAATATGCCAAAAATTCTTAAAAATTCGAACTTTTTCCAAAATTCTAAAAATATTGCAAAAATTATTACAAAATCAAAAATTAAAACTTTTTTCAAAATTCCAAAAATTATAATAAAATCAATAATTAAAAATTTTTCAAAATTCTAAAAATATTCCAAAAATTCTTACAAAATCAAAAATAAAACTTTTTCCGAAATTCTAAAAATATTGCAAAAATTATTACAAAATCAAAAATGCAAACCTTTTCAAAATTCCAAAAATATTTCAAAAACTATAACAAATTCAAAAATTTCCATGTTCAATTTTCAATTACATTTACGTCATAAAAACAGCTACATTTTTTTTTCCAAAAAATTGGCTAAGAAATAAATGATTTGACATTTTTTGACACACTTGACAACATTTTTTTGACAAACTTATAATGCCATAATTCTCAATAATAATAATAAAATTTCATTTCGAGTAAACAATTTTATTTTTTCCAAAAAATTGGGTAAAAAATAAATAAAAATCTCTCTTTTGACACCCTTGACAACATTTTTTTTGACAAACTTATAATGCCATAATTCTCAATAATAATAATAAAATTTCATTTGTTTGTTTGAAAACAATTTTATTTTTTCCCAAAAATTTGGGTAAAAAAATAAATAAAAATCTTTCTTTTGACACACTTGACAACATATTTTTGACAAACTTATAATACCATAATTCTCAATAATAATAATAAAACCGAAGTAGTTTAATTTCCAACAAACAATTTTTTTTTCCAAAAAATTGGGTAAAAAAATAAATAAAAATCATTCTTTTGACACACTTGACAACATTTTTTTGACAAACTTATAATGCCATAATTCTCAATAATAATAATAAAATTTCATCTCCAACAAACGATTAATTTTATTTTTTTTCCAAAAAATTGGGTAAAAAAAAATAAAAATTTTTCTTTTGACACACTTGACAACATTTTTTTTGACAAACTTATATGAAAACTAGAAGAGAAAACGAGAAACCCATTGGGATAGCTGATTAAAAAAACAATAAAATCGACAGCAAATAAAAACAAATTTAACCTAAATGCATAATAACCAAAACAGGGTTTTGAAAGAGTGTTTCGTAAAAATCGATGGACGACCATAGGACAGAGGTGGTCTACAATTTTCGAAGACCATGTCAGTTAGACTAAATGAGTGACTTGGTGGTCATGACCTCATTGAGAACCCGTGAACGTGGTAAAATAATCATAAAGAGATTCCCTATATGCTAAACCATCGAGGGTCAACAAGATACTGGCCATGCCACTTCCCCTCTCACGACCCTCTAGCAACAGTCAAAAAATGCCGCCAACTAAGGTACGCGGAATCTTAAACCCCGTCAGAAACACGTCTGAAGGATCTTTCCTACCTTTGCGGTTTTAACTTAAAGACATAAAAAAACTCAAACATACATATTGCCTGTGTGTCAATTAGTTACGAATGCTGCATTTCACCCCCAGAACAACAACTCTACAACAAACATGCAAAAAATACTAATTTAGCCTCAAAGAATTGTATGTGCTCAGGACTTACAAGAATCATGCCTTTCGCCCATCGAACAAAACTTAACCAAAAAAATACATCAAAACAAAACTAAGAATTTTTATTCCTAATTCTGTGAGTCAAGACTTACGAGTATCTTGCCTTTCGCCCACAGAGCAAAACTGAACAAACAAAAATCCTCAAAACACAAAAGTTGTCTGCGCCTCAGGACTTTCAGGACATCTTGCCCTTCGCCCACACAACAATACACATACAAAAACAACTCACGCATCGAAACACAAATGTTGTCTGCACGTCAGGACTTACAAGACATCTCGCCTTTAGTCCACACAAAGAACACAAGAGTAAACAACTAACAATACAAAAATTTGAGTACAAGAAATATTTAGGATTAAAAAATATGAGCAAACAAAATTTATAATCAAATTTCAAAACAAATAACGTTTAAAAAAAATTAAACAATCTAAAATAAAATTAATCTTCTTCCAAAAAAAAAATTTTGAAAACAAAATTCAAAAAAAAAATGTAATCAAATTTGAGTTGAAGGTTGGGAGTTGGATGCAGTAGCTGAAGCGTAGGAGTGTTAGAGCTGATACTAAATTGAAAACAAATTTTCATAAAAGTTCAAAAAATTTCAAAAATTTCAAATATTTTAAATAACTTACAAAAAATCGAAACATCCTAAATATCAAAATAAATTAAAAAAAATTAAATATTCAAAATAGTGAACCAGATATTGGCAGTTGTGCATTGAGGAGTTGAGCTGTCGATTCAATTTAAAAGGTTTCAAAAACGATTTTCATACATTTCAAAATTACTAAAAAATTCCAAAATATTTAAAATTACCAAAATGAAAAATTCCCCAAAAAATTAAAAGTTCAAAACAATTTCCAAAATTCTCAATAAAGTTTAAAAATACAATAAAATTCAAAGGTTCAAAAAAAATATGTACAGTTGTTTTAGAGTTTTATGTTTGATAAACATCGCTGCCCAAAACTAAAATTAATGTTCCATAAAAGTTGTTTGCTGAAAACTATATCAAAATCCTTAACCCAGACTGAAGTCTTGATATCTCAGAGCTTGAGATTTCAGCGCAACCATATGTTTCCAAGAGTAGTTTATGGAAGAATTGTGACTGACAGCTAACCAGTCCAAAAAAACCAGTTGGTTTTAAAAAAATTTATTATACTCTTAAAAGCAGTTTGTTTTAGTAATGACAGCAGCCTGATAAGCCAACACATATGGTCTAGCTATGGCTCAGAGAGCCAAATGCTAGCCTTTTCAATTAATGTGTTCGCTTACCAGCCCAATGTCAACACCCGAACAACCTGTATGGAGAAATAAAGTTGAAAGAACTAGTGGCCCTTGGATGCAACAACCGTGGCACAAAGGACAGAAGAATCCATCTCTGTTATCTTCCATGGATGTTACATCCAACCACACCCTAACAGACTATGCTCTAAAGACGGGAATTGAAGACAATGGTAAAATCAATTTAGATGAGCATAGCAATATAAAGTTTTCGTGCTGCCGAGGAGCCAGGGCTTAACGAAACATTCGCAAGGTGGAATGGAATTGATGGAGACCACCAATAACCAACAAGGTTCATCATCTATTGTTCCGTAATTCGCTACCTCCTGGATGAAACAAAAACTTTACTGTAACTCAGATTTCGCGGGATCGTAAATACCCGATAAGCAATTGCCTGAAGGGCTAATACTTACTCCTGTGGTATACAAAAAACACAAATAAATTTAGAAAAAACACTTATAACGAATAAGAAAAAATTGTTGTCTCTAGAACAACCCTTTTCGGATCCAGAGACCCAAACACTGTCGTTCTAGAGCCCCACGTTGGGCGCCATTTTGTAGTAAGAGGTCTGGTAGACTATGAAGGTTTACCAGTTGGTAGAGCACGCAACACACTATCTTCACCCTGTGCTAGCTCCAGTGGGTGTAAATTCTGGTGACCAACCTTTTTGCAAGAAAAGTTAGCAAACCTCAAACAACACTCAGGCTTCAGAACGAGATGGCTGCCATGCTACAACTCTCCTTTACTTATTTAAATTAGCACTTCATTTTTACTTAAACTTCTACTTACCGAAGTTTAAAATAATAAAAAAAAAATCTTTACCTGAGTAATCCCAACTATTCCCGAACTTGTTGCAGTTGAGATGCACCATTATCTTTTTTCCTAAAAAGAAAAGAGATTTAGTATTCATATAGATTTATTATTTGATTGTAAACAAACACTTACCGTAAGCTTTCTTCGTGCATCAGTCTGAATTTTTTTGAAGTTAAACAAATTCAATGATTTTTTTGCTTAAGCTGAAATTGTCTGAGGGAAAATAATGTCGCCTTCTTGTAATTGATTTCCATAAAAATTAATGAATGTGAAAAATAAATATAAAATATGGAGGGGCTGAAATCTCACAGCTCTGAGATATCAAGACTTCGGTCTGAGTAAAGGATTTTGATATAGTTTTCGGCAAAAAACTTTCACGAGGACATGGTTTTTAGTTTTGGGCAGCGATGTATATCAAACATAACTCTTTGTTAAAGTACAAGTATTTTTTTATAACTGTTTAAAAATTTATTACAAAACTAACACGAAACATCAATACGTTGCCGGAAAATTATAATCAAAATTCCAAAAATATTGTTAAATTAAATAAAATCAAACTTTTTCAAAATTCCAAAAATATTCTAAAAATTAGAATGAAATCAAATATTTAAACTTTTTCTAAATTCCGATAATATGCCAAAAATTCTTAAAAATTCGAACTTTTTCCAAAATTCTAAAAATATTGCAAAAATTATTACAAAATCAAAAATTAAAACTTTTTTCAAAGTTCCAAAAATTATAATAAAATCAAATATTAAAAATTTTTCAAAATTCTAAAAATATTCCAAAAATTCTTACAAAATCAAAAATAAAACTTTTTCCGAAATTCTAAAAATATTGCAAAAATTATTACAAAATCAAAAATGCAAACCTTTTCAAAATTCCAAAAATATTTCAAAAACTATAACAAATTCAAAAATTTCCATGTTCAATTTTCAATTACATTTACGTCATAAAAACAGCTACATTTTTTTTTTCCAAAAAATTGGCTAAAAAATAAATGATTTGACATTTTTTGACACACTTGACAACATTTTTTTGACAAACTTATAATGCCATAATTCTCAATAATAATAATAAAATTTCATTTCGAGTAAACAATTTTATTTTTTCCAAAAAATTGGGTAAAAAATAAATAAAAATCTCTCTTTTGACACCCTTGACAACATTTTTTTTGACAAACTTATAATGCCATAATTCTCAATAATAATAATAAAATTTCATTTGTTTGTTTGAAAACAATTTTATTTTTTCCCAAAAATTTGGGTAAAAAAATAAATAAAAATCTTTCTTTTGACACACTTGACAACATATTTTTGACAAACTTATAATACCATAATTCTCAATAATAATAATAAAACCGAAGTAGTTTAATTTCCAACAAACAATTTTTTTTTCCGAAAAATTGGGTAAAAAAATAAATAAAAATCATTCTTTTGACACACTTGACAACATTTTTTTGACAAACTTATAATGCCATAATTCTCAATAATAATAATAAAATTTCATCTCCAACAAACGATTAATTTTATTTTTTTTCCAAAAAATTGGGTAAAAAAAAATAAAAATTTTTCTTTTGACACACTTGACAACATTTTTTTTGACAAACTTATAATGCAATAATCTAGTTTTTGATCTCACATACCAATCCCGAGCATCAAGATTCCCCCAAATTTAATGTTCCTCCTCGTAATCACTTAAAATGAACGTTTTTTAAGCCAAAAATATGAAAATTTGCTATTTTTGACACACATAATGATTTTTTTTGACACACTTCCGGTACAGTTATCGAACACAGCGTCCTTTCGGACCTGCATCTTGTGAATACCTATTTTTAGAAAAAAAAAATTTTGAAATCCCTCCAGCCGTTTTCCCTGCAGTGTTGGTAATGACGGCGGCCGGCCGACAGACAGACATACATTTTTTTTTTTTGCTTTTTTAGAATCAGGAGGTCCTAAAACGTCGAGAAATGTCAAAAAAAGTGGGGGTAAAAATTTCACTTTGAGCTCATGAATGTAATACTTAGGTCTTTCAGACCGAAGTAATATTAATTAGTTAATGAAAAATATCAGAAATTAAGAATATAAATTATTTAAGAAAGAAAGAAAAACTTACCTAAAAATATATTCACTGTCACTTTTTGACAGAAGGTCAAGGTATGGTGGACCAAGATTTTACTACATTTACTGTTGGACTCTTGGACTGACAAAAATAATAAGCCATCTATCGGAAAAAAAATTGTGTTAAATGGTCGAATTATTACCGGAGATAGCAAGAATGATCAAGGATATAAGGATCATGATAGGATGAATATGAATATCGATTAACCATGACAAAACGCTCTCTTCTTATTTTTATGACTTGGAAGTAATAAGTTTCATTTGTAATGTGGCAAAATTTAATATAATTTAAAAAGTTTAGTCTTTGGTTTAAATGTTATATTAAAAATTATTTTAATAAAAAGCTAATGTGTGTCTAGAGCTCTAAAAGGAGATTGAGTTATTTTTATTGGAAATTAGAAGCGGTTAATGTTTTATCCAAATTAGTGAAAGCACCCTTGTCACAGCCGCCATCAAGAAATCACCATGTTGTGATTGCTATTTTGAGTGATGTCAAAATAAATTGATAATATTTGCTTCAACACAAATTTAAGTAATGTCGCTGATGCGAAACTAGATGTTGATGTTAATTATCGCTATACTTCATCATTATTAAAATTGATGCAGACACTTGGGATAAGTTTGGTGGTTTTTTATTATAAAATTGTTGCCGATGCTAGAGTGTGTGCTAAGAATCATTGCTGTCACTCATCAACGTTCTTGTTTTTAATGCAACTGCTTGAGACGAAATATTTGATTTGCGTGTTGTGGCAGGTGTAAAATAACTTGTTAATAATCGTAGCAGTCAGTCATCATGGTTGTTTTGATCAGTGTAAGTATTTGTAAGGAATTAATGGAGTCAACATAGTGCCGCAGCTGTAGAAAGGATGATAACTGATCAATGTTGTTATTCATCTTTGTTGATTGTTTGTTGATACTAGTACCTGAGAAGAGTTAATTGAGTCAACACGAATATATGTATTGTTGCTGTCGTGGAAGAATTAATCTGGATAATTTGTTTTTTTTTATTTAATTAATTCTACTTGTATAAATGTTAAATATTAGAATAAAATAATAAAAGATAGTGTAGGCATGGCTTCCGTGATGCACTAAATAATTCGGTTGTGACCAAGACGTGGGAGCGGTCTCGTTCAATCTCCGCGTGATGGTTCCCATAGTTTTGTAAAATGTCGTAGTTTTTATAAAAAAATTACAAAATTACAAATCAATCTCACACAATTACTCTTTTGTTGCGACCAGGCTATAATAACATGAAATAATCCTGGAAACTGAAGCTATCCCGTGATAGCAAGGTGTGAGATGCCGGTCACGTTTAACAAACTGGTTTGTTGATATCTGCTGCTTTCCTTTCTACCTTTTCTGGACCTTACTAGGACAGTTAAGTCATTTCCCCTTCTGTTTTCTGCTCTTCGTTTTTTTTTCGGTAAAGTCTCAACTCCTTTGGCTTTATTTTTGTGATATCGATCTAAATTCTACTCCATAACACAGAAACTTTTGTTTTGGAACTTTATTTTTCTTTATTCAAAATTTATTCACATAATTTATAAATGGTTTGCTTAAACATGCTTACACTAGATGTTTTTAGGTAATTTGAAGTGATTATTTGTTTTCAACTATTTGCCTTTTCATTTGTTTAACATTATTTTAAACTAACCACCAGTTACTTTAATTATTTTTTATCAAAAAAAAAACAATTTCGACCCTTACGATCCAGCACAAAAAACTCCACCGAATTAATTTATTCATGAAAATCTAAGCTGACAGAAGGCGATAGCTGAGAAAACCAAGTCGAAGGTGACGTTTCAGAGGTGCTGGTGGATGAACTCTATATGTGTTATTATGGTTTTCCATATTATTCACTGTTTGTGTGCTTTTGTCACTTTTGAATTAAAATGCAATATTTAAAAATATACTTTTTACTGTTTATTTTTAAATTTATTTATAATAATATAAACTTCCTTAAAGTAACAATTTGATTTTTATTTTTTTATTTTAAAGAATATCGATTTCGACTTACGTCATCCTCAGTTCTTAAATTATTATTCATTCAATAATAATTTAAGAACTGAGGATGAACTCTGTCTACGAAAGCAATTTCAATTTCAGTTATGGAGTTTTCCTTGATGATAACACGCTGTTGCTTAGAAATAAACCTCATAAAACCATATATCTGGGCTTTAATTATCAAGGAAAACAGCACGTCAAATGATTAACGAATATATTGCTTGGTTGATTATTGTTAATCCAATTTAAAATTAGTTCGTGCAAATTTGTCTAACAAATTAAGTTTTTACATCTTATTTTACTAGGTAGATTTCATATAAAAATCTACTTATTGCAGCGTGCTTCATCTCGGAATTTCGGAAAAATTTTGGTTTCAAACGACTATATATGATAAGCGGAGACGGAAAATCAAAATGAAAAAAAAAAATTTGTATATATATAGATATATAATCATATGAGGTATAACGGAATTATCCGGCACTCTCATGGTCGCACTTTTTGACCTACACCAAAAATATTTTCTGTACATGTTGCGGCAAACAATTTCTTGGAGAAGTTCGCGAACTGGCTATATTGGTGTACCATTTAAGCGGTCGGAGGCTTAAAAGTTGAATAATCTAAGCTAAGGCGTTATAACTTCCGTTTGAATCATAATGTTTAAATAAAATTAATAAATATTAAATATTTGAACTATTTTTTATCAATTTTTTCAAAATGAAAATCTCAGCGCAAAAGGTTCCTAAAAACCAGCTGTTTTAAAAATTTACTAAACTTTGTTGACCTCGATATAGATGAAAATGACCAAGCTCAAAAATGAAAACTTTTGCACACGTAAATACGTAAATGAATCTATCCAATATAAGAAAGGTTTTTATTTATTTTTTACCCAATTTTTTTAGAAAAAAATAAAATTAATAGTTTGTATGGCATGATATTTAATTATTATTATAGAGAATTATGGCATTATAAGTTTGTCAAAAAATAATGTCAAGTGTGTCAAAAAACGATTTCATTTATTTTTTTAGCCAATTTTTTGGAAAAAAAATGTAGCTGTTTTTATGACGTAAATGTAATTTAAAATGAAATTGGACATGGAAATTTTTGAATTTGTTATAGTTTTTGAAATATTTTTGGAATTTTGAAAAGTTTGCATTTTTGATTTTGTATTAATTTTTGCAATATTTTTAGAATTTCGGCAAAAGTTTTAATTTTTGATTGTGTAAGAATTTTTGAAATATTTTTAGAATTTTGAAAAATTTTTAATTTTTGATATTATTATAATTTTTGGAATTTTGAAAAAAGTTTCAATTTTTGATTTTGTAATAATTTTTGCAATATTTTTAGAATTTTGGAAAAGTTTGAATTTTTAAGAATTTTTGACATATTATTGGAATTTAGAAAAAATTTAAATATTTGATTTTATTCTAATTTTTCGAATATTTTTGGAATTTTGAAAAAGTTTGATTTTATTTAATTTAACAATATTTTTGGAATTTTGATTATAATTTTCCGGCAACGTATTGATGTTTCGTGTTAGTTTTGTAATAAATTTTTAAACAGAGATAAAAAATACTTGTACTTTAACAAAGAGCTATGTTTGATATACATCGCTGTCCAAAACTAAAAACTATGTCCTCATAAAAGTTTTTTGCCGAAAACTATATCAAAATCCTTAACCCAGACCGAAGTCTTGATATCTCAGAGCTGTGAGATTTCAGCCCCTCCATATTTTATTATTGAAAATCAAAAAAAAAATCTACATATTAATTTTAACAGAATTTTTTACAGTTTATTTGATTATTAAATATTTCAATAAATAATTGACAAAAAAACCATAAATGTTCGGGATATAAATTAAAAACCGAAATTATTTATGATGTTTGTAATTTTTTTTTATTTTATATGAAATAAATTAATTAATGTTGATGATAATTTGAAAAGTAATATTTTTTTACGATAGCATATGAAAATTCTATTTTGATGCAGGATTTTCCGCCTGTCGAACTGGGTTTTGTCTCTCTTGTAAGAAAACATTTTCACTAAATAAAAAATTGTAGTTGATATCCATGATAAAATGCAATGTAGATTTTGAAATGTAATGCCATCTTTTAGTAGTTTTTTAATAATTTAAAATAATATCGTTTATATTTATAGCATCGTAGAATAGCATTTCCTACAAGAGATGCAAACGTTTTTTTGTTCGTGAACTTGCTCCACTCAACGCTAGTGCATCTGGTGATCAACTGTTCTCTCACGCAAAACAGTGTGTTTATATCTTGTAGCAAAATATACTATTTTATAGAATATTCACTTTTTTGTGAACATATATTCATTTTAAAAAAAGTATGTATATTTGAATTGGATTGTGCTCTATGGGTTTGAGGAATAATAATAATCAAAAGTGTGGCGTTTTTAACAGAAAAATGTTTGAACTTAAAAGGAATATTAATCCGCTTGTCATTTTGTTCATTATTCGATCACCAAGTTTGTCACACCTGTAGTTAATATCATAACATTTCAATTTTGTTTTGTTTCTGCAGTAATGGAACAGTTTTCTTTTCTTCAGGTTTGTGGTATTTCACACAGATTTGTCTTTGATATGTAAACAATAGTTATTGATGTCAGGATGTCAGCTCTGAAAACGTCCTGTTAAGGTAATTAAAAAAAGGAGAATTATTTACCTCTGTTGAAAGGCGGTAGGTGAAAGAATTGCTATCTAAGCACTCACTAAAGTTATAACATTGCGTTCTCTTAAAAACAATATAGAAGAATTAAAAGAATTGTGTAGTGGAATTACAATACCCATTCAACAATTTTGAAAAAAATGCACTAATTGTGCATGCTAGAAAATCCCTTTGAACAAAATTGTGTATAATACATATACAGATGTATAGATAATATTACCCATGGGAAAATTACCGGTAAAATTGGTAATATTACTTAGGTTTGGTAAAATTGGTAAAATTGCAAAAAAATTTGATTCACCTTTCTTTGTTGTGAATTAATTTGTGCCGTTAAAATGTTTTTATATTTCCATTCCATGTGTAATAATAATACGTAAACATTTCCCAATATAGTAGTGTTCTTACAAACGCATAACTTCGACATAACAGTGAAGAAGGTTAAGGATTTGTTCCATTTTAACAAATGTGCAAAAAAGTGTTGTCCGTTTTCAAGATGTACTGCTAAGTAAACAACAGCTGATTTTCGTTCATATTTTAGATATAAAAGAATTTTCCATTTCTGATTATGTATATTCCTGTCTATAAATACTCTGCGAGTAAGTATATTTAACTCCATAATAATGTATTTGATTTGCATCTAATGTTTTTATAAATTATAGAAATGATTGTGATGTACGATACATTGTGTGATACATTTTGAATTAATTAAAAATGCAACCATAATTAAATTTGTTGATCCAGTTTTATATTTTACCTATTTAACCAATTTTACCAATCTTACCGCTAATTTTACGGTGATATTACCATAAAAATATTTTACTGGTAAATTTACATTTGTAAATACATGCCATGTACATATTGTGCACAATGCTGTGCAAATGTCGTACAATGCCTTAGCACATACATATATGCAGATGTCAGATGATAAAAACAAATGATACAAAAACGAAGCGATATGAAATTTATCAAATAATAATAAACAAAAGAATATAGAAAAAAGGAATGTTAAAAATTGAAAAATTTTTTTAGCCTTTTCTAAAATTTTATGAAATAATACGTTCGTAAATTAAAATAATGAATTTTATCTTCTACCTAAAATTATGTACGAAAGAAATTTTATTGTGAAGATTGTAACTACAATCACGAAAAACAAACTGGTAATTGGAACAATTAATTTTAGTGATTTGAAAAAATTATATTTTGTTTTTAAAATATTTTGTTTGATTAGTTTTACGCCGGTGTATTGATATTTAAATTTTTTTTATAATATTAAGAAAATTATGGAAAATTAAAATTACTTATTTATATAATTCGAATATTTTTATTTTTTTAATTTCTGATTTTTTTAATGCACAATTCGTGCACTTTTTTTTTACTAACAACTAAGTTTTTTTAAAATAATCTAGTGCATATTTTAAATTAAGTTGAAGTTTAAAAGTATTTAGTGCTAATGTTATATTTATTTGTTTTTATTTATCTTTTGTAAGTCATGTAAACATGCATGCAAAATTGCATAGAACTTTTGGACATAAATACAAAAATATTTGATGTATGATTTTACTTCGGTTTTGAAAAAACCAAAGTATTGAATTCTCGAGCCAAAAGTGAAATTCTTACCCTCACTTTTTTGGCATTTCATAACGTTTTAGGACCAACTGATTCTATAAAAGCAAAAAAAATTACCGACGAAATCTAGAAAACAGCTGTTTTTAAAAAATTTTCGTTTTTAAAAATAGGTTTTTTATTTAGCTGGTTTTGCCGGATAGTTTTTATGACACATTAAAAAATAAAAATAAAACTTAAAATAGGTAGATTTTTTTAATGAAATCTACCTAAAATAAAACATGAATACACATTAAATTAGCTTACAATCAGTTTGATTGCGCGTCTTTTAGTTAAAAAGTAAAATACTTGAACATTGGGCAGTACATTTGAACATTAGATGTTTATATCGAGTGAGTCTATCCATGCCACTCCATCGGGAGTTGCCAAATGGATGTCTGAGATGTCGCCATTGTATCGTCGAATTGGACACACAGTTGCAATGTGTTTTATGGTTTGTTGTGAAGCTCCGCAGTCACATTGAGGGAGCTCTGAAATTCCCCACTTGTAGAAAGAATCAGCACAACGTCCATGATTCGTTCTTATTCGGTTTAGTGTGGTCTAGGTATGACGTGGCAAGTCGAAACCAGGTTGGGTAGAAGTCGGGTTAGTAATAGAGAGCCCAAGTGTTGTTGTAATGATGGTAAGAGCCGAAGCGCCGAAAAAACGATGTGTTCGATAGCTGTACCGGAAGTGTGTCAAAAATCGGGATTGGTATGTGTTTCAAAAACTAGGTTTTTGCATTATAAGTTTGTCAAAAAAATATTGTCGAATGTGTCAAAAGAATGATTTTCATTTTTTTTGAAACCAATTTTTTGGCAAAAATTGAAATTAATTATTTGTATGACATGAAATTTAATCGAACATTACATTGGACATGGCAATTTTTGATTTTGTTATTAGTCTTGGAATATTTTTGGAATTTTGAAAAAAGTTTGTTGTTTTGATTTTGTTATTATTTTTGCAATATTTTTAAAATTCTGAAAAAAGTTTCGATCTTTGATTTTGTAAGAATTTTTGGAATATTTTTGGAATTTTGAAAAAAGTTTCAATTTTCGATTGTGGAAGAATTTTCGGAATATTTTATTTTTTTGTGTTTATTCCTTATACAATTACTTTTTACATATCAAATACACTAAAAGAAAAAACTTTTCTTTTTTTTAAATTTCATTTTAAATACATAATGATAACATATAAAACGTTAATTTTCGTTATATAATAACAAAAGCATTAGTTTGTTTATTAATGTTATATCTTAATTTTCCTTATGTATATTTATTTATTTATTTTTTTACGAAAACACTTAAGACAATGGCAATTGCCGTCTGCCTATTTTCGGAATATTTTTAGAGTTTTGAAATAGTTTAAATTTTTGATTTCATTATAATTTTTGGAATTCAGAAAAAAAGTTTGTATTTTTGATTTTGTAATAATTTTTACGATATTTTTAAAATTTTGAAAAAAATTTGTATTTTTAATTTTGTCATAGTTTTTGAAAAAAGTTACTACTGAATTTTGAAGGAGAAAATTTTAAATTTTTGATTTTATTATAATTTTTGAAATTTTGGAAAAAGTTTGTTTTTTTGATTTTGTTATAATTTTTGCAATATTTTGAGAGTTTTGGAAAAAGTTTGAATTTTTGGAATATTTTAAAATATTGAAAAATGTTTCAATTTTTGATTTTGTTATAATTTTTGAAATATTTTTAGAATTTTGAAAATAGTTTGTGTTTTTGAATTTTTTATTATTTTTGCAATGATTTAAATTTTTTGAATAAATTTAAATTTTTGATTTTGTAATAATTTCTGGAATATATTTAGAATTTTGAGGAAATGTTTAAATTTTTGATTTTGTTATAATTTTTGGAACATTTTTGGATATCTGAAAGTAATCTGAATTTTTGATTTTGTATTATTTCTTGAAACGCTAAATGGAGAGGTTTTTGAATAGTTTGCTGAGTCTATCATCTTTTCACTAAATAATGTTAATATATCATCTGTTAAAATTTTCCAGCAACGAATTGATGTTTCGTGTTAGTTTTGTAAAAAAATTCTAAACAGAGATAAAATACTTGTACTTTTACAAAGTTTTATGATTGATATACATCGCTACCTGATCGCTACTATCGCCATCGCTACCGATATATCAAAATCATTAACCGAAACCGAAGTTTTTGTATCTCAGAGCTGGGAGATTTTAGCCTCTTCATATTTTATAGCTGGGATCTTCTGATACGTTATGAGTCTTTCCTAGACTAATAGTTTTGGTAACGTTGTTACGACAAATGAAGATAACGGTCGTATTTTTAAGTTGTAAATTGAAAATGAATGTGTGTGATTGCATTTGTAAATAATATGTCCATTTGGTAGTATTTTTTTAATGATACAATTTACATAAAAAAATCTTAAATAAAGGACTTACATATAAAAAATAATATACATACATATAAAAATACAATAAAAAATGAATTTAACAATCAGTAAACCGACATCGGGCAAGGCAAACAAGACATATTAACAGAAATAATAATTTTTTAAATCACTAAGATTAATTATCCAAAGTGTCCGTTCGTTTTCCCTGTTTGTTTTCATTACCTTCCCCAAAAAATTACTTTCCAAAATTGTTTAACGGGACATCCCAGTTTTGGACAAATAAAACAATTTTTAAGAAAAAGTTTTGCCTGTCTTTAAAATATATTCAATTGTTCTTCAAGTGTTACTGTCTATTTCACACAAAAACCTTTAACATTTTATAACTTATCTCCTGGCTATACAGTAATTATTATTTAGCAGTTTTCGATTCGAAAAAAAAATATTTGAGTAAATCGATTATGTAAAAATTCGAAAGGACACCGAAGTCTCACCAATAAGGAACCGTTTCATACTTTTTCAAAGTACGGCACCCTAAAATAACTAAAGAGAATGAAATTGGATTATTATTTATTTATTTAAATTGAGAGTTTTTGCATAATTAACAAAACCGAAACATTTGCAACGTTGTAATATAAATTTGATAGGTTTTGCAGATTTAGCAAAAGTAAAACATAAGACATCAAAAATTAATGTTTACGTAAATCTGAAAATTGGAACCTTGGGGCGAAGGAAAGTAATAATAAAGTATAAAAACACTTTTGGAACAAAAGTGGTGTGTTCCGAAATATCCTAGGTCACTAATTGTGGGATCGTCCCACACCCTGAGAACGTTCCAAGCCGGGCTAACTTCAAAAATTAGCGGTCGATATTTTTGCACTAGCTTTGGGTCCGTTGGCGAAATATAATTTACATAATACTTGAACTAACTCGCTCTTAAAAACCCAAGCTTAAAGAAAAGACAAATGTACATATAGTAGTATGTTAGTCTAGTAATTAGTTGAAATTTGTCTTTTCTTTAAGTTTTGGTTAAGGAAAAGGTTCTTTATCTTCCGAAAATGAGTTAATGGATATGGGGGAGGGGGTTATGATCATCTATTGATCATCTATTTATCTTATGATTCCCACTTTAAAAGAGCAGTGTTTATTGATATGTAATTTAGTTTTATTTCTGATTTACAGGTGTGATAACTCCTTGTACTCCAGTTCTAATTATTGACATATACAAGTTGACATGAGATATCACATACCATTGGCAACAGCATTGAGATATCATTAGCCAAAGTGATGTTTTAGGTGTGCTGGCAAATGAACTGTATTCAACCAACGGTAGCATGCTCAATCTTAGTTGGGCAATATTCCTTGTCAAATAAATTCGAAATTCAAGTCTAGTGAATTAAATAAGAATTTAAAGTTTTTATCTCCGTACCAAAAATAATTGTTGTAAAAGCTCATTTATATCACTTTTTAAAAACTTTAATCCACTATGCATATATACTCCTTAAAGGTTTTTTTGAATATACTCCGGTAATCAGAAATTTATTTAAATTGTTATCCTCTTCCACAAAAACCATTTTATTTTCTGAACTTAAAACGAAAACACAAACATATTTTTTATTCGCCTATGTATTAAAGTGTTATTTTATTACTGTGATTTGCGACCTTAAACTGTCACTTTTTACCATATATTTTGTTGTCATAGCTACGTCCAAAAAAGTAAAAAACATTTGTATTTGTTTAAATTCTATAAAAAAGAGAAATTTTTATCAAAGCAACCCTTAAATTCAAAATTTCATTATACAATTAAAATAGTTGTTATCATTTGTTGTCATAGTTATACAATAATTTGGAAAAGGTAACAAATATTTTGTCAAAGGTAACTTGTTCCACATATTTTTATTTCAAAATTTATGCAAATTTATAATTTTCATTTAGAATAAACTTTCGTTTTTTAAATATTTTGCTTGTGGCGAATAAAAAATAGTATATGATGCACGGACGTAAGCTATTTTGGACTTAATGTGGGTGCTAATCTTGGCTAGCGCCTCGATTTGCAAACTCCACATACCTCCAAAATCTTTAGCTTTACGTCCTAGCATCATAATGTACTATTAACATTTTAGTCTTAAATTTTCATTATCAACAACCGTTTAGTCTGTTTCGGTCTTGTTCTCTATTTCAAAATTAAATATTTTTGTGTGCATTAAGTAAAACTTAATGTTATAATCTTTGATTTCAAACTAACTTATAATCTCTTTTCTTAATCCTGCAACCAACAAAAACTTGTAAATTTTACTTATATTCATTTTGTCTTTAAAAGAAATTTTCAAAATGAAAACGTTTAAAAGTTTTTGGTGCCTTGTGTTAGTTTGTTTGAAAGAAACATTTTTCTTGCAGTTTTTAATCCAGTTTGTGTTTAATTTATATTCTGTGATCTTTTTAATTATTATTATTCGTTTATGTTGGTAATGTATATCTTTTGGATTAAGGGACAAAATTAAGAAAATTAAAACTGTCAAACAAAAATATTGTTGCTTGTAGTTTGACGTTAATTTAGTAATATTTGTATAAAGGAATTTTTGTTTTGATACTATAAAATGGAAATACTCTGTTCGAGAGAGGATTTATTTTTAATTGATTTTTTAAAGAATTCTTATTAACAATTTTTAGACATTTTAAAAATGTTAAATATCTATTTTTATGCAATGAGGGCAAAGCTGTAAATTTAAAATTTTAAAGCTTATTACGTAAATTTTTGAAGCATAAAATTTTGTTGCAAGTTGAAATTTTCCCAAAAATTTTCGGTTGGTCACTTCCGGTTAATTTTTACTTCACCACAATTTTAAATTGTGTAAAATAATGCAATCTATCGAGAAAAAAAATCTTACATACCCAAAATTTTGTTTTTTCTTTTGTTTTGGACCATTCTCTATCTACATAACCAATAAAAATTTTGGGGTACGTCTGTTTGGTTGACATTCCTGCATAGACACTGAAGACGAAATATTGTTATTAAAAAGATACTTATAAAAATTCAATGAAAAAAAATTTTTGTCTTCTAAATTGTTATTGGCTGAGAAAAACGTGCGTTTAAAAAATAAACTAACTCTACAATTCGAGAGTACCTGCCGACATATTAAGCTTTATCCAAAAAAACGACAGAAACAACCTAAACATCTCAGACATAGTGGATTTGATTATTTTTTCATTGTTTTTCTTGAAAAACGATAAGTTTATATCGACATTTATTGAAGTAGAATATTAAGAATTACAGAAAGTAGAGGAAGTAGGGGAATAGTAGATTCTTGTATGAGTTAAGAATGTTGGAAATTCTTCACAAGAATGAAGTTTCACGGAACGAGCAAAGCCGAGTGGAGTGAATAATTGCCAGTATTCTATGCGAATACAAGATGCTATTTTATCCACGACTGCAAAATATTTCGAATAATCTCCAGTGTACCTGCTAAAGTTTTTATCACCATAATGAAATACATCATAGACACCATAGAAAAACAAAAAAAATAGACAGCATTCAAAAATCAAAATCAAATCTTTACATTTTTTGGTCTAGAAATATCAAAAGGTTAGAATGAGAACAATATATAAAATAAAAATTTGACGGAAAATGTTAAATTTTTTATTTTATATAAGTATCGTTCTTGTTTTAACCTTTTGATATTACTATACAAACTAAGCATATTAATTAAACATCGATGTATGAAGTTTGATAGATTCGATGGATAGATTCGATGTTTTTTTAAAGAATTTTTCTATTTGATATGTCGATGTTTTTTTATAAAAACAACTAATCAATGACAATACTAGCTCTGGCATCTGTGAGCAGCTTTTTGATGTTTATTAATTTTTTCACATTTTTCTTTTACAAATTGTACGAAACCTATAAATTAGTTTGTTGTGGCGGAAAACGCAGCATCTATAATTAATAAATTCGATGGATTTTACCACTGGTACTTTTCGAAACATGATGGATAATTGTAATTAAAATTCCTTGTTGTAGTATTTTGCAATTAAGTTTTTATTATTTATAAATTAACTAATTTTACTTTATTTGATTTATATGCTGGATCTGATTTCGACTGTTACATTATCATCAGGGGCTTACAGAAACTGATTTGAAAAAAAAAATTAAATCAGATTTTTGTAAGCTCCTGGTGATGTAGTAACAATTGGAATTAGCGTATTAATTAAATAAAGTTAAATTAGTTAATTTACTACTAGTAAAAGTTCAATTGTGAAATACTACAACAAGAAACTTTAATTACAATTATCTATGAATGAGGTCGTCGATCTGGCTTTTGCTAAACACATACCGTGTTTTGACCATACCCTAAATTTAGTTGCGCAAAATGCGGTAAAACAGTGTTCAGGAATACGAAAACTAATAACTACGGTCAAAGACATTGTTACATGGTTCAAGCAAAGCAATATAGCAAACAATGGATTTTTGAAATAATAAAAATTTTTGGAATTTTTTGGAAAAATAAAACTAATTATTTGTACGACATGAAATTTTATTATTATTATTGAAAACTATAAGTTAGTTAAAAAATAATTCCAAGTGTGTCAAAAGAATGATTTTCATTAATTTTTTTAGAAAAAAATAAAATTAGTTATTTGTATGAAATGAAATGTATAATGAACCTGAAATTATTATTATTGAGAATTTTATTGCATTATAAGTTTGCCAAAAAAATATTGTTAAGTGTGTTAAAAAAATGATTTCATTTATTTTTTTAGATAATTTTTTGGAAAAAAAATTAGCTGTTTGTTTACGTAAATATAATTGAACATGGAAATTTTTGAATTTGTTAAAGTTTTTGAAATATTTTTGGAATATTGCCAGATTTAAAATTTTTGATTTTATTATAATTTTTATAATTTTGGAAAAAGTTTCAATTTTTGATATTGTTACAATTTTTGCAATATTTTTAGAATTTTGGAAAAGGTTTGAATTTTTGAATTTTGAAGAATTTTTGGAATATTATTAGAACTTAGAAAAAGTTTATATATTTGATTTTATTCTAATCTTTGGAATATTTTAGAATTTTGAAAAAAAAAATTTTGAATTTTATATAAATTTTTAGAATTTTAAAAAAAGTTTCAATTTTTTAAGAATTTTTGGAATATATTTAGAGTTTTGAAAAATTTTAAATTTTTGAGTTTAGTATAATTTTAATAATTTTGGAAAAGGTTTCAAGTTTTGAATTTTTAAGAATTTTTGGATTAGAACATAAAAAAAGTTTCAATTTTTGATTTTATTCTAACTTTTGGAATATTTAGGAATTTTGAAAAAAAAAAAAATAGAATTTTTGAATCTTATATATAATTTTAGAATTTTGAAAAAAGTTTCAATTTTTAATTTTGTAAGAACTTTTGGAATATTTTTAGAATTTTGAATAATTTTAAATTTTTGATTTTATTATAATTTTTATAATTTTGGAAAAAGTTACAATTTTTGATTTTGTTATAATTTATGGAATATTTTTAGAATGTTTGAAAAAATTTTAATCTTTGATTTTGTAATAATGTTTGAAATAATTTTAGAATTTTGTTTGAAAAAGTTTCAATTTTTGATTTTATTTAGTGTTACAATATATTTGGAATTTTGAAAGAAATGTGAACTTGTGATTTTGAAATATTTTCTCGAAACGCTAAATGGAGGGGTTTTGGAGTAGTTTACTGATTGTATCATCTTTTCACAAAATTATATTAATTTATGATCTGCTATAATTTTCCGACAACGTATTGATGTTTCGTGTTAGATAAATTTAAATTTATTTATTAGTCAAATAAAGGCTTAAGTTATTACATTTTATAAATTAAACTATTATATTATATTCTATTATTGCACTTCATATTCAAGCTATTCTATCTTGAATGAAGTGTTTTCATTTTTCTTGAAATACTTTGTTTTAAATTTGTCCCGCTATCTTGCGTGTCATAAAAATTACTATATTTATTATAGTTTCTAATGCATTCATTTATTGGATTCTGCATAGAGAACAATTGTGCAATACAGGAAACTTTTTCACTTTTACCTTAAGCTTACATGTGTTTTTTAATTTTATAAATATTAAAGTGGTTTTCACCAATAGAATGTATAACAACATGCAGTGTGTAAGAAACATTTTTTATTTAATTTTATTGTGGCACTGAAGTTTATCGCTACAAACTTGTATCGCTACAAACGCTACAAACAAAAGCATTATGAAAATTTTCCTATCATAATCATTATTTGATACTTTTTAATTTTTTTATTTTTTTTAAAATAAAATGTGTTGTGTAATAGGGTTTAGAATATGTGTCACAACAACACATAAATACCTTTTAAGACCTAGATCTAGACCTGAATCCCACAACAACTTGCGTTCTAAGGTGTAGATTAACGCTTTTTTTAAACATCTGCGGGTTGAAGCCACCTGAGACTAAGTGTTCCGGCAAACTATTCCATTTGTACGCAGTTCGGACAAAGAAGTCTCTCTGCGATCTGCCAGTATGACAGCGCATACGTATTAATCACATTGTTTTGATTGTATTAAAATTAATTTTTCAACTACAATCACAATTGCTTTTCTGTTTTTGTTCTCAAAAATTAAATTTTAAGTTAAATTCTCTTATTTTTTTAAAGTTGAATTTATTTGGTTGTATGGAATGGGCGCAATGTACAGAATTGTACAAAAAAACATAGAAAACAAGAAATATAAATTTGTTTCAATCATTTTCTTTCATAGTAGAAATGTTTCCTTCTCGGTTAGAACATTTATTATTCTTATTGAGCAAAAAAAGTTTCTCTTTGATATGTATGATTAAAAAAACATGTAATTTAAACAATCCTCATCTGTCAGAGGACAAAGTATTGTAATCGAATCTTAAGTTTTTGCTTGAGAATAAACTATAACATTGAACACTTATTGATTAAAATACTATTTCTGGATAGCATTTAGCTCAACTGTAACATAATACAGCACAAACCCTTTTTTCCAAAATGGCGGGGTTAGGTTAGAAAACATATAATTTTTGTAATACCTTAACTTTTCCTTTTTGTATTGTATCTGATAACAAGAATCATATATATATATATATATATATATATATATATATATATATATATATATATATATATATATATATATATATATATATATATATATATATATATATATATATATATATATATATATATATATATATATATATATATATATATATATATATATATATATATATATATATATATATATATATATATATATATATATATATATATATATATATATATATATATATATATATATATATATATATATATATATATATATATATATATATATATATATATATATATATATATATATATATATATATATATATATATATATATATATATATATATATATATATATATATATATATATATATATATATATCGATTTTTTGTTGTTCTATTCTTTTTAAACTTAAAATTTACTTTGAGTATTAGCTTAACTACACTTTTCTGTTTAAATTGAATAAACTTTAAAAACAATTAATCACAAAACAAACTTGAACTTTATTTAAAAAAAATTACCAACATAGTCCTATGTGGAGCAGAAATTTGTCAGAAATAATCCATTTTAATCAGGGTCTTGATCTAAATTCTGTTTTTTGTATATCCTATTATTTAAAACTAAACTTTATAATATTATATAATTAATATGTTTTTAGTTTGCAATAGAAATTATGTATATCCACTCTAATATTCATACGTAACGGCAGTTGAATTGTTCTATTGTAATTTATTTTAATTGTTTTAGAATTATAAAACAATGAAAATCTAAAAACTTTTAATAGTTTTATGTTTATTTTAATGTGATATTTTTCTTATGTTTTCCCATTAGGAATAATTTTATCTAATTCCATCTTCCACACAGTTTACGGTTATTTTTAATGCGCATTTTATGCCTTTTGAACTAGTATTATACTATAATATTTATATCGTGTTATTTTCATTTTTAATAAATAGTATTGTAAAATAGCTATTTACGATAGAAGTGTGAAACATCCTTGTTTAAAACATGCATAATAAAGCTTGCAAAACGAGGCGTAGCCGAGTTTTACAAATATACGAGGGTTAAATAATTAATTTTGATAAATGTCGCGATAAATGTTTAATAAATGTCGCGGCGGTCACGGATGACATGGGTGTCACGAGTGCCATGAAAGCTAGGGGCGTCATGGGTTCTGTAGGTGTCACGACTGTTATGGATGTCACTTGTGTCACGGGTTTCAACAATGTCACGTTTGTCAGGGATGTCACGGGTTTCATGGAGATCACGGATGTCATGGGCTTCACGGGTGTCACAGGTTTCATTGTAATGAAGCGCTGCTTCGTTGACTAACAACGAAGTGGCACAGCAGGCCGCGTACCTAGCGAGATTATTTTTAGCCCCAGACTAGCTGCAGCCTATGGGGTCGAGAGAAGAATACCTGCTGCTCCAGTACAAATAACTGTATTTGTACGCGTAACATGAGATAAGAACAGATGTAAAAAAAAGGCAAGTGAACTAAACAGACTCTGGCGACCCCCGTGTACGAACGAACTACGATCACCACGTCCAACCCTCGTATTTCAGCACTCATTCACACACTCTCGCATCTCATCCATTCATGCACATACACACACTCACACCCCCACATACACACACGCATTCACACATCCAAGCCCATACGCCCAATTTACATGAGAAATATAATATAAATGAAAATTGTGGTAAAGCAAATAAAACAATATATAAATCTGTAATCAAAGAAAGATTGAAGCTTTAAGATTTAAAATAATACTATTCAAAGTTGGTCTACAATAGGTATATAGTCATTAATAAAAAGAAAACTTCATCATCATTCGCTTCTTCAGCGATTTTTTTATTGATCGAAATTCACCAAAACGGTTCCTTTTAATTTCTGATAAAATACTAACATTAAAATTTATTTGTTGAACCAACTCTCTCTAGTATTTACAAATCCAATGGTCCTTTATTTTTCGAATACGAAGTAAAAACCTCGAAGCATTATTATATTTACTGATCTGCTTTAGACCAAGAAGATACCATGGGTTACAATTATGTAAAGACATAACTTCTTGACATCCACCATTAAACAAAATGAAGAAATTTGGTGATGAATAACGACAGCTCGTATTACGAAAATTTTCAAATTTATCTCGAAAGGCATTAATCGTAACGTTAGTTTGTTTATTAGTCATACATAGGATGAGATGGGTATGAGTAATTTCGATCCCGTGAAAGGTATTATTATTTTCTGGTGTAATGGTTTTTGCATTGAAAAATCGTGAATGATTTCTAAAGTTTTTTCTTTAGACAATATGGTTTCAAATTTAGCACCCATTATAGTAATAATAAAAATTACCATTAGTTGTAAGTAAATGAGTTTGGGTTAAATTACAATGAATATTATCATTAATGGTGCTATTAGGAACATTGTAACCATTCGCTATTACTCTTGTTTTCCTTCATATTTTCCAACAATAAATTACTGATAATGAATGGCTAAATCATATAAGATAATGCACTAATTAAAATTAAAAAAAATAAAATAAATCGAAATATTAATTGCATATGCATTCACCCGCCCACATACACCCCATTCATTCACGCAAACATTCATATTGCAAACGCTCCCACACATATACATATTTAAAACGACTCACCCCATAGCTTGGCCAGATCCCACTCCTGTTGTCCAAAGTTAATCGCTCATCCTCATACAGTTCATCGATTGGTGAGCTCTGACATCAGTATCACGACGACGATGTTAAAATTATTGCAATCCAAGCTTGTTGATTATCGGTGATATTCCCCCCCCCCTTTTTTTCTTTTTTGTATTATCGGAAATGTATCGTACTATTCAGCAGGAATGATGATGTCAACGTAATATCACAATAACAAAATGGTCGTGCCGGATACGTATTTATAATCGTAACATGCGGTCAAGCATTTCACGCAAATTACACTCCAGCTTCCAATCCACTGATTCATTTCGTCCTGATATCAGTGTTACCCCAGAAATGTCACAGAGATTTTGTGTCGATGAAGCTAGGATTTTAATAACACAACTATCTGGAACATGGACAATCTCCCAATTTCAACAAGCAATTAAAACAAAGATGATTACGAGGTTTATTATGTAACAGTTTTGGTTAAGTTTATTTTTCTTCACATTTATTTTTATATAAATAATGCCAACAACGAATTCTACGTATTTATTTTTATATAAATTATGCTAACACAGAAATTTACGTAATTATTTTTATATAAATTATGCTAACACAGAATTTTACGTATATATTTTTAAATGAGAATGCAAAATTATTATTTATAGTTCTCTTTATTATAGTTCGAGGGAACATACAATATCACAGTAATTTCACAGTCATATTGTAATAATTTATTAGTTAAATTTATTACAGCACAAAACTGGACAGTTTATTTAGTTAAACGGATTCATTCTTTTCTGGAATTAATTCCTTTATTTTTAAATAATGAGATACACCACATGAAAACACTCGACGTCTAGCTGTCAAAACATAACCACCAACAGCTGTGAACTGATTAGACATAAAGTCGAAATATGAGTTTACATGGGTAGTAAATTTTTTCAGTGTTTTTTTTGTTTTTAATTAACCACCAATGCACACAAATTTGTTTTAAATTTGAACTAATGATTGTAGCTAAATAAAAACCGAACTAACTGAACGCCAAGGACATTTTTAGTCAATACAAATGCAATCCATATAATTTTATGTTTTTGTTAAACTTGCTCTAACACAGCACAAACATATAGAATCTTTTTTTTTATAAATTGAACTAAGATTTACATTAATAAAAAAAAAATTACCTAATTGATCTAATTGCGCAAACCAAAAAAAATTTTTCATTTTTTTCTAAAATTTTCACTATTTTAATACTACTTCACTATTTTAAATTAACACTATTTTAACGTGAATCCAAGTTTCCTTGCTTTTGATATTTTGTATACGCATGCTTTGTGGTTATTATCGGTTTATATAGAAAAATGACCCTCGATTTGCGCCCAGTTTATGTAGTGAGCCTCCTATTTTGACTGATTTTGTGTCACGGGTGTCACGGATGTCATGGGTGTCACGGGTTCACTGGTGTCACATGTGTGACGGGTGTCATGGGTGTTTCGTGGGTGTCCCGATTGTCATGGGTGTTACGGACATCATGGGTGTAACTTCAGGGTTTTGTGATTTTCGCCCTTCAGATATTCAATCTATATTGTAAACGTCAGTCAAATTTAATAATTTGGATCTATCTCATCCGCTGTGAATCAATACGACTATGTATCTATTATATTATTAGAACCTTTCGGGACACGTTTAATAATATAAAGTAGGAAGACTTCAATTTTCAAATATTTCTCAATATTTTGTTTATTTATTTTGTAGTTAAGATCGATCTCCTTATAATTATATTTCAATACTCATAATCATCGTTCAACCAGCATTAATGCTTTAATAGAAATCTTTTTATATCTGTCAGATCAAAAATTTGGGTAGATTACGAGATATCAAATTTATTTATCAAATTAAAGAAAATCTACCCATCAATCTTATAAAAAGATTTATCATTTCCATGATATCGAAAAGCAAGAAAAAACAATTACAAATTTATAGGAAAACTTTTTTTGATTAGTTTTAGTTTTTCGTCTCGTGTAGATTAGTATTTTTTTGTAAATAAGTTTTTGTATCTTGAAATTGTTATTGTGGTTTGGAATGAAATTAATAATTCGCTAGTATGTAATATACTCGATGTAAACATATAAGAACAATATTAGCTGTGTTTTTTTGTAATTCTATATAGAATAGAATTAAAATTTTCAATACGATTTGACAGCTAAATAGTTCTGAAGAATTTTATTACAGAATTAATTAGTTGTCAAATCGTATTGAAAATTTTAATTCTGCTCTATATAGAATTACAAAAAAACACAGCAATTAATGAAACTAACTGTTCATTGCAATAAAAAATTGATTTTAGATATTTTTAATTTAGACTTAGTAAATCATCGTCAATTCTACCAATAAGTCAACGTAATATTTTCCTTAACGAACAAAAGAAGGTTCTCTTACAATTTATCTAAATATAAAGTGTCTATCTATAATCTGGTTCATAAAATTTAAAACCGAAATAAAATTTTTGTTACAACGAAAGATAATTGAATCAAAGTTGTTCGAAACCTACGGTTAAAGAGTTATAGTCTTAGATAAACTCAACTTGATTATGACCCCTATAAATCAATAACTTTTTTTCACCTTTAACTTGTCCTAGAAAAAGTTTATATCCGTACCTATTCACATTTAATTCATTATTTTATTAGTTTTTCTTATCCAAAAAAAAAAACAAAAGAAGGAAAAGATAACATTACAATGAAAATGTTAAAAACTTTAAGATTGATTAAATGGGAAAAAAGAAAGTATGAGCATCACTAACATCGAAGTTTGTTTTTTGTATATCTTGTTATCCTTGTACAAATTTTGGATTGTGCGGAAGATGGATGATATAAGGTCAAACTCTTGACTGTTTATTTTGTTTGAAAAAGGAAAATAATAAAGAAATCTAGAATGTGACGGAAAAAGGATTTTCAACGATAAATTGGTTGATCTATGTTCTCGAGTTGTTATCATTTGGGATAATATTAAATATTTTTTATTAAATTTCTATTTTGTTTGTAATAAATTTATGAAAGACCGAACTTTAAAAAAATAATGTAAAGTTCATGTAAATATTTTTTACTCAAATTGAATATATTGAAAATGCACACACATTTCTGCAATTCTAGGTTAGAATATTATGAGCACTCAATTACTTGCAATTATCATAGTTTTCAGCCAGCAACTAGTTTCTGTTCTACAATACATATGTCCTACAATCATTAAGAAATGCTCCAATATTTCAAATTGCCCTAAAGTTCAAAAGATTTTATTTCGATTTCTCCACACAGAAAAATTCTGAAAAATTTTGACTTGGCCATATATGTCTGTTTTTCTGGCAAGTGCTGCTGTTAACCACTGGCTTTCTGTTAAGCAGACACGTTTTTCATATTTAAGTTGCTTAAAAGAGTTAAGCGACCCGCCAAGAGGTGCGTTTTCTGGTAAAATATTCAGTACTGGTAAATAGCATATCAAGTGCATCTGCTATACAGTTGTCAGTTAACACCACTGTGGCAAGAAACCCATATAATTTAGCTACCAAACTGCGATTTCAATGCAGCTTTATATTATAACTGTCGATATTACTTATGTTCTACTCTAACGGATTTCACCAAATTTAAAAAATACTCCGAAATTAGATCAACCAACACAAACGACCTTTTCTGTTTAACAAAATTTTCATGGTCCATCTAGATCCAACAAAATCATGCTACAGATCGAACGAATTTTTTTAAAGTTTTAAAATTTCTTAATGATTCAAATCCATCCAAAATTTCGATTTAAGTTGGAGAAAATTTCGAAAATCATAAGAAACTTTGATGAACTTGATCTGTCTTATAAAAGCGATATCAAAGGTCCACAAGCTTGTGTCAAATTTTACAAATGTTCCACAGATATAGGCACTTTCAGGTCGAGAATGTATTTTAAACCAGAACACCGTTTGCATGTTCAATACGTTAAACTACAACCAAGGAAAGGTAATAAATATTGCGAATGTCCCGTTTGTTCCAGACCCATCGAAGATGTTTGTTTTGGAGTTGGAGAAAATATCCAAATCAAGATTAAAATTTGTGTATTAACTACAAATGGGACTCTTGTTCCACATCCAACGACGGCAAAATGATCAATACAAATTTACTTTTTGTGATGTTTTGGAAGTGCAAAGTCTAATGGATAATGTTTAAAATGTTGATCGTTTTAATATTTCTTTTTTTGAAGTGGGAAATATTCACTTATTTAAATCATGTTCAAACGTCACTGATTTTTGTCCTTTCAGTCTTTTCAGATTTGTGTTGTGTACTGACAACATTTCAACTCGTTTCGCAACTTAAATTTCATTTTTCAGAAAACTACAACTATTATTATTATTAAATTTTGTGATTCAAGTTACATTTATTATAGTACCAAAAAATTTTAACAAACTATTTAATAGTAGTAACAATATCACCAATAGTTCAGACAAGGCGTAAAACATTATTCTCAAATAATGTTTAACATTTCCAATCTGTTTAGAAACGGCTTTTGCACGTAGAAAGCTTCTGATAAACTACTATTATGTAACAAGTACGCAAAATATGGTTTTAGCCAACGAATAGTAATGTTTCCGGACGAGGCGCTAGCCGAGTCTGTAATATGAAGATGAGTCTGCTAAAGCCATTTGCGTACGTGTTGCATACAACGTTTTTTTGTAATAGCTATTAGGATTTTTTTTTCTTATTTATTGCTTAATTTGTATTCTTGCGTACCTAAAAATTTGATTTTTGAACAAAACTTATCAAAGCAATTGTGATTATAATTTGAAAATAATTATAATATAAAATGAAAACAAATTTTGAATCCGCTAAAGTGTTGTCATAACGACTTTAAGTACTAGGCCGCTAAAATACAATTTTGTGGACTCTAAACAGTTCTAAAAGTAATCATTTTTCAAAGCTAATACTAAAAAATTATTATTTTACATCGCCTCTGTGGCTAAGTTGTGTAAGACACACGGGATTTGAACAGGTGTCTCTGATGAGTGTGAGTTTGAATCCTGGCACGAAACTCAAACAAAATTTGTCTAAAGGAGTTTTAGAGAAAATGAAAAATTTTTCGAATTTCAAGATTCAAGTGATTTCCAATATGTACTTAAGCTTAATTGTTCACAAAAAACCCTTTCAAATTAAAAATTACCCTATAATGTTGTCTATATTTCCTAACCAAAATATAGCAGTTAATTGAACTTTTGTCAGATATTAGTATCGCATTGATTGACTGTTATAGATAAGATGCAGCATCCCTATTTCCCAAAAACAAAAGAAATTAGAATTCATTCAAATTTAATATTTAATTGTAAACATATACGTACCAAAAGCTTTCTACGTGCAAAAGCCGTTTCTAAACAGATTGGAAATGTTGAACATTATTTGAGAATAATGTTTTACGCCTCAGATTGAAACTGTCTGAACTATTGGTGATATTGTTTTTAGTGATCTAAAAAGAAAATGTTATCTTGTTATGATTTGCATGATCTTTTAATGAATTTTTTTTATTCATTGGCGGGTTTTTTTTATTGATTTGCATAAAAATTATAAAAGAAGAATAAAAACATAGATATAAGAATTAAGTTTGTAAAATTAGTTAAAAAAAACAAACACTTACCTAAGATATATTCACTGTCACTTTTTGATGTAAACAAACCTTGACGTTTGTTGAAATGAGTTATGGTGGACCGAGATTTGACTCCACCTATTTTTGGACTCTTGAACTATCAAAATAACAGCCATCTATCGGATAAAAATATACTGAATATTCGAATTTTTAATATGCCGGATGAAGAGATAGTAAGATTAAAAGAAGAGACAAGACCTACAATTGGATGGATATAAATCTCGGTCGACCATAGCAAAACACAGAACCTTTTTGAATTTCGTGTACTTTGAAGAAAAATTTCCTTTTTTATTGTGCGGTAACGTTGAAAAGATTTGATGTAATTTAAAGTTCGGTTGTTTGTTTTTATATAATTATATTATTAAAGGGATAATGTATATCCGTAACTAAAAAGAAATTGCGTGTTATTTTTTCGAAATTAAAAGTGAAAACCATTTTTATAGTAGTGACATTGTTATGGCCGAAAATCATTGGAACATCATTGTTATGGCCGCCATCAAGAGATAAAGGTAAACATAAGCCCAAAATTGTTAGAGAGAAGGTAATGTTATACGAGATAAAATAATTAATTTAATATAAGTTTTTTATTACTACTATTACGGAATTATTGATGATCGTTGCCATTACTCATCATTGTTGTTATTATTAATGCTGTAACCAGATATCTATTAATTGATTGAATATAAATATACATATTAATACCATTGTGGAAATAAATATTGACGATCATTACTGTTATTCATCATTGTTATTATTATTAATGTTGACACCTGTGATGAAATAATTGCTTCAACATAACTTAGCTTACTATTACCATCGTGGGAGTACATCTTGATGATTATCACTGTGACTCAACATTAATCTCTCGACCTTTGTGCTATAAAGTGTTTGAATTGAAATTTTTTTTAAAATCATTTTAAGAAGGTTTCTGTTTCTGCTGTTATTTCTATTGTGGAGAAGATTTCAACAGTAGCCAACAAGTATTATTATAGCGGCCTTTGAGAGGCGTATCTACAGTAACAATGATGTGGGTCTCCTGCTTCCTAGAATCTGGATAATTTGTAAGTCTCGTTTAAAATTAACTTAATTTTTAACATCCATTTATTAAATCCTAGTATAGAATAATGAAATCTGGTAAAAGCATGATTGCCATGTTTGGTTAAATAATTAATTAGTGATCAAGACGTGAGAGCGATCTCGTTCTATCCATGGCGGTTCCCATGAATTTTTTTTATATGTCTTGCGAAATAAAAAAAATTATGTCTCACACAATTTCTTTGTTGCTACCATGTGAGGAACGGAATTTCAGACACACTGCTTTCGTGTCAAAGATTTATTATCTTCCCTTCGTCGCAAGTCCAATGAATTCCAGACAATCTTTAATACCCATTTTTCAAAAATTTGCCTATGTTTCGTTATTGTACATTACACAAAAAACCAATAATTATAGTAAGATTTTCACATGTTTTGTTTACTGTAAACTTTACAAAAAATAATTAATGTAAATTTCTGGATTAACATAAGTTTTAATCCAATTTCACTTCATTTAATTCTCATTTTTCTTTCTTTTCTTCTTAAGTCTGAAATTCAGCCTTTTTGTTTTGTTTATAATCAGAAAAATTTTTTTTTTAATAGTGGGAAATTTGAACTTTTCCCACAGTTTAGTTGATTTCTGATAACGTTTTTTTATGTCTGAAATTAATTTTTTTTCTTACATTTTTTCTTTTCTTTTAATAATAGCTCGGATTACACCGAGGTGAAAACTGGATGAGATATAGTCTTGGTCGAGGAGTAGTTTCGAGCTGTCTATAAGAACGGTTTCTCGCGAAATTAAACGGTGGTGCTTGTTTGTTTTTTTCTGGTTTAGTTTTTAGTTTTGGTTTTCTTTTGGTGTTAGTATTTATGAGTACCAGTGACTTCTGTTATTCAATATGAAATCATTTTTAAAATTTATTTGTACCGAAATCTGTTAAAAAAATTTAGAAAAGAAATAAAAGTTTATAGAGCCGTTTAAAATTTATATGGAAAGGAAAATTTGGAAAAGCGATAAATTTTGAATTATTTAATAAAATCAATTATTGTGGAAACAAAAGGAAGTTGTTATATTTTTTGATATCAGCATAGTCTGAGAAGCGTGCGTTACACAACGATCAAGGTGAGTTCTGGTTATTAAGTTTTCATATAATGTTTTAGTTTATTATCATATAATGGTCTGAGTAAAAACGTTGAGATCGGCATGGGTCACAGGTTGTGGGTGTTCCTTCAGAACACGCAGCTACCCGTACAAATGAACCATGTTTATAGAAGTTTGAGAACATGGCGTATGGAACAGCAAGGTAAGTAGGGATGACTGTCTTTACTTTCGATTTAAATAATGCCCAACCGCTCAATACAAGGACTTCACGGTTGTCGGAAAAACCAACGACAAATTATCGACTGAGCGAAGTCGGGAGTGGTTTTCCAGATCCACATCCGGGTGAATAAATCTTTAACTTTGGCTAGTGCAATCTTTACTCATATTTGGTGGTCTAGGTTGTACTGCTAAACGTTACAACCGGGCTTGGTACATATATAAATCCCTGAAAACTGAAGCTATCCCGCGATAGCAAGGTGTGAGAAGCCTGTAACGCGTGCAACATGACAACAATCAATAATGACTCTACACTCGTGACTTGAACTTGAACATTTTAATGTGGACTTAAGATGTTGACGAGATATTCTCTCATACTATGAATTCATACATAGTAATGTCTAAAAATCTAATACAAAAATCCCAAAGAAATGCAATTTCCAATATGTAATCATAGATAAAAGATTCAACTTAAGTAAATATGAAAATGATGATATTCCAATTTAGAAATTATCTGTACATGAAAATTAAAATATGTTTCGTCATCGCCGCTGTGGCTAAGTTGTGTAAGACACACGGGATTTGAACAGGTGTCTCTGATGAGTGTGGGTTCGAATCCTGGCATGAAACACAACAAAAAATTTCTAAAGGAGTTTTAGAGAAAATGAAAAATTATTTGAATTGCAAAATTCAAGTGATTTCCAATATGCATGTACTTAAGCTTAATTGCTCACAAAAACCCCTCCAAATCATTTTCAATGTTTAAATATATGAAAAATATTTATAAACATATTGAAAACAAAATATTACAGGTTTAATAAATAATCTATTTAATTGTACACAGAGTGTTTATACACTTTATATAATGTAATAATAACCTCTCCTTACATAGGCCCCACATCTGCCTATAGTCTCACATTAATTTAATTCAGTACTGCTACCTAGGTACGCTTTAGCACAGCTCAGAGTGAGTTTTAACTGATCTCAATTCAAAACTTTTACTTTGCTAACCGTAAACATTTTATCATAGTTCTTCTTAAAAAACTTTAAATTTTGCAATTTTTTTCATAAAACTAAAATCAACTATCGATACTGTTTTTAATTATTTTAATTGAAATAATTAATATACAAAAATTTATAAAAAAAATAGCAAATTGTTTATGCATATCAAAAACAGATTATTTACGGACTATATGCTGATAAATATTGAAATAATTGATTATTTAATTAAAATTTAATTATAACAGCAATTGAAAAATGAGATTCAGTTGCGGCTTTTTTTAGTATAAACGAATAAAAGAACTAAAAAAAAAGTCCGAGCTGCAGGATGTCCGCTAGAAATAGGTAGATTTCGAAATCAGACAGTTTTGTGTACAAGTAGAATCGGATATATCAGATTAGTTTAAACAAAACAAACTAATTACCAACAGATATCGAACAAATTTTAAAAAGAAAATTAGCTACATATAAGCAAAACTACATCTATCCATCTTTGCAACAAAGAAATTTCAGATCTACCACAGAACATATGTGTGACAATTTATGACACTATATGAAAAACAAACACCAACCTACTCTATATCATATGTCGTGCAACTATATACTAGGTCATTCAATAAGTCCGTAGGATGACACATAGATGGCGTTACTAGAATTTTTTTCCATATGATTTTTATTTAGTACTAACCTTCAAACGATACGTGTATAAATTTGACAGCAATCTGACTATTTATTCGTGAGTTATAGCATTTTGTGTGAAGCAACTTTTGTTTTTGAAAAAAAATGGAAAAAAGTGAATTTCGAATTTTAATAAAGCATTGCTTTTTGATGAAAAAAAATACAGTGGAAACCGAACAATGGCTTGATAAACATTATCCAAACTCTGCTCCATCGAGACAAATGGTAGAGAAGTGGATGGATGAATTTAAATGTGGTCGTACCAGCACAAAAGATGCAGAGCGCAGTGGACGCCCAAATGAGGCTGTTATTCCAGAAAACATAAAAAAAATCCACAAATTGGTTATGAACGATCGCAAATTGAAGGTGCACGAAATAGTTGACATTGTAAAGGTAGCAGATGGTAGTGTTTTTACCATTTTACATGAACATTTGGGTATGCGAAAGCTCTGTGCAAATTGGGTGCCGCGTGAGCTCACAGTCGACCAAAAACAACAACGAATCGATGCTTCGGAGGAGTCTTTGGCACTGTTAAACCGCAATAAAAGGGAATTCTATCGTAGATATGTGACAATGGATGAGACATGGCTTCACAATTACACACCAGAATCCAAAAGACAGTCAGCTGAGTGGACAGCAGTCGACGAACCGAATCCAAAGCGAGCAAAGACGCAACAGTCGGCCGGTAAGGTGATGGCGTCTGTATTTTGGGATACGAACGGAATAATATTCATCGACTATCTCCAAAAAGGAACCACTATCAACAGCGAGTATTACTGTGAACTTTTGGATCGATTGAAGGCTGAAATCGCAAAGAAACGGCCACATTTGCAAAAGGAAAAAGTGTTGTTTCACCAAGATAATGCACCGTGTCACAGATCGATGAAAACGATGGCAAAATTGAATGAATTGGGCTTTGAATTGCTTACCCACCCACCATATTCTCCAGATTTAGCCCCCAGCGACTTTTTCCTGTTTTCAGATCTCAAGAGAATGCTTGCTGGAAAGAAATTTAAGTCCAATGATGAAGTAATCGCTGAAACTGAGGCCTATTTTGACGAGAAAGAGAAATCGTACTATAAAAGTGGTATAGAAAAGTTGGAAAATCGCTATACTCGTTGTATCGCCCTCGAAGGCAACTATGTTGAATAAAAAAAATCGAGTTTTGTCAAAATGTTGTTTTTTTCTTACTTATCCTACGGACTTATTGAACGACCTTACTGCAACATCAAAACAGTTTATTTCTAAAACAAAAAAGTTTTTAAAATAGTAAATAGAATACAAGACTATTTATATTACTTTTTATTTTTGTTCATTGACTGTTTTTGCAAATTGTTTTTCTTAGGGCTTGTTGCAAGCTTTTTTGTTGAAGCCGACGAGTCAAAAATCTCTAGCTGCAGAGGATTATGTTTATAAGAAACGAATTAAAATGTTTCCACAAATTTTAAATTTATGAAGTTTTTAAAAATATTAGTATCCAAACGGCCGTTATAACGGATTTAAAAAACCAATTTTTTTTCTAATACAATGCCTCTAGTTTCTTAACCATGGGTTGAATGTGGCTGATTTACGAACTTGACCAAGATATTTATAAAACACACATTTTTAAAAAAGATTTTTGATCTGGCCTTACAAATGCGACCATGAGAGTACTGGTTGTTTAAAAATAATTTTTTTTGCAAACTTTTTTGTTGGAGCCGCTCACTCAAGAACCTCTAACTCCAGAATTCTATTTAAGAGTAAATTGATAAAAAAGATTCCAACGATTCTAAATATGTTAATTTTTATAAAATATTAGTATCCAAACGGCAGTTATAACGGTTTTAAAATACTAATTTTTTTAGAAAAAAAGCTCTAGTTCCCAAGCCACGTGTCGGATATTGCTGATTCATGAACTCGTCCAAGATGTTAATAGAACACAAATGTACAAAAAAGCTTTTTGATCAACCTCAACAAATGCGACGGTCGTTTTCGTTATATCTCATATCGTTTGTATATATATATATATATATATATATATATATATATATATATATATATATATATATATATATATATATATATATATATATATATATATATATATATATATATATATATATATATATATATATATATATATATATATATATATATATATATATATATATATATATATATATATATGTATAAAAATTTTGTTTTTTCGTCTCCGCTTATCATATATAGTCGTTTGACACCAAAATTTTTCGGAAATTCCGAGATGAGGCACATTACAATAGGTAGATTTTTATATGAAATCTACCTAATAATTGTTATGTTAAAAGCTATACACTACAATCAGTCGCATTTTTCCTATCTTTCTCTCTCTCACAGTAGTGCACTTGTGTTAAAGTAAGTAAATGTGAATCAACATTTGTATTGAACTGAAATGTTTTTTGTTTATTTGATAATTCAAGTCATTAACACTGTAGGCTAACGAATACTATTAATTTTCCTGGAATAAACAAAATAAATAAGTTTTATTCACCTGAATTTGTAATCACTAAACACAACTCACGTTTTTATAATAAAATGTTCATTCATTCGATAGTTTTAGTTTTTAATTCCAGGTCAAACGTAGTTAAAACCAAATTATACAAACAATTAAGCCAATTAAAGTTTTAACGCTTTTCCAGCATTAGGTTGAAATTTCATTTTATTACATGAAAAACTCATTAATTTTCATGTTTTTCAACAACAAACAGACATAAAGAATTAAACGTTAGTTTTGTAAATTACAGAAAAACAAAGTTGTTTAACGTTACAGTGATATTTATATTTTATGTTGGAAGAGGTGATCCCAAATTAAGCAGTTTGCACCTAACAAACAAACTTTAATTGTGAAACATGATTGTAATAGTACAAATTCAATGATAGTAATAGTACAACACCTGTTTGTTTTAATCTTTAGCCAGTGAAAACATGACATAAATATGACTTTCGTATGATGGTATATTTATGTCACGTGTTCACTGTGTAATGACTACTAACCTTATAATATTTCTAGATACCAACTTTTGGTTTGTCACTTCCAATTGAAAAGTTTTTTTTTTAATTTTTTATGGTGTTTATCTTTGCTTTAGCCTACAGCGACCTATCTATTTTCATGAAACATTGGCAAAAGGTTCCAATCAAAATTTAACAAAGATTTTTAATTGATTTATAATTAAATATTTAATTACACCTTTTCGTAGCCCTTTTTAAATTTAATTATTAATAATTAAATAAATTAAATTAAAATTATTATTAATTAATTATTTAAATTTAATTATTAATAAACTTTTAAACTTTTAATACAATATTTCGCTAATTTTGGCATTATAAAGTATTATAAATTCAATAAAAAACCAAAAAATAAGCAAATGAATTTAAATATAATTTAAAAACAAAAAAAATTTATGCTTTCCTCACCAGCGAAACTGGCCGCCATATCTCGTTCTCACCTGCAAAGCTGGCCCTTTATCCCTCCTATTTGCAAAACTGGCTCTATCTCTTTCTCATTAGCAAAGCTGGTCCTATTTCCTTCCTCTTTGCAAAGCTGACCCTATCTCCTTCCTATTTGCAAAGCTGGCCCTATCTCCTTCCTATTTGCAAAGCTGGCCCTATCTCCTTCTCACCAGCGAATCTGGCCGTGTTTCCTTCTCACCAGCAAAACTGGCCCTAGGAGGCGATAACAGCATTCTTCAATCCCTGACGCAACGATGTAAACTTTAAACATAGGTCACAAGTGCGAAATTTGATGAGGCATTTCTGATTATTGGCAAAAATTGTATGTTTCTGATGATGCAGTCTATATATACGGGTACAAAATTCTTAGGCATCACAGACTGTGCTTAAGAGGGGATGGGTTTGCGCTATATGCTAAAAAGATGCTTCTAACTAAAGTTGTGTTCTCGTATCTATAAGAGGCAAATGCAGATACTTTCTTTGTTCGTATTAGTGTGGGACTTACCGTTGCTCTTGTCGGAGTTTTCTACTTGCCTGGTTGAAACTTTATTAAAACCAAGGACATTCTTCATAATCTCTTCACATAGTTCAACAACAGTCAGTAAATTATGACTTCAACACAAATCTGCTTGTAGCTTGACAAGTACAAAATTGTAACAACATCAGTAGGAGGCTGGAGTTAAATTTCATTAAAAATGATTTGCCAACCTATTTTGTTCCTTACTCTGATTTAGTTTCCTTAATAGATTTTTTTCTGTTAAGTGCTACGCGTCTAGTAAAGTGCAGTAGTTAGTTCTGGTGTCCTGGTATCTCCAACCATGCCTGCATCTTCATTTCCGTTAAGCTTACGTGATTTGCGCCCACCCACCGTCAGTTACATTGCTCGTGAAGTTGGTAGAATCGATTTGGATCTGAAGCTCCTCTAGCAATTCTCCTTGCTTCCATCTGAAGTACAGTATAGCAAAAATCTTCGTGATTTAGCAGTTCCTCACAATATGTTTAGGAGCGCCATTAGAGAGCTGAACATTAATCTGGGAGCACACGAGTTCAAATCTGCCCTCTCTTCTAAGTAGTTGTTAGGTCTCAAGAGATAAGGGGCATTTAATTCTAAAAATGATTCTGTGGATATAACTCTTAATAAACTGTACTCCCTAAATCATACGTTCATCTTTGTTAACAGTATCCTTGTGGTTCCGCGGTTTGATGCATCTATTTCTGAGTCTCCGGATATGTTCTCTTTCAAAGGCATTTTCTTGCTGGAACTTGTGATTCTCCTAAAGTTAATTACCTCTATTAAGAGGTTATTATTATATTACCTAACTGTAAGCTTAGATGGCGTCTCTTTAGATTTTCTTAACCTTATCCTTCCCGATATTTAACTTCACCTACTTCGTATTTGTAATACTATCTTTCTGATGTCTATGCCTTTCCTGAAGGATACCCACAGGCTAAGGTTCTACCTATTCTCAAAAAATCTACAATGAACTTACGTCCAATCAGCATTCTTCCTGTTTTGTCAAATGTAGTCGAGAAACAGCTGAATAAGCAGATTGTTGCGCACCACGTCGACAACAATCTGTTTTATGATAATTAATCCGGATTCCGGGCAAACCATAGTACAATCTCTACCCTTATCGATATCACGGACGCTATTAGATACTGATAGGAAACAAACTTCTATTTTGCTGCTGCTTCGTTTTAGCAAAGCGTTTGATTCCATTGATCAAAGGCTTTTGGTATAGACGCAAGCTGAAAAGGTTGTTCGAATAATTTAACTGTTAACCTTATTTTTTCCTATCTGGATGGCCGATCGCACTTAGTATGGCCTGAAGATCTCTATTCTAGTTCATGTAATATTTTGAAGGATGTCACAAGGGATCAGGTCCCCTGCTGTTCTCTATGTTAATCAATAATCTGTTTCATTTGTTTGCTGATGATGTTCAGCTACTACGTTCTGTCCCTAGTATGTGTCTTTCTCATTGCACTGCTGAAATCAACCTTGATCTGCTTCGTATCTCAGACTATGGACTAAACGGAACAAATTGATCCTTAACCCATCTAAATATCAACCCATCTATTCTTTTCAATGCTGATAACGCAGTTCTTGTGCTCTTGTAGTTCTGTATGGAATTGTAATACCATTCCAATCTAAGTCAAAAGTCTTGGTTTAAAAACTGAGATCAAGCTGGGTATACTAATATTTCTAGCGTGATTCAAAGAGCGACCATCACGCTGCGTAAACTCACGTAAGTGTTACTCACCTTTTAAGGTCAGGCTTGGCTTTGTGCCTTATTTTACTTTGCCTATTTTTTTTTATTGACGTGAAGTCTACTCTGGATGTACTAATGGCTTATTTTTGCGTATTCAGAGGTGCCTTAACTCTACGGTTAGATTTATTTACGGGCTTCGCAGGATGGATCAGGTTTCTGATTTACAAAGACATACCAAAGTGTAGAGAATTGGACTTTTGTAAAACATTAATCGGAAACCCTGACATGGAAAATCTCTTATTTACACAGAAAAAAAAGGGAATAAACTATCTATAGAATGTAAAATTACAAAAATGAAACAACAAAAATTATATAAATTAAATCGGGCGAGATGGAGAAGTGGATAAGTCAACAACATCACTTACAAGGAATTTAAGCGACACTGGGAAGGGTTCCAACTTAAACGGGTGACCGCTTGGGAACTTCATCAGAAAAATATGGAAATATGATTGAATTACATTGAAGCAGGAATATTTCGCCCACGGTATGCCAGTATACCTTATCCAGCAGCCCTGGAAACTGGCTAGGATTCGATGGCCCAATCACCCGTTAATCCGAAAGGTGAATCCGAAATTCAAAATGATTAAAGAAACGAACACTAGGAAGAAAAAAGATAAAACAACAAACCGGAACAACAATCAAATATCGACCCTTGGCTATCGCACCCGGACACGAATTGGGAACTGGAATGTCAGAACTCTAACAGAAACATCGAGGCTAGCACAAGTTGAGAAGGTATTTAATGAATATAAGATCGAAATTCTAGGACTCAGTGAAGTAAGATGGAAAAACAGTGGGGAATTGACAACAAGCGCAGGAAACCACTTCATGTTCTCTGGTAAAGCCGACACACATGATCAAGGTGTAGGAATATTAACACCACCCAAAGCTAAGCAAGCACTACTCGAATGGAAACCGATAAGTAGCAGAATAATAACAGCTCGATTTCAGTCGAAAATCAGAAATACAACCATAATTCAGTGCTATGCACCTACCGAAGAAGCTGATGACACAACAAAAGATGAATTCTACGAACAACTACAAGCCACAATTTCTAGTGCACACCGAAATGATATAAAAATTATACAAGGAAATTTCAATGCTAAAATTAGGAGCCGATAACACTGGCATGGCATCAATCATGGGCAGATGTGCGCTAGAATCAACACGAAACATCAATGGTGATAGGCTCATCGATTGTTGTGTCACAAACCAGCTATTCATAGGATGCAGTAAATTCCCACATAAGAACATACACAAATATACTTGGACATCACCCGATGGAAGAACCAAGAATCAAATCGATCACGTACTGGTTAACAAAAAATTTCTGTCCTCTCTTCAGGATATCAGAACAATGCGTGGAGCAGACATACACAGCGACCGTTTTAAAAATTCTAAATTTATGAAGTTTGTAAAAATATTAGAATCTAATCGGCCGTTATAACGGATCTAAAAAACAGAGTTTTTTTCTAGTATAAAGTTTCTTAACCATGTGTCGGATTTGGCTGATTTACGAACTTGTCCAAGATATTAATAAAACGCACATTTTTAGAAAAGGTTTTTTGATCTGGCTTTGAAAATGCGACCGTGAGAGTGCCGGTTGTTTCAAAAAAAATTTTTTTTTGCAAACTTTTTTGTTGGTGCCACTCACTCAGGAACCTCTAACTGCAGAGGTCTATTTTGAAAACAAATTGATAAAAAGGATTCCAAAAATTCTAAATTCGTTAATTTTTTTAAAATATTAGTTTCCAAACGGCCGTTATAACGGTTTTAAGAAATCAATTTTTTTAGAAAAAAGGCTCTAGTTCCTTAACCACATGTCGGATTTTGCTGATTCACGAACTCGTCTGAGATATTAATAGAACACATATGTACAGAAAAGTTTTTTGATCTCCCTCAACAAATGCGACCGTGAGAGTGCCGGTCGTTTTCGTTATATCTCATATCTTGTATATATATATATATATATATATATATATATATATATATATATATATATATATATATATATATATATATATATATATATATATATATATATATATATATATATATATATATACTAGCGGTTCCCGGCGTGCTTTGCTACGCCTATAAATAAAGTTTGTGCGTATACATTTTGTTGACGTAGTAGCAATAATTTCAAAGAGTAGTAATGAGAAATGATTTTCTTTTTTTTTTTTAAATATGAATGTAAAAGGATCAGTCTAGTTGATCAGTAAAATATAGAAAATTAGTATTGTATGTAAAATAAAGGATATATAAAAAATACCCGATCAAATAAGTTTTCAGGTGTGTAAGGTTTCATGTGTGTCTCTATATAGAACATCATACGGAACAAAAATCGATTCACAAATTTTCACAGTGCTCATGCGGTTTAATATACGCTTTCTTTACCGGTAGGTTACTAAAAAAGTTGCAAACAGTTGTGATCGTGATGTCATCTTATTATCAGCAAGGGCAGTAAGAATCGCGACAATTCATTCGATGAAGGTGCATACAAACACATTTACAAATTTTAAACATACACACATTTAAAATCATTTCTCATTACTACTCTTTGAAATTATTGCTACTACGTCAACAAAATGTATACGCACAAACTTTATTTATAGGCGAAAAAATTGAAGCTGTTTTTTGAATTCAAATGTCGTATTGAAAAAAATTTCCACAAAAGAAAAGGCTCCTGTCAAAATAAACACAAAAATACAGGGTCCCATGCAGCATTGTTATCTCTTTCCACTTAGAAAAAAAAATATAATTTTATTCTTTTATTGCCAGATAGAAATAACTGCCAAACAATATATATTTTATTTTAATTTCATTCTAAATAAAAACAAAACCAAAAACATTCAATCAAATAATATCCATTTCACTCTAAAGTTATTGTAAATGAAAACAAAACCAAGGCGTACATGATACAGTTTTAGTTAGGATCAAATTTTCAGTTTTAATATTATCAGTTTTATTTTAATCGAAATACTTTTGACAAAAATAAGATAAAATTGAATAAGGTTGGTCATTTTCCGATCGATAAAAATGCTAAATACAAAATATCTACATAAGTCTGTTATTTTGTAAGCATATTTGGTCAAGCAATGAAAAATCTCGATGGTATTTAAATTTCTAGGCTACTGTGTTTTTCCAATGCAAATACTATCACGTTAAATTCGCACACTACTTTATGTTAATAAAAGAAACTTCAACTTAGAAAATATTGCTTATCCTGTTTTTTCATAATCTAAGGTTTTATATCATTGAAATACCCAGGTTTAAAAAAAATCGAAGAAGGACGTCTGATAAAGTAGATCTGTGCCGTATTATTATTATTTTAAATAAAAATTACTATCTTTAAACAAATTAAGTAATACTTACTCATTTTTAATTTATTATTTGAAGTAGTTTTATGCTGTCTAAACGAAAAACGATCATTTGAAATTTTGAAATGTATAAATATATAAGTTCATATTATTGTAGATAGAGGATTAGTGAAAGAAGGACAGAAAAATAATTTAATATAACTTCATGGAAACTACTACATATTTTAAAAAATTATTATTTTGTAGTTAATAATAATAAAATACAAAACTATATACAGCATAATTTGGATAAAATGAAATTTTTTCATACAATACACGACAATTGGAAAAAGCAAATCGTAGTGGATTTTCAAAATTTTGACATTAAAAACGTTTTAAATACAAATACGGCTCCATCTATTGGCTAACTCAAATTAATAAGGCGTATATCACACTATCAAATATATTGGTCAATAAAAAAAATTGATATGAAATTGGAGAGTTGTAAAATAAACTTTGAAAGTTTTTCATCCGGTTTGATGACAATTTTTTTTACTTCTAGCGGGAATCGTTCTATTTTAATTAGCAATACAAATAAGAGTATTTTTCAATTTGATATTGATTTTTGTAAATTAACATTGAAGATCAATGATAAATTTAAAAAAATAAATAAATTTAAATTATTGTTTTCTTTAATTTTCACTCTTATGTCGAATTCTTTTCACCCAAATCCATAAAAGAAAATTGATGTAAATCAAAAATTTTGTTCTATTGATGCAAAAAAATCAATTTTTTATTCGATTTACATCAAAAAGAAAAAATTTGCATTTTTTCGTAAATTTTTTTGACATTACTAATATCAACAAAGAAAATTTAAAAAATAATCGTTTTGTTAACGACAAATGTTTATATAACTTTGAATTGTTTAATTTTGAAGAATTAATTATTGTGTTTTATAATATATATAATATATATATATACTAGCGGGACCCGGCGTGCTTTGCTACGCCTATAAAAAAGTTTGTGCGCGTACATTTTGTTGAATTAGTAAAAATAATTTCAAAGAGTCGGAATAAGAATAGAAAGCGTATTTTTTGATTTTTCCGTTTGGGAAATATGAATAACAGAGAGCATTAGCATTCTAGCTGATCAATCTAGATGGATTGAGAATCGAACGGCATGTCAAAATTTGAAAGTGATTGGTAAAGAGTTTTGGAGAAATTTTTAAGCTTGTTGTCGAATTTCCAATTCGATTAGCATTCGCACTATTAATAAGTCACAAGGCCAAACAATGTCAATTTGTGGGCTGGACCTAGAAACCTCGTGCTTTTCGCATGGTCAATTATATGTTGCGTGGTTAAAGGGTTGGAAAACCTTCAAGTTTTATCGTATATGCCCCTGAAAATATTGCAAAAATTATAACAATATCAAAATTTGAAACTTTCAAATTCTAAAAATATTCCAAAAATTCTTACAAAATCAAAAATTGAAGCTTTTTTCAAAATTCTAAAAATATTTATAAAATTCAAAATTCATAAATTCAAAAATTCAATTTGTTTTCAAAATTATAAAAATATTAACAAAATTAAAAATACAAACTTTTTTCAAAATTCCAAAAATTATAATAAAAACAAAAATTTAAACTTTTTCAAAATTCTAAAAACATTCCGGAAATTCTTACAAAATCAAAAATTGAAACTTTTCCAAAAATATTGAAAAAATTTAAAATTCACAAATTCAAATTGCATGTTCAATCACATTTCATAACATACAAATAATTAATTTTATTTTTTTCCAAAAAATTGGGTAAAAATTAAATGAAACATTCTTTTGACACACTGACAATATTTTTTTGACAAACTTATAATGAAATAATCTACTTTTTGATCTCACATACGAATCCCGACCATCAAGATTTCTTTAAACTCAAGGTTACTACTCATTATCACCTAAAACTACCGTTTTTAAGCAAAAAATATGAATATTTACTTGTTTTGACACTCTTGACGATTTTTTTGACACACTTCTGGTACAGTTATCGAACATATCATCCTGACGGCTATTTTAATTGAGTGTACTTGTTTTTAGAAATAAAATTTTTTGAAATCCTTTCAGCGGTTTTCTAAATTTCGTAGGTGGTGACGGACGACCGACCAGCAGACAGATATACATTTTTTTTGCTGTTTTAAAATCGTTATGACCTGAAACGTTGAGAAATGCCCTAAAAAGTGGGGGTAGGAATTTCACTTTTGGCTCGAGAATGTAATACTTATGTCTTTCAGACCGAAGTAATTGAAAAAAATTGTATTCCCGAATAGTTTCGTTTAATAGCCAAAAAATTCAAGTTATACAATACAGCCACTATTATTGATCTCAATGAATTGGAGGTAGAATGTCGATCAGAATTGATAATCGCTGACAAATGTTATCTACAAATATATTGTAGGTGGTACGAAGTTCACCGAGTGGGTCTTCTAGTAAAAATTTGTAATTTTAATTTAAATCAGTGCTAATCGGTGTACAATATTTTTAGTTAACCTGTTTTTTGCTAATACAATAAGATTTGCTGATTTACCCACACGTGAACATGCAACATATAGTTGCCCATGGGAGAAACATGGATTTGCCAAGTGCAAGCCACAATGGACATTGTTTGTCCTTGAGACTTATTTATGGTCATGGCGAAAGCCAAACGAATAGGAAATTGAAGTCTTTTGAATGGTATTGGAGAATCTGATGGTATCAATGGAGAATGTGATGGTAACAACTTTTTATTATTATTTTTTAATATCAGCACAATGCTTTAAACTGTAGCTAGCTTCATTCTTTATTGATCATGAGGAAAAAGTTAAGAAATTTTAAACTTTTTCATTGAGAAAAATATATTTCAAAAATAAATTTTTTTTCCTCAAAATAAATTTTCATACAAACTTGGTAAAAGTAATTTCATTGTGCATGCACTGTAATGTTTTTGGGGCTTAAACTGTTTCTAAACGTTAAAGGCTCAAAATAGCTAAATCGTTTTTATGCCTTTTTGGACAATTTATTAACCTTTCAAAAACGTCCATGAAATAATGACTGTCCATGAAATAATGATTTTAAGCGGCGTTTAAAAGTAATATTAGCAAGGAAGTAATAAATTATGTGCAATACCCTAACAAACTATTGTTTTAATACAGATTTAGTGACAATACAAATTAGTTATCATCATTATAGCATTTACTGTTTTTTGCCAAACCAAATTTGATATTTTCCACCTTCTTGATTTTGAATCTAAAATATAAATAAAAACCAAAAAAGCAAAAAAAACGGAACGATGTGACTTGATTCGTACTCGAAACTTTTTGGTTGATAGCTCATGTTATTGGCCTTACGTTATCTAGACGTATTTACTACTAACCGTAATTTTGGGTATTCATAGAGAAATCATTAAAATTAATAAACTTTAAAGTCGTGTTGTCAAAATTCTAATGAATTTTAATGTTTTTAAGACGTTCGGTAAAGTAGATTTTTTCTGTATTATTTGCCGTGACTCATTTCTCAAAAATGCCGATGAAATTGAAATTTAGTCGTTTTTCGCAGAAATATTATTTTTTGTTTTGCTTTATCTTCTTCTACAAAAATTAAATTACGAAAAAACAAATATTGAAAAACAAATATTACATGAATTTCAACACAACAATCTGGCAAAATTTATTCAAATGCGATAGCAGAGTAAATTGAAATGTTTGAGTCAATTTGCAGATTCAATTTCAATTTCATCGATAATGGGCCACGGCAATTATTATTTTAAATAAAATTATTATTTTTAAACAAATTTATTAGTACTTACACAATTTTAATTTATTCTTGTAAAAAACTTATTATTTCGAAGTTAAAAATAATAATAATTAAATGATACACAACACAATTCAAAAAAAAATAATTCACAAAATAGAAAGAGCTATGCGTTAAACTTCAAAACTGTATCATTATAACAAAAAGTTGAAACCAACAGTTTTTTCGGGGCCTACGCTGATGATTTAAAAAGTCCATGATGAAGTTGTGTCACTTACGTTAAATGTGTTTACGAAATACATCTAACATTCGATTCGCAATTAAAATATATTAAAACTTTTAATTGAGATAAAAACTATCCTATCGAGTACATATATATTAAGCGTAATATATAAAATATTATTCTTAAAAGTCGCTCAAACATGAAAATTGCCAAAATTTCCCATACAAACTTGTATGAAAAATTTAACCTATTTTCGTATTTCTTTTACGGACAGAAGAAAATAAAGTATTTTATATATTATGCTCAATATTGTCAGCAATTGTCAGTAATAGTTCATAAAGAAACATAAATTATTTAATTGTAGTATAATGAGAAATTTCATAGATAATTTTTAAAATTATTCAAGTTGTGTTTTGAATGAAATCCCATATAAATTTTATTGAATTTATTCTCTTTTCCCCCTTTTGCAGCGCCAAAAGAAATTTAAATTATTTAATTGTAGCAAAATGAGAAATTTCATAGATAATTTTTAAAATTACTCAAGTTGTATTTTGTATGAAATCCCATATAAATTTTATTGAATTTCGTTTCTTTTCCCCCTTTTGCAGTGCCATTGCAGCAAACACCGGAACAAAATAATCGCACAATAACATATTTGATAGTCTATATGGGCCCTACATGGATGATTAAAAAGTCGATAAAGCAGGTTTGACAGTAAATTAATTAATTTACGCCGCCATCTGAAAGTTTGCTTATGAACTATCCACATTTAACATTTAATTCGTAATTAAAAAATATTTTGGCGTTCAATCAAAATAAAAACTATCCTATCTCTCAAGTTGGACCATTATACACACACTGAACACAATTTTATTAAGATTGGTTACGTTGTTGCGGAGTTTATCGCGGACAAACATCGTGACATGTGATTTTTATATATATAAGATATACAATAATGTAACTAACATTTAATAAAAGAACTCCTACTAAATAAAAAAAACTCCAAAATGGATTTATTAAAAGTAAAATACTATATTTCATTGGGCGGATGAAAAAAGATGCATCATAGAAAAAAACGGAAACGCTTTTCTCTAAAATGAAGTAATTTAAATTGAAAACAAATATGAATGAATAAAACAAAATTATTTTATTTACAAATTAATTGAATCTTTTATAAATATTTCAATACGCAATTGCAGAATATTGCAGAAATTTTTCAAATTTATAAGTAGACAACCGCCATTTAATATCACTAATAAAACTATATTTCACATCAATTTTTGTTTTTTGTTCTTTTCAAATCCTAATTTATAAATTGATTTAGAAAAGTGAAAAGAAAGAAAACCACATTATTTTTATTCAAACTTTATAAGAACCAATACATTATTTTTTTTTACAGGTTTCGATACATTCTAACACTTCTATGATTAATAAAGAAAGGTTTTGACTTAGCATAATACGCTTTTCGTTTATTATCAAATGAAACAAAACTTTCTTTACTAAAACATATTTGATAGTCTAATAATGGCCCTAAACCGGGAATTCACATACAACGGAAACAGAAACAGAAACCGAATTTCATACAAATTTGACAGCAACTGAAACAGAAACCGAATTTAGAAACAGAAACAGAAACGGAAAATTCGTCTGTTTTGTCTGAAACGGAAACAATTAAAATTGAATTGTTTCAGTACCGAAACTGTCACATGACCAGAAACTGTCACATAATATTAATTATTATGTTGAATTGTGATAACAAAAGCTTTGACTTTTGAATTTAATAAATAGGTTTAATAAATACAAATTATTTGTTTTTGTTATCCTTCAATTTTATTATTCATAATGGATAACAAATTCACAAACTCAAATAAAATTCGGTTCCCGTTTCTGATATTATTCACCACCGTCAACCAAATTAGAAACAGAAACAGAAACTGAAAATTTTCAGTTTCAGTTTCGGTTTCTGTTTCTGTTGTATGTGAATGCACGGCTTTATACAGATGTTGAAGTTTACTATGAATTGAATAAATTGATTTACGCTGCCATCTAAAAGTAGGCTTATAAATTTTATTGAATTTCGTTTATTTTCCCCCTTTTGCAGTGCCATTGCAGCAAATACCGGAACAAAATAATCGCTCAATAACATATGATAGTCTATATGGGCCCTACATGGATGATTGAAAAGTCGATAAAGCAGGTTTGACAGTAAATTAATGAATTTGCGCCGCCATCTTAAACTTTGCTTATGAACTATCCATATTTAACATTTAATTCGTAATTAAAAAATATTTAGGCATTCAATCAAAATAAAAACTATCCTATCTCTCAAGTTGGACCATTATACACACACTGAACACAATTTTATTAAGATTGGTTAGGTTGTTGCGGAGTTTATCGCGGACAAACATCGTGACACGTGATTTTTATATATATCTTATCTTTCTTATATATATATAAAAATCACGTGTCACGATGTTTGTCCGCGATAAACTCCGCAACAACCTAACCAATCTTAATAAAATTGTGTTCAGTGTGTGTATAATGGTCCAACTTGAGAGATAGGATAGTTTTTATTTTGATTAAACGCCTAAATATTTTTTAATTACGAATTAAATGTTAAATATGGATAGTTCATAAGCAAACTTTAAGATGGCGGCGCAAATTCATTAATTTACTGTCAAACCTGCTTTATCGACTTTTCAATCATCCATGTAGGGCCCATATAGACTATCATATGTTATTGAGCGATTATTTTGTTCCGGTATTTGCTACAATGGCACTGCAAAAGGGGGAAAAGAAACGAAATTCAATAAAATTTATAAGCCTACTTTTAGATGGCAGCGTAAATCAATTTATTCAATTCATAGTAAACTTCAACATCTGTATAAAGCCGTGCATTCACATACAACAGAAACAGAAACCGAAACTGAAACTGAAAATTTTCAGTTTCTGTTTCTGTTTCTAATTTGGTTGACGGTGGTGAATAATATCAGAAACGGGAACCGAATTTTATTTGAGTTTGTGAATTTGTTATCCATTATGAATAATAAAATTGAAGGATAACAAAAACAAATAATTTGTATTTATTAAACCTATTTATTAAATTCAAAAGTCAAAGCTTTTGTTATCACAATTCAACATAATAATTAATATTATGTGACAGTTTCTGGTCATGTGACAGTTTCGGTACTGAAACAATTCAATTTTAATTGTTTCCGTTTCAGACAAAACAGACGAATTTTCCGTTTCTGTTTCTGTTTCTAAATTCGGTTTCTGTTTCAGTTGCTGTCAAATTTGTATGAAATTCGGTTTCTGTTTCTGTTTCCGTTGTATGTGAATGCCCGGTTTAGGGCCATTATTAGACTATCAAATATGTTTTAGTAAAGAAAGTTTTGTTTCATTTGATAATAAACGAAAAGCGTATTATGCTAAGTCAAAACCTTTCTTTATTAATCATAGAAGTGTTAGAATGTATCGAAACCTGTAAAAAAAAATAATGTATTGGTTCTTATAAAGTTTGAATAAAAATAATGTGGTTTTCTTTCTTTCCACTTTTCTAAATCAATTTATAAATTAGGATTTGAAAAGAACAAAAAACAAAAATTGATGTGAAATATAGTTTTATTAGTGATATTAAATGGCGGTTGTCTACTTATAAATTTGAAAAATTTCTGCAATATTCTGCAATTGCGTATTGAAATATTTATAAAAGATTCAATTAATTTGTAAATAAAATAATTTTGTTTTATTCATTCATATTTGTTTTCAATTTAAATTACTTCATTTTAGAGAAAAGCGTTTCCGTTTTTTTCTATGATGCATCTTTTTTCATCCGCCCAATGAAATATAGTATTTTACTTTTAATAAATCCATTTTGGAGTTTTTTTTATTTAGTAGGAGTTCTTTTATTAAATGTTAGTTACATTATTGTATATCTTATATATATATAAAAATCACATGTCACGATGTTTGTCCGCGATAAACTTCGCAACAACGTAACCAATCTTAATAAAATTGTGTTCAGTGTGTGTATAATGGTCCAACTTGAGAGATAGGATAGTTTTTATTTTGATTGAACGCCTAAATATTTTTTAATTACGAATTAAATGTTAAATGTGGATAGTTCATAAGCAAACTTTCAGATGGCGGCGTAAATTAATTAATTTACTGTCAAACCTGCTTTATCGACTTTTTAATCATCCATGTAGGGCCCATATAGACTATCAAATATGTTATTGTGCGATTATTTTGTTCCGGTGTTTGCTGCAATGGCACTGCAAAAGGGGGAAAAGAAACGAAATTCAATAAAATTTATATGGGATTTCATACAAAATACAACTTGAGTAATTTTAAAAATTATCTATGAAATTTCTCATTTTGCTACAATTAAATAATTTAAATTTCTTTTGGCGCTGCAAAAGGGGGAAAAGAGAATAAATTCAATAAAATTTATATGGGATTTCATTCAAAACACAACTTGAATAATTTTAAAAATTATCTATGAAATTTCTCATTATACTACAATTAAATAATTTATGTTTCTTTATGAACTATTACTGACAATTGCTGACAATATTGAGCATAATATATAAAATACTTTATTTTCTTCTGTCCGTAAAAGAAATACGAAAATAGGTTAAATTTTTCATACAAGTTTGTATGGGAAATTTTGGCAATTTTCATGTTTGAGCGACTTTTAAGAATAATATTTTATATATTACGCTTAATATATATGTACTCGATAGGATAGTTTTTATCTCAATTAAAAGTTTTAATATATTTTAATTGCGAATCGAATGTTAAATGTATTTCGTAAACACATTTAACGTAAGTGACACAACTTCATCATGGACTTTTTAAATCATCAGCGTAGGCCCCGAAAAAACTGTTGGGTTCAACTTTTTGTTATAATGATACAGTTTTGAAGTTTAACGCATAGCTCTTTCTATTTTGTGAATTATTTTTTTTTGAATTGTGTTGTGTATCATTTAATTATTATTATTTTTAACTTCAAAATAATAAGTTTTTTACAAGAATAAATTAAAATTGTGTAAGTACTAATAAATTTGTTTAAAAATAATAATTTTATTTAAAATAATAATTGCCGTGGCCCATTATCGATGAAATTGAAATTGAATCTGCAAATTGACTCAAACATTTCAATTTACTCTGCTATCGCATTTGAATAAATTTTGCCAGATTGTTGTGTTGAAATTCATGTAATATTTGTTTTTCAATATTTGTTTTTTCGTAATTTAATTTTTGTAGAAGAAGATAAAGCAAAACAAAAAATAATATTTATGCGAAAAACGACTAAATTTCAATTTCATCGGCATTTTTGAGAAATGAGTCACGGCAAATAATACAGAAAAAATCTACTTTACCGAACGTCTTAAAAACATTAAAATTCATTAGAATTTTGACAACACGACTTTAAAGTTTATTAATTTTAATGATTTCTCTATGAATACCCAAAATTACGGTTAGTAGTAAATACGTCTAGATAACGTAAGGCCAATAACATGAGCTATCAACCAAAAAGTTTCGAGTACGAATCAAGTCACATCGTTCCGTTTTTTTTGCTTTTTTGGTTTTTATTTATATTTTAGATTCAAAATCAAGAAGGTGGAAAATATCAAATTTGGTTTGGCAAAAAACAGTAAATGCTATAATGATGATAACTAATTTGTATTGTCACTAAATCTGTATTAAAACAATAGTTTGTTAGGGTATTGCACATAATTTATTACTTCCTTGCTAATATTACTTTTAAACGCCGCTTAAAATCATTATTTCATGGACAGTCATTATTTCATGGACGTTTTTGAAAGGTTAATAAATTGTCCAAAAAGGCATAAAAACGATTTAGCTATTTTGAGCCTTTAACGTTTAGAAACAGTTTAAGCCCCAAAAACATTACAGTGCATGCACAATGAAATTACTTTTACCAAGTTTGTATGAAAATTTATTTTGAGGAAAAAAAATTTATTTTTGAAATATATTTTTCTCAATGAAAAAGTTTAAAATTTCTTAACTTTTTCCTCATGATCAATAAAGAATGAAGCTAGCTACAGTTTAAAGCATTGTGCTGATATTAAAAAATAATAATAAAAAGTTGTTACCATCAGATTCTCCATTGATACCATCAGATTCTCCAATACCATTCAAAAGACTTCAATTTCCTATTCGTTTGGCTTTCGCCATGACCATAAATAAGTCTCAAGGACAAACAATGTCCATTGTGGCTTGCACTTGGCAAATCCATGTTTCTCCCATGGGCAACTATATGTTGCATGTTCACGTGTGGGTAAATCAGCAAATCTTATTGTATTAGCAAAAAACAGGTTAACTAAAAATATTGTACACCGATTAGCACTGATTTAAATTAAAATTACAAATTTTTACTAGAAGACCCACTCGGTGAACTTCGTACCACCTACAATATATTTGTAGATAACATTTGTCAGCGATTATCAATTCTGATCGACATTCTACCTCCAATTCATTGAGATCAATAATAGTGGCTGTATTGTATAACTTGAATTTTTTGGCTATTAAACGAAACTATTCGGGAATACAATTTTTTTCAATTACTTCGGTCTGAAAGACATAAGTATTACATTCTCGAGCCAAAAGTGAAATTCCTACCCCCACTTTTTAGGGCATTTCTCAACGTTTCAGGTCATAACGATTTTAAAACAGCAAAAAAAATGTATATCTGTCTGCTGGTCGGTCGTCCGTCACCACCTACGAAATTTAGAAAACCGCTGAAAGGATTTCAAAAAATTTTATTTCTTAAAACAAGTACACTCAATTAAAATAGCCGTCAGGATGATATGTTCGATAACTGTACCAGAAGTGTGTCAAAAAAATCGTCAAGAGTGTCAAAACAAGTAAATATTCATATTTTTTGCTTAAAAACGGTAGTTTTAGGTGATAATGAGTAGTAACCTTGAGTTTAAAGAAATCTTGATAGTCGGGATTCGTATGTGAGATCAAAAAGTAGATTATTTCATTATAAGTTTGTCAAAAAAATATTGTCAGTGTGTCAAAAGAATGTTTCATTTAATTTTTACCCAATTTTTTGGAAAAAAATAAAATTAATTATTTGTATGTTATGAAATGTGATTGAACATGCAATTTGAATTTGTGAATTTTAAATTTTTTCAATATTTTTGGAAAAGTTTCAATTTTTGATTTTGTAAGAATTTCCGGAATGTTTTTAGAATTTTGAAAAAGTTTAAATTTTTGTTTTTATTATAATTTTTGGAATTTTGAAAAAAGTTTGTATTTTTAATTTTGTTAATATTTTTATAATTTTGAAAACAAATTGAATTTTTGAATTTATGAATTTTGAATTTTATAAATATTTTTAGAATTTTGAAAAAAGCTTCAATTTTTGATTTTGTAAGAATTTTTGGAATATTTTTAGAATTTGAAAGTTTCAAATTTTGATATTGTTATAATTTTTGCAATATTTTCAGGGGCATATACGATAAAACTTGAAGGTTTTCCAACCCTTTAACCACGCAACATATAATTGACCATGCGAAAAGCACGAGGTTTCTAGGTCCAGCCCACAAATTGACTTTGTTTGGCCTTGTGACTTATTAATAGTGCGAATGCTAATCGAATTGGAAATTCGACAACAAGCTTAAAAATTTCTCCAAAACTCTTTACCAATCACTTTCAAATTTTGACATGCCGTTCGATTCTCAATCCATCTAGATTGATCAGCTAGAATGCTAATGCTCTCTGTTATTCATATTTCCCAACCGGAAAAATTAAAAAATACGCTTTCTATTCTTATTCCGACTCTTTGAAATTATTTTTACTAATTCAACAAAATGTACGCGCACAAACTTTTTTATAGGCGTAGCAAAGCACGCCGGGTCCCGCTAGTAAGATATATATATATATAAATTTTTTTTTTTTTATTTTTTCGTCTCCGCTTATCATATATAGTCGTTTGGCACAAAAATTTTTCCGAAATTCCGAGATAAAGCCCATTGCAGTAGGTAGATTTTTATATGAAATCTACCTAAAAGCTAGAATTTGAATTCAATAAATCTTGAACTATCGTATGATTTTCATGTTGAAATATAGTACTGATATCATAATGATAATAAGTCTTTTTTTACACAGTGTTTTTTGGTGGTTTTGATTCGTAGTTCAGAGCACAAATCGAAGTAGGGCCGATACTTACAAAGTCATCTAGAGCTATGCCATGATTGATGACGTAAAACTAAATTTTAGTTTTGGTTTAAATTGTGATTAAAATAAAATTGGGTAAAAATAGCTATTTATGGATTTATTTGAATAACATTTTTTGCTAATATTTTCCAGTATAATCCATGCCAAAAGAAATGATGTTGTTTTCATTTGTTATTTGTTCGAATAGTTCAAACCAATTTTTTATATTTCTTATTCGACAAAACAGTTGCCACTATATAGTTGCCCATAACCTGTGACTCGACACCCATTTAATATAGATAGAAAGCTGATTGGTTATCTCATTCATGAGCGGCAAGCTTAGTTCCGCTTTTACCGTCATAGTTACTGCATCAGGCGATCTTAATGCAGCTTGGCGTTTCACGTAGATGTTAATATTATACTTCAACCAAAGGTTCATTTATCACGTCACGACCATCTCAGCCTGATGTACCTTGAGGTGGTCGAGAAAACAAAAAAAAGGTTAATAATTAACTGTTCTGATAACACTCCTCCTGCCACTCTGCCTTCCTGAGTTGGGAGCTATCCATAAAAATTTCCACTACCTCCCTCCCGGTTTGCCTTTTATACCACCCTTAGAAATCTAGGGAGGGATCGGAGTTTGCAGATTTTTTTCTTTATAATGTTTTTCCTATATGCAAAATAGTGAGCGGTTATCAAAAGAAAAATTTTGTAAAATGTTGGGCGTAAAAAATGCTCTGTCAAGACTTTCTTCTGGGCTATGTATTTTTATATATTTTTTCTCAGAAGGCTCATTAAAAAATACATAGAAAACTAAAACTTGCGTCCATCAACACCTCAGAAGTCATGTTGGAGTTCCTACTAAACAACAATTTAATTTTTTTTAAATGGATATCCAGAGTTTGGTTTCTGTAGCATCTTTACATATTTTTTAGTAAATGAGTTGTCAGTTGTCACACATTTTGACAAATGACATATAAACTTAAAAGCAGAGACATGCACCGTACTGAAGTAAGAGCCTAATCGAACAACGGGTATTACAATGTCAGCATGTTTAGTGGATATTTTCGTTTTGTATGGAAAAATGTCGATCGCTTTAGTTTTGTCAATTTCTGGCGAAAATGATACTTAATTATCATTGCCAATAACCATATATATGCCATGTCAACTTGAATGTCACAACCGTAGAGTAAAAATTTTAAAATCATAAAATGGAGAGATTCATTTGGTTGTCTTAAGACAAATTATTTGGTATTATTTTTCTTGGCATTTTTTGCGTTATTTTTGCTTTATAAAAACTTTGGTTTTTATTCAAATAAAGTTTGATTTATATAAATAGATAACATCCAAACATTTTTACTTAAAAATTGCATATCAAATACTTTTCAAATAAGGGTAAAAACAACCATAAAAAGCAAAGCACCTTTAACATTCCATTGGAAAGAAAAGGAAACCTTAACCATTATACTGGTAATACTTGATTTACATACAAATTTTGAAATATAAAAAGTTTAGATCAGAAAAGATACAGAAAAAGGATTTTTTTAACAATATAAACGACCGAACCAACCTACACGTTGAATCAACAAAACTAGATTTGTGTTTTGTATATATGTATAATGTATATATATATAAAATTGAAATTTCTATCAATCTGGGTTATCTAATAAAACTTGTTAAAAACAGATTTGCCCATAAAGTTGGAAAATGCAGGTTGAATCAAAATTCTCTACGAATAATATGCAAATATTATGTTTTATTTCTTCATCTTTGGAACAAGACATTCTAAAGTTGGTCAAAAGAGTTCATATGCAAATTCAATTTAAATTTAAAAAGATATCGAAAATCTAAGGGGCTAGCCAATTAATCACAGAACTTTTAATATTTCCATAACAAAAATTTCAATACTCCAATAGTGCCATCGATCGAATTGAACTATTTAACTTCTTACCAATGACATACATAGCTGTTCGCTAGATTTTTACATTACATAATTTTTATCGTTCGGATTTCAAATTTATTCATTTTGTCTTCGTGCATTTATTATTGTCTTAAAAAAGTGATTGAAAAATGAAAATAACTAATAAGAAAATGTCACTTTTGTGGTATCAGAGCTTCAGAAAATAATTGAAACAAATGTATACTATTTTTCTGCTGTGAAAATGATGCCATTTATTAGAATTAGAATAAAATGACAAACAAAGATTGGTTGATGAAAATGATAACTAATGAGGTAAAATAAATGAATTCGTTTTGCTACATAAATTTGATCTTAGCTAACTTCCAGTAAAACTATATAGAAAAACACCTGTTTTTTTATTTTAAGTTTGTTCTGCAGCCAAATACTGTAATTGTGAAGCGGGGAAGTAATAAGTTTTTAATGAAAAGAAACAAAGAAAGTTTTAACACAGCATTCGACCGACACTAAAATATATGAATCCACCTTAATTTAATAACTAAAGTAAGAATTCACCTTTTTTGTTTTTTACGAGAAAAGCGCACTAAAAAATAAAGATTATAAAGTGTGACAGAAAAAGTTGAGATCAGACCAAAATCTGTGTTAATCAATAAATTAATCACGTTGAGTTATCTATCATTTAAAAAAGACAACATTGTTATAGTTATTAATAAATAGTAATTATCTGTCTACCATTAACAAAGACAGTTTTTGTTAGTTAGGTTAATCATAACTTTTCCAATAAAACAAACAAATTATAATTGCTTTTTTATTCGCCTACGTATTAAAGTGTTACTTTATTACTGTGATTTGCGGCCTTAAAGTGTCACATTTAAACCATATAATTTCGCTGTCATAATTACGTCTGTTTTGATTGGACTTCTAGATTCGCCATCGCCCAGTTTCACAAAATTAGAAGGTTTCTATATAGAAGATAAATGAGAAAAATTATGTTTTATAATGATCACAAAAATTCTTTATTCGCCAATCGCCTTTTATACAAAATTTTGTTTTTAGTATCGCTGGTATGTTCTCCTCGCTTGCCAAAGAAAATTAGAGAGAGATTTTATGATTTTCACTTTAATTTATATAATGTGAAATCAAGCGCCACAAAATAAAATTACTTTACTTAGAAAATGTCAAATATTTGTTTGGGCAATTTGAAACTCTTCAACGCGACATCTGTGATCATATTAAATTGAAATCAATACTTTCGACCAATTACATTTTCGATCAATGTCAAACTGCCCATACAAATATCTGAGAGCTATTACTATTTAGAATTATTAAATATAAAAGAAATTGTGACGCTTGAAAGTGAAAATTTGATTTGAATTATTTTATGTTGGATTGGCGTGAATGTTGAATTGTTGTTGTTTAATGTAGTTGTTGTTGAATTGTTGTTTATCTATGTTGAATTGGCGTGAACATACTCCCCCCGTTAGCATTACTGACTTTAACATATTGGCAGCTTACATAACTTAGATATTGGTCGTTTTAAAGCTGAAGTAGAAGTTCGCACAGTGACCACACGAACCCTGCCGTTGTCATCTGGATGAATTTGTTGTATCCTACCAAGAGCCCACTTGCAGGATGGTAGGTTATCCTCCTTTAGCAGAACCAAATCATCAATTTTTAGGTTATCCTTTTCATATTGCCATTTGTAGCGTTGTTGTAAACCATTTATATATTCACTTGTGTAACGCTTCCAAAAGCTGCGGGTACGTTGTTGAATGAGTTGCCACCTTGTCAATCGGTACAATGGAATATTATCTACGTCTTCTTCTGGTATCGATCCTTGTGTTGCACCAATCAAAAAATGAGCCGGTGTTAGCGCTTCCATCGTTGTATCATCCTCAGATATGGGAGAGAGAGGTCTGGAATTGAGGATTGCTTCAATCTGACACAATAGGGTGGACATTTCTTCAAATGTTAAGTATATATTTGAAGTTGCTTTGATTAGATGCGTTTTAACTGATTTGACGGTGGCTTCCCACAAGCCACCAAAATGAGGGGCGGATGGTGGAATGGAGTGCCAACGTGTTCCGTTTTGGCTTAAAAATTCTGTAACGATATCATTATTATTATTGGAACAAAAAAAGTCGTATACCTCTTTCAGTTGGCGTTTTGCTCCGACAAAATTCGTCCCATTGTCGCTATATATTTCGGCTGGCACTCCACGTCTGGCTACAAATCGCTTAAGTGCTGCGATAAATGATTCGGTTGTTAAATCGCTTACGATTTCTATGTGAACCGCCTTGATTACCATGCACACAAACACAGCAATATAACCCTTCACCATTTTTGCACCACGTCCACGTTTACTTGCGAGAGTAATGGGTCCAGCATAATCAACTCCAGAACTAGTAAAAGGTCTGGCTGGTGTCACACGCACTGCTGGAAGACTACCCATTAGTTGTTCGGTAGTGGATGCACGATTTCGAAAACAGGTGACACATTTTTTGACTTCAGATCTCACAGTGGCTCTACCCCGAATCAACCAATACTTTTGGCGTATAAGATGAGAAGTAAGAGAGGGGCCTGGATGTAGATATTTCTTGTGGATGTAAACAATGATAAGTTTACTCAATGGATGTGATCGCGGCAAAATTATTGGATATTTTACATCATAACTGCATGAAGCATTACTAAGCCGACCTCCAACACGCAGAAGCTGGTCTTTATCCAGAAAGGGCGTAAGAGATAACAGCTGACTTTTGTTCTCAACCTTGCTATTTTTCTTCAGATTTAATATATCATCTTGAAATTCTTGTTGTTGCACGTATTTTATTATTTGAATGGTGGCATGTTGTAATTCATCGACATGTAGCGGTGAAAATGATCTCTCTTCTTTGTCCTTTCTTGAGTTGTTTATAAATCTATAAATAAAGCCTAAAATATTCACCATTTTGCTGAAAGACGATATATTGTTAACTAAAAATTCGAAGATGTTGCCAGAACTCTGAGTGTGATGACAATATATTGTTTGGGATTTGTTTGGCTTTTGTTCTTCGGATGTTGTGTTGGCTTCATCTAGGTTGGTCGGCCACAAACCTTGTTCCAGATTTAGCCAAGATCGTCCACTCCACCATTGCGTTAAGTCAACCAGTTTTGATGGTAGGATGCCCCTTGAAGCATGATCTGCAGGATTCTGATTCGACCTCACATGTCCCCAGTGTTGTCGTGGTAATAGCTGCAGTATTTCCGAGGTCCTGTTCGCCACAAAGGTTTTCCATTTTGATGGATGACTTGATAACCAGGATAAAACTATCGATGAGTCCGTCCAGGCATACATTTTGACTCTACATTCCATTGTGTTGCGGACCATAATTAGAAGTTTTGCCATAAGATGAGCTCCACATAACTCTAATCTAGGAATGCTAACTTGTCGTATAGGTGCCACCTTAGTTTTTGCTGCAACTATGTTGACATGATAGTAACCTTTTTCATCTCTTGCCCGACAATAAATAACCGCGGAATAGGCCTTTTCGCTTGCATCTGAGAAACCATGGAGTTCAACTTCACCTTGTTGATATATAAATCTGGGAATGCTTATTTTTTCGAAAAAATGAAATTCATTTTTAATTGTATTCCAGGTATCCAAAGCATCACTTGGCAACAAATCATCCCAATCGAGTTTACGCATCCAGAGATCTTGAAATAAAATTTTGACCAGGATGATAGAAGGAGCGAGCCATCCTAATGGATCGAAGATCCTTGAAGATTGTGAAATAACAATTCGTTTTGTAGGTGTATCATCTTCAAGTTGTTGTACCTTAAACGAGAATGTATCCTTTTCAGGATTCCATTGGAGCCCAAGAATTTTAATTGAATCTGATTCGTCATCAATCTTCAAGACCGCCTGCTTTATTTCAGATGAATTCATTAACCGAACTGAGTTTGACAACCATTTTCTTAAAGTAAATCCAGCTTTGTTCAACTCAGTTGTCACTTCGAATTTTAGTTTTTCAGCATCTGAAATGGTGTGGGCACCACTTAGAAAATCATCAACATAGAACTCACTTCCTATGGCAGTAGAAGCTCGTGGTAATGTTGATTTGGCATGTTCAGATAGTTGTTGTAGGACTCTAGTTGCAAGAAACGAAGAAGCTGCTAATCCAAATGTCACAGTAGTAAGTTTGAAATGTTGTAACGGTAGACTTGAATCTTCCCTCCAGAGTATACGTTGATAGTTGCAATCTTCATCAGCGATTAAAACTTGCCGGTACATTTTTTCTATGTCTGCCGCTATTGCTATCTCATATTTTCTGAAGCGAACTAGAATAGACCAAAGAGCTGGTTGAATGGTAGGGCCAACAAGCATTTCTTCATTTAATGAAATTCCATTCGATGACTTACACGATCCATCAAAAACCACACGAACTTTCGTGGTAGTACTCGATTGTTTTAAGACCGCATGATGAGGTAGATAAAAATGTTTGTTGTTTTCTGCTGATATATTATCTGGTAGAATTTTTTTAAATGTCCCAATCCTATATATTCACGAATACATTCCACGTATTTGGTTTTTAGCGATAAATCTGTATTTAATTTTCGTTCCAGGCTATAAAATCTTCGTGTCGCTATGTTGAGCGAATCTCCGAATTCAACGTTTGCCCTTTTAAATGGTATTTTTACAATGAATCTGCCATTTTCGTGTCTTGTATGCGTTGTCACAAAATGGTCTTCACATTGTTGTTGTTCTGGAGTAATAATATTCGTAGCAATCAGTTCTTCTAACTCCCAAAATCTTCTAAATATTTTGTCAATATTGGCTTCATCTACATTGTTTGATATCGTTGTATTTAGTAGCATCCTGGTTGTAGCATCTTCAATATTCAGGTCACCAGAGAAAATCCATCCGAAGATCGTATTTTGTGCAATCACCGATCCGTTTTCGTTGAACCTTCTGCCATCCTTAATGATATTAAAAAATCGATCAGCTCCAATCAACAAATCAATTTTACCGGGCTGATTGAATTCTGGATCTGCTAGATTTAAATCTCTGAATGCATCAGACATTGTAAAGTCCAAATTTGTTTGCGGTAATTTAGTCGGAAGCTCTTTGAGAATGAGAGCATTAATTTTTATTTCTTCATTTGAATGACATGAACTCACAGCAATCGATACAGCACCCCTTGCAGTTGAAATACCAGGTGTCATTCCTTTAATCGAAACATGTGATTTAATTCTGGGTAAACATAATCGCTGTACACATGCTTCTGTTATGAATGATGCTTGAGCACCAGAATCAAGTAATGCTCTACACGTTTGTTTGCCGCCAAATTTATCTATGAGCTGAATAATTGCTGTTGGCAATAAGGCCTTAAATTTGATTCCATGATTTGAGATCGTAGAATTTACCAAGGTTTCATTTGGATTAGCATTACTGTTTGCTACTTGTATTTCCTCTTGAATTGGTTCATAAATATTTGAGGTTTGGGCCATATTTGAATTCACAGCCATTTCAGTGGGATGTAATATAGTGTGATGTCTTCGTTTGCACTCTTTACATTTAAATCTTGAACGACATACTACAGCATGATGACCTTGTCGTAAACAATTGAAGCACAATTTTTTTTCGGCAACAAATCCTCGTCTTTCAGAAACATTTAATTTAAGAAAATGCTCACAAGCATTTAGAGAGTGCTCTTGAGAGCAGCTAGGACAACTCAATTTCTCAGAAGCAGCATGCATTAAATGAATCTTAGAATGTTTGGGTTTAAAAGCATTTGCTGAAGATTTAGTTGGAACGTTGCAATCTAATAATGCATCGCTACGCTTATCCAAGAAGTTCAAAAATTGTTGCATTGTAGGGAATTCTTGATCCACTGAATCTAAGAACCAAGCTTGTCTAGATTCGAAATCCAACTTATTTTGCAACAGGTAAATAAGCCAGATGTCTCTTGTTTCTGCATCTGGTCCTAAAGCCTTTACTCCTCGAATAATTTCATCAGTGGTATTTCGCATTTGCCGTAAAGCTTTAGAAGAGCTATGAGAAATATTTGGTTGATCCAAAAATCTTTTAAAAAAAGCATTGAGAACCGACTTCTTTTTATCGTACCGTTGTTTAATCATATCCCACGCTTCAACATAATTGGCATCGGTAACAGCAATGGACCTTATCATATTGAGTGGTTCACCTTTCAAGACTCCTTTAAGATATTGTAGTTTTTGCACATTTTTAATTTTTGTGTTTCGGTGAATCATAGCTTCAAACAAATCTTTGAACGATGAAAATTCTGAAAACTCACCAGAAAAAATTGGAATGTTACAGTGAGGCAATCGTGGTTCATTGTTGTCTAATCCTTCACGTTTGGTTAAACCTGACATTTCGTTCAAAAAGGCGCGTTGATTTGAAAGAAGGTCTTGTAAAGAACAATCATTCGGATTGGTTTCTGTATGTGCATACTCAAGATCCAATTCCATTAGTTCTGCCTTTAAACTAAAATATTTGTTTTCTATTTCATCTTGGATTTTTGAACTCTCCGCATTGGCTTGGATGATTGTTTCTAGGGAACGATATTCAGCCCACTCTTCCTGAATAAGTTTCAAATTCACTTTTATATTTTCATGAGTTTTTTTTTGTTTTCACGTCCTTGATGAATGATTCAATCACATTTATATGTTTTAAAATTCGATTTAAAGCTCGTATTTGTGCCATATCCAAATGAAATTATTATTTGTATTTAGTGACAGAGAGTAACTATCTATGCATAAATAAAGTTTTTAGGTTATGCAATACGACACAAGAGCCCGCTAAAAATAAGATAAATTAATCACTATACAAAGGTTAATTAAATTGTTTATATTGTATGTAAACAAATATAATATAATAAAAATGTTCAAATATTATTGTTTAAAATAACACTTCAAGTGCAAGAAAATTTTTGCAAATGATATGTTTTGTCCATCTCAAAAAATTTGTTAAATATTTCACATAAAATGTTCAAATAGTTCAAATTGAATAACACACTTTAAATATTACCTCAAATCTTTTGTCAAACCTCACGTTAAAATTTAATTGTTCACAAAAATATTTTCACTTTCACTTTTGCCAAAATAAAAAATAACTTAATGATTCAAAAACTCACTCTAGTCCTTTAGATATACTTGAAAACTACAAGTCACATCACTGTAAGAAACACTCTTTGTAAATTTTGTTGTCGCCAAATCCAGTAAATGGTTTAAATCCGTTTCGAAGGACCATGTTTTGATTGGACTTCTAGATTCGCCATCGCCCAGTTTCACAAAATTAGAAGGTTTCTATATAGAAGATAAATGAGAAAAATTATGTTTTATAATGATCACAAAAATTCTTTATTCGCCAATCGCCTTTTATACAAAATTTTGTTTTTAGTATCGCTGGTATGTTCTCCTCGCTTGCCAAAGAAAATTAGAGAGAGATTTTATGATTTTCACTTTAATTTATATAATGTGAAATCAAGCGCCACAAAATAAAATTACTTTACTTAGAAAATGTCAAATATTTGTTTGGGCAATTTGAAACTCTTCAACGCGACATCTGTGATCATATTAAATTGAAATCAATACTTTCGACCAATTACATTTTCGATCAATGTCAAACTGCCCATACAAATATCTGAGAGCTATTACTATTTAGAATTATTAAATATAAAAGAAATTGTGACGCTTGAAAGTGAAAATTTGATTTGAATTATTTTATGTTGGATTGGCGTGAATGTTTAATTGTTGAATTGTTGATGTTTAATGTAGTTGTTGTTGAATTGTTGTTTATCTATGTTGAATTGGCGTGAACAACGTCCAAAAAAGTAATAAGCATTTGTATGTGTTTAAATCAAATAAAAAAAGAAATTTGTATCAAAGCAACCTTTAATTCAAAATTTTATAATCCAATCAAAAAAATTTTATTTTTTGTTTGCATAGTTATACGATTTGTTTGAAAAAAAATAACAACATTTTGGTCAAAGGTTACTTGTTCAACATATTTTTATTTTAAAATTTATAAAATTGTTAATAATTAATATTGAATTAGATTAAACAGTTATTTTTTAATACTTTGCTTGCGGCGAATAAAAAAAAATATGATGCACGGACGTAAGCCATTTTGGACTTAATGTGGGTGCAAATCTCGGCTGGCGGCTCGATTCTCAAACTCTACATACGTCCAGAAACCTTAGCTTTACGTCCTTGCATCATAATGTACTATTAATACAATGTTAAAATGTTTTAAAAGTATAAAAGTGCTTTTTATGACTTAATAAAAGACAATAATTATAAATAGAACTTAAAAACATATATTATTGAATCAATTAAGTTAACTAGACTAAAAAAATACAGAATAGCCACGTTCAATTCCTCGTATTAAAGCTTCAATAGGCGATTTTCAGTGACATTATCTGGAAGATATCGAACTCAATTCTATAAATGTACACATATATATGCCATAACGCTTCAACACTTCACATATACATAATTTGGGTCCAGAGCTAGTTTTATTTGGTTTAAACATTAAATATTTGACAGAAAAATTATAATGGCTAGTTATTTATCGACCCGGTTGCCAAATAACTTTTTATAAACATAAGTCTGTCGTGGTACTTGTTTGTGATGTCACACAAAAAAATGGATTTTAACATTTTATTTGCTTATAACAACAGGAATTTGTTAATAATTTTTATAGCCATTATTTTTTTTTTAAAGTCCGTCTTTTAATTTTAATATTAAATAGAAAAAGAGTCTATTTTTACAAGAACCGAAGCTATGAATTCTTGAAAATAAGTTTTCAGACGAAATATCACGAATTGTAGATCCACTCTATTTCCCAAAAAAAATCCATAAAACGCGTAAAAAAATTTCTACCAAATCAAAAATGTCTAGGTCAGATTTTGTCCAATCCGAAAGAATTACGAAGAATGAATTTGATAGAAAATCGAATCAAGACGCCGATAAAGTAAGTGATTTGAGTCCGATCTTTTCTGATGTTTTTGAAACTTTGGTAATCGTTAGTATAATAAAAGTTAATTAATAAATGGTTTTTATTATTTTATTTTTTCGTTGGTTTTGACACAGAGAGGCTCGAAATTTCTTGAGACATTTAGTGATAATCAAACATTAAAGTTAAATTGTGTTCGAACGAATTGTTCGATTTGAGTATTTTTTTTTGTTTTAGAGCTTGATAAAAATATAACACTGACAAAAAACATTTGTAGTTTTAGATAATTTGTTTTAATTTTAATTCTTCAAACTTGGTTTTTTCAAAAAGTGTGTTTTATGTTCTTTCATTTTTAAGGTTCTTTTTTTTATAACGAACCCTATTGGTGAGAATACAACGTGTTTTCCCCATTATTTCGAGTATCTCGAAAACTATAAATCATATCGACCAGAAATTTGGGAAGCATGTAAAAATAACCTATCCACACAAGATGAGGGGTTGAAAAATCAATAAAATGGTTTTCGTTTGTTTTACAGGACTGCGATGTGAGGTTTTTGAGAAAATACAATTTTTCTATCGAAAAATGAAGTGAAGCCCACTTCAGTATTTCTTAAAAAGGTATTTTGGAATTTAAAAATGGGGTTTTGTGTAATTTTATATAATAGTGTCTTCTCTATGTTTTCTTTCCTTGATTAGCTCCGAACCTAATTAATCGAAAATCTTAAAATGTATTTTGAATGATAGAAAAATTATATAAGTGTTTAAAGGAAAATATAGTAAAGTATCAAATACTAATAATTACATTTATTAAGGGAGTGGAATCGAGAAAGGGTAAAATACCATTCAAAACCCGGTCAAGTGAGGTGTCGTTTGACAGAGTACCAACATTAAGAAATATCAAATTTTATTTAAAATTTTGCTATGCCCAGTTTTTGAATTATAGTCACAAAGGTGCAACAAAAGTTGACCTCCCCTACGTTTCTTCGTTGATTCACAGAAAAATTCGTATAAAAACCGTGTTCGATTTGACTGAAGCAACTGAACCAACTGAAAAATTGTATGCAATTGTTGTTGTTTTTTCAATTGTTTCAGTCAAATCGAAACCCTTAAAAAACTTGAGGCAAATCAAACATGTGTTGATCAGCAAGGTAGTTTGTAAAATAATGACACATATGTGAAGCAAAACCTGTTCTAGACCAAGTTGTGAAAATTTGACTATTTTTGATTTTTCTGAATCTTGGCATACAAGTAGTATGGACAAAATAAAAAATACTTCTTATTTTACAATTTTTTTAAAGTGTATAGTTTGAGCATAGGGAGCACCCCCACATGCATGAAAAATGAAACTTCTGCCAATCCGATATAACTTTGAAATTAAATTGCTCAAGAACGGCCATACCGATTTCATCAAACTTTCTTTTGTTTGATAGATGATTAGTTAGCCGTTTGAAAAAAAATTAATTAATTGTTTTTGTAATTAATTTTCAAATAAAACTATTAAAAAAACTTTTTTAAAGATAACGCTAGGTTTAAAGATCAATTGGAATTTAATTAATTTTTTTTCTGAAAAAAGTCCAACTTTACTCTAAAATATATCAAATTTACAAAAAAGCTTTAATTTTTGTTCTTGAGATATTTAAGTTTAAAGATTTTTAGTCCGCCTAAAATTCTAATAGTTCATTATTTCTTCGAACAATTTTCATCAACAAAAAATTTTAACCTCTGAAGTTCGAAAAAATGATGAAAAATTCGAGTTTTAATTGGACCAAAAACCTTTAAAATTAAATATCTCAAGAACACAAATTAACACCATTACCATTAACATTAACCATTAACATTAACTCTTTGTAAATTTGATATATTTTAAAGTAAGGATAGAAATAAATTTAAAAAAAAAAGTTAAAATTTAATTGAATTAAAAATTTTTTGTTAATTGAAGTTGTTTGAAAAAATTATGAAAAATTAGAATTTTTAGTTAGACTAAAATCTTTAAAATTAAATATCTCAAGAACACAAATTAACGTCTCTTTGTAAATTTGGACTATTTTAGAGTAAGGATAGAACAATTTTCAGAAAAAAAAATTAATTAAATTCCAATCGATCTTCGACCATAGCGCCATCTTTAAAAAAGTTTTTTTAATATTTTTATTTAAAAATTAATTACAAGAACAATTAATTAATTTTTTTTCAAACGACTAACTAATTATCTATCAATCAAAAAAATGTTTGTTGAAATCGGTATAGCCGTTCTTGAGCAATTTAATTTCAAAGTTTCATCAGATTGGCAGAGTTTTCATTTTTCATGCATGTTGGGGTACCCCTTTGCTCAAACTCGGCACTTTTAAAAAAGGTAAAATAAGAAGTATTTTTTATTTTGTCCATACTACTTATATGCCAAGTTTCAGAAAAATCAAAAATGGTCAAGTTCAAATCTCGACTTTTTCACCTGCGTAGATCCCGTTTTTCATCATGTGAATCTGAATGGATTCAGCCCTAATCTAGGTTATGGGTGTGATCGCAGTATATAAATTTGTATCATCGCACGTGAAAATAGCCGCCAAGAGATGGCGTAAAAAACAAACATTCTTCGACATAAACTAAAACTTATTGATTCTATATCCTTTTACCACTATTATTCAAATATTATTTAATGAATTTGAATAAAATAACAAAAAATTACCATAAATAGTTTTCTATTAACTTTTCGAAAACCCTTTTCACTCCACACAAAAAAGGATGCAAAATAAAAACAGATACAAGAAAGAACATAAATTTATAAAGATTCCTGCTTAATATTACAAAAAAAACTTTATGGAAATATTTTGATTGAATAAATTTCTTATTATACTTGACTAGATTTGTTTTATCTTGTTTATGTTTGCTTTTACCTAAATCTTACCTGGGTATTTGAATTTTAATGAAGTTTTTTGGGGAAGGAATGGTTTGATAAGAGACAATTTTTAAGGAAGAAAAAGCTTCGTGTGTTCATGGTATTTCCTACTGGCAAGTGTTACACTAAAACAACATGGAAATTATGTTAAGCGAGGCGTTTATTATTTTGTAAATTCGATGATTTATGTTTTTTGATCTTTATGATAAGTAAGGTAATATCATTTGGTAACGACTTTGGCAAGTTATGAAAATTTTACTTGACTTTTGAGACAAATATACAAATATCTTGAGACAAATATCTTGTTCATGCCATCAACTAGGTTCCAGATTCTTTAGAAATTTATAAAATGAATTTTGAAACCTAAACTAATGTTGGTCTAATTAAGGATCTGTTAGAATCAACCATACTCTTGCAAACTGAGAAAATTGATGATTTAGACGACGTCAATCCTCAAATAAGTAATTGGCAATCGCAATAATTCTCAAACGCAATGGTTTTATCACTCAATGGATCTGAAACGCAATGGCTTTATAACACGATGTTGCAAATCCTTCATAAAGAATGGTTTGATACAAATCATTTGCTGAACATAAGAACTGATCCTTGAATCAATAGCAAATGACCTTAATCCTGACCACATTATCTTAAACCTTAAACCAACCTTAAACCTCAAGTTCAATAATGCCGACAATATCCATCTAAAACGGTACAATTTTTTGTTTACACAATTTATTAGAATGTATTTCACTTTTCGCTTAAAACTATTATTCAAATAAATTATCAGCAACAATAAGTTTATAAAGTTTATTTAGTCGCAATGAATTTGGAACGATTCAACAAATAAACACACAATTCCATTATAAATATTCCTATCTGCGAGAAAGTTAAACAGACAAAAAAGGTTACATCTGTTAGTTAAATACAAAATAAAACAAGCTTATAACAAATATTACAAATCACTTTACATAGATCTGACTTTTCTAGTTTAGCAAAATGAGGTGAAAAATAATTCATACCTCTCTAGCTTTAGTAAATAATCAGAACAAACCTATTGCGACTGTAATCTCTTCAATTCAAATTGATTCTTAAGCGTTTTTAGGGAAATAGTTTCTAGCATAGCTAAAATAGCATTTAAATATCCTCACTGGTAAGCATAAAGCATAAGAATGGGAACATGAATGCATGTTAATACATTTTTTGATCACCTCACAAAAGGGAGAATTGCATAGAAACTCATGGCAGAATCACCTAGAAATCGTATATAGAAACCAAAAGAAGACTTATTCTTCCTCTGCAAGTTCAAAAAGGTAAAACTACAACAAAACTATGACTAACGTCGCAAAACTGCAATGCTTTTGCAAACTCTTTTCACATTGTCCATATGTCTTCCAATAATCTAGTGTCTATCGTTGAAAATGATGTAAATAGAAACTGTCGAGAACTGTTAATCAATAACCACGATATGGAATATATTGTGCAAATTATAAAAACATCCTTACAAAACCTCTAGCATAGACAACACTACTAATATCTTACTAAAGCAGTGGTCAGTTTTTAAATTTCTTTTGGTTTTTCGTAACATGGAAAATAGCAAAACTTACTGACATCCAAAGCAGGCTTTGCTGGAATCTGAAATACGGCCAAGCACTAGCCCACTAATGGTACGTGGCTTTTGTGATTGGGCCAGTACTGGAACCATTTATTGACCGATCTATGGTTTACAAAAAAAACTGGTTGAAATTCACTGGAGTAAAATCCATTTTAGAGATATGTACCTAATAGTTATCGATATTATCGCTTCTCGGCTGAAAGACTATGATATTGATTAGGCTTTAAGTGAGCATAAATTTAAAATTTTTTTTTATTAAATATTCAAATTTTATTTTAAAGTATTAAATTATGTTATATTAAATTTATTTAAATTTGCCTATGATAACAGTTTATATTTTATATTAATGGCTTGGTGGCCAATACTCGGTCATTGCTGCAATACTGGTCATCATTATTGGTCCGTTGTTGGTGTAGCTGTATTATCTTGTGTGAGCAATAATAATAGCCCAGACATAGCTGTCAGTACTTGACCATTACTGCGTTACTGGTCACCATTAATGGACCATTACTGTACCAGTTGTTCAACATTGTATAGGATACCCAAACAAAATAGAGATCCTAATACACCCGATCCCAAACACTATAGACGTTTAAGTCTCCTGAGTTTTATTAGTAAAATTTTTGAAAAACTTATAAAGATCAGATTACAAAAATTTGTAGAATACAATACAACTAATTCTGTTATTACGCGATATACAGGGTAGGCATGGTATAGAACACCATAGGGTTTAAAAATTTAATAACTTTTTCGTTTATATATTTTTTTTTTCAGAAAATAATAATTTTCAGTTAAGCGAATAATTTCTACTGCCAGAAATTCGGAAACTAAGTGGCCAGCGCGTTCGCTAGATTTGTCAACACCCGACTATTTTCTTAGGGGTTATTTGAAGGAGCGAGTAATGTTGCAGAAAATTCGAGCGCTACAGTCACAAGTTTTGAAAGATGTTATGGAAAAGGCTCTAAAGCGAGCCCATATTTTAAGTGACATTATTTTCCATACATAGTGTAAAATAATTTCCATTTTGTATATTTTATAATCTGAAAAAAAAAAAAAATATATATATATAAACGAAAAAGTTATTAAATTTTTAAATCCCATGGTGACTTTTGGCCCACCCAATTTCGCAAAAAACTCGCGTAAAATATGCGTAAAACAATACACGGTTTCTATGTAAAAGCGATAAATTGGTTTTTTAATTGAAATTAAGCTTAAATAATAACGTTAGAATGTAAGAATTTATCGTGTTACGGAAATTACATTATCGTCTATGTAAAAAATAGATAATTAAAAATTATATGATTATTAATTCATTGGACGAAATAATATAAAATTGTTTTTATTCGTTGTAGTCCAAAAAAATGTTTTAATTTCTTATAAATTATTAATTTTTATTTTATTGTGACGACGCGTTTCTGCTTTACTCCAAAGCTATCTTCAGGTCCAACAAAATAAAATACTAACATAACAAAAAATAACAAAAAATGGAAAATTATATAATTTAAAAATATTTTGAAAAAAACTTACAAAAATGAAAACACTGTTTCAAAAAAGAAAAACTGAGAATGAAAATTCACATATATTTTTTAAAAAATTCTAAAAAAACCAACAAACAGACTGAAACTTTAACTTCTATCTTTTCAATTATAAAAATTAAACAAAAACTGATACAAACTGAAATTTAAATCAAAGCTAGGTAGGAATCAAATATTTAAATGAAAGATAAGTAAACGTTGTCAAAATAGGTGTGATCCGATTGTATATTCATATTATTTTGGAATTTTTTAATATAAATAGCTTCAGAAATTTTGCGCTTGGTAGTATTTGACTCAAAATTTAAAATCTCAGGATTATCCCAATCAATTTTATCAAATTTGTTTCCCTTCCTTATACTAAAGTTTTGTTTGAGAACTTAAATCGCGTTTTGCATGGCTATAATATTAAAGCTGTTGGTAAACCATGCAATACTCTACGAAAGCGTATTTTCACACCTCTTAAAGATCCTGTTCCCAAACAATATTTCTCTAATTTAGTTTACAAAGTTAATTGTGCTGAACTTAATTGTGGTCTAACATATATTGGTGAAACTAAACAATATCTTGTTTCTAGACTGAAGGATCATAAGTATCATATTACTAAGGGTAACAAGTCACACAGTGCTTTGTGTGATCATGCTGTTTCCAGTAATCATAAAATTGATTGGGATAATCCTGAGATTTTAAATTTTGAGTCAAATACTACCAAGCGCAAAATTTCTGAAGCTATTTATATTAAAAAATTCCAAAATAATATGAATATACAATCGGATCACACCTATTTTGACAACGTTTACTTATCTTTCATTTAAATATTTGATTCCTACCTAGCTTTGATTTAAATTTCAGTTTGTATCAGTTTTTGTTTAATTTTTATAATTGAAAAGATAGAAGTTAAAGTTTCAGTCTGTTTGTTGGTTTTTTTAGAATTTTTTAAAAAATATATGTGAATTTTCATTCTCAGTTTTTCTTTTTTGAAACAGTGTTTTCATTTTTGTAAGTTTTTTTCAAAATATTTTTAAATTATATAATTTTCCATTTTTTGTTATTTTTTGTTATGTTAGTATTTTATTTTGTTGGACCTGAAGATAGCTTTGGAGTAAAGCAGAAACGCGTCGTCACAATAAAATAAAAATGAATAATTTATAAGAAATTAAAACATTTTTTTGGACTACAACGAATAAAAACAATTTTAAATTAAAAATTAATATATTGTATTAAGACTTTGGAGTATATATATTGTAAATATAGAGATATTATAACTAAAAAGTTGTATGAAGTGAGACGAAGAAAATGATTAAGGCACATCTGTCATATTAAATTGCTCTTTTCTCCATTTTGATTTGTTTTTCAATGTTTATATTTATTGCCACAAATTTTTTTATTAAATTATAAATTAAAAACGATTCTAAATGTAAAATTCTAAAACATATTTAAAGTTTTCTAGATAGTTGTGCTAATTTTTATAAAATGAATGGAAATAATTTTGAGAGTAATTTAAATATACTGTGTTATTTCCAGTGATTACTTAACTAGTGAATATTTTGTAATGGGTAAATAATATTTTCTAACGAACGAACAAATATTTAAGTTATGTTAATATTCTCAAAGTATATTATGCAAATTTGCTCTCAACCTTTTTTCATTCATTGATAAAATATCAAAAATTATATATTCGGTTATAATAAAAACCAAACTGTCAATTTTTTAAATTTCTTTTTATACAGTGGTAGGAAGGGAGAAACTATTTTTTTTTGTGGTAGGGATTTTTTTCTTGTAGATTAAAAAAATTCGCAATAGTTGTAGAATTTTGCATCAAATGAAAAAGTTACATATGTCTATGGGAAGAAATTTTGTTTGGTCAGATAGTAAACAAAAAAACGATTTAAATGATGTGGATGCACGCTATATATTATTTGTGATGATTGGTTGATTTAAACCAAAATGTCACATTAATATTCAACGAGTACGATTGTATTTTGCACTAGTGCCCAACAAATATAATACGTTTTATCTTAATATTTAAACAATAATCAAGCATCCTACATTAAATTACTCAAGCTTGTATCGTAAGTTACAATTTTTAGCTTAACCGTAGTATACTATAATTAAAACAATGGCAAAAATAATAATAAATAATAAAACAACTTAGATTTTATTCATCAATAAAATCTAAGATATTGAGTACTTTTTTTTATACTTGTAGTATTTGTATCATCTAATGTAAAAAAAGGTTGTACGTACATTAGTTGTAAAAATTTCTGTTTTGAATTATTGTTTTGAATTAAACAATCACCTGTGGCTTTGGAGCAACAAGTTCCTTTATATTGATTTATTGTTAATGTTCAACAATCGCTTGTGATTCTGACGCAACGGTTATTATTATATTGATTTATTACTGATATTCGCCAGTGCCTTCGAGGCAACGAAATTTATGGTATTTTGCATTATTGATAAAATTATTTTGACTAGGAGGGCCCGGCGTGCTTCGCTACGCTTATAAATAAAGTTTTTGCGTAGACATTTTGTTGACGTAGAAGCAATGATTTCAAAAAGTGGTAATGAGAAATGCTACCATATAATTTTTAATTTTTCTTTTTAAATATATGAATGAAAAATAATCAGAACTCTAGCTGATCAGTTCGGATATATGAAAAATTAGCGAAGCTTACTTGAAAACTTATTTGATCGCTAATTTTTCATATGCTAATTTTTCATACGAAGCTTACTTGAAAACTTATTTGATCGCTAATAAGATAAATGAATATAAAATAAATATAAAAATTTTCGTTTTTGTTATTCGTTGTTCGGTTCGATAGCTAATATATAAAAAAGAAAAATTTTAAAGCATTGTTTTAAAGCAAAAAGAAAGATGTATGTAAACTTATAATGCATATGTATAGAAAAAGTTTTCCGTATATAATAACTTTTTTATTTATGATCCGATTTGTTTGAATCCGGATCCGACTATAGGTTACACTAATATCAGTTAGCTGTGAAAATTTCAAATGAATCCATCTGCGAATAAAAAAGCCTAATGCTCCACAAAGTTTTAATCTAGCGTATTAATATATAAGATTCAACAATGGCAGACATATTTATTCGCAACGATCTTCATATTGTATTGCTTTATTGATGTTATTAATTACATTTAACAACCGCCTGAACCGAAGGCGCAACGATTGGTTGTTTTATTATATTATTAGAGTTAGCATGGTATCTTCGGATATTTAGAGACGTTGATCTATATTGGTTAACACTAAACATGCCTAACATAGAATTAAAAAAAAAAAAATTATTTAGTTCATTATGATTAGCTAGATTACAGAGGCATTAAGAGTTGAAACAACGATCATTAATGGGGTCAGTGAACATTTTAATTTTCATAATGTAATAATCGTAAAAGAAGTGGTGTGTCTTGGAAAGTCTTGGTTCCTCCGACTTTTGGGGTTGTCAGAGTCCCTGTTTCTTTGTTTAGTTGAATCTGTTCTCTTGTGAAGCTTTTGTGTGCAATTTATCATTGTCCTACGTTGAGGAAAGGCATATTCGAATTCACAGACTTGGCTATTCGGAAATTAAAAATCTTATGGCACGCAATTTCGAATTAATGTGATTCCACTATTAGGGACGCACCGTGTTTATAACAAGGTCTACCGTAATGGTCAGTTCTAGCACTCTTGCTGTGGTAAATTTCAAGTTCATAGCAGTTCTATTTGTGAGAAAATTCAATTATAAAGAAATTGGGAATCTCTTTATAAGGGTTCCGTTGCTACTTTTTTAAAGTACAGAATCCTAAGAAAGTCAATTTTTTTGAACCCTTGTCAAATTTTAAATAATTTTGGTAATTTTCTGTTGAACTGTTTTTTACTTATTCTGTCCTTAATAATATCAGTAATGTTTTAGTTTTGTATTTAAAGTCAAAAATAAAATACTATAGATGAAGCATTGTCAACTACGATGCCTAACCAGTTATAAACAAAATTTCAGTTATAAATGAAATATATTTTACAAAAATTGCAGTGTGAAGTTGGATTGTAACATCCGAACTGTGGACTGCGAAATTTATTATTAACTAATCAGAATAGGGAATTTTTTATTCACCACAAAATTCTTATTATTGATTGGTTGGTATGTTAAAACCCAGCTTAAGACTGCTACAAAATACTACAATCATTTTGTATGAATTTAAATTGTCATACTCGAGTAATTTGTGTGTCCCACCCAGCCTTCCCCACTCGTTGGGAAAAATACAACTTTAAAACTTGATCAAAATAATGAAAAATTTACTCCTTTTGTTTAATTTTTTTAAGAAAGATCATCATTAAGTTCATTGAAGAAATAAGTAGTCATACTATCAATTTTTTTTAATGTAATTTTGCATATAGGTTAAAAAAGCAAGAGAATTTTTATAAAGGAAAGAAATTTAACAACGACAACAAAAAACATAAAATGATGTTAAGTTCCACTTATATTTTCCTGACGATGAGACAGATAGACAGATATAAAATGAAAATCTGATAAGATAAAAGAAAATTGTTAACATTTTAACATTTTTTTTATAACAAAAGCATTTTAAATTGTTGAATATAACATTTTTATTACATATATTATACTTATGTATATGGTTTGCTTAAAATACTATACATTGTATATGTTTTTGTTTATATGTACCAAACGAAATATGTGCTATTGTAATAACCGATTTATTTTATTTTGACAGTTGACACCATATGAGAGAGAAATCTACGAATGTTTCTCCATTTCTTGGAATCCAGCTGTTCTGTAACTGTTTTTGAAAGCTTCTTTCAAATGTGTCATTTCTTGCCTCCATAAATTTCAATTTATAAATGTAATAAATTTATGTTGCATATGTATATACATTGTTCATATATTATAAATTAAATTTACATAAAATGCTAGTAATAATATTTTATTTTTGTTAAAATTTAAGATTTGAATCTTTAAAAGCCTACAGAAAATTATGTACAGCTATTTGATTTTCATGCTTCAGATACCATGTTTTAGGTAGATTTCATAGAAAAATCTATCTATTGCAATGTGCGTCATCTCGGCATTTCGGAAAAAAATGTTGGTGCCAAACAACTATATACAGGGTGAGTTTTTAAAAAAATGCCAGGCTTTAATCTCGAGAGCCATGCTAGATGAAAAAAAAATAACCCAAGGTAATATTTGTTAAGGGTCGAGGGGGACGTCTAGTGGTAATATTGAATGACAATGAAACTCATAAGTATTGGAGATATATGCTAAAGTAGGGTTTTTTTAAAATTAGAACCCATATATTTAAGGGTCTTTTTAAATTAAGTAATTCAAACTACACACTTTTTGCTTACAAAATTTTTTTGTAAAGTGTACGATTTTGTAGATATGATGCAACTTGATTTGCACTAAAGCAAACGTGTCTTCGCTAAGTTCTTCAGTAAAAAAATCAAATTTCAATAAATTAAAAAAAACAACGAAAATCAATTTCACGCAGTAGACCACGATGCAATAATATTTAAATTAATGAATGATTTTCATTTTTTTTTAATTTATCGAGATTTTATTTTGATAAAAAAAGCGTCCCAACAACAACCTGCTGGTGTTCGTCGAAGAGAAAGGCCTAGGCAACGCTGGCGTGATGACATCATCCAAGAACTTCGTGATTTAGGATGTTGAAACTGGGGTCAACTGGTCATGGAACGAGATGATTGGAAGCTGATTGCACGAGATGATTGCACAGATGGCAATATTCCTCCATGGGATTTAAATGCCAGAGAGAGAGAGGTGTTGTAGGTGTAACGTAGTGAGAACGTTAATTTGCTCCTTGGTGGATTCAATATGATATTAAAAGTTGTTTTAACCAAATTAAATAAAACTGTTCCGAAATTGCATTGTTAAAGGTGTTTCTGTTAATGTATTTAATTTGGCTTGATAATTTTTTTGAATTATTCTGTTTCTACTGAAATTATTTTTGTAAACTAATCTGACACATCTAATTCTATTTGTACACAAAACTGTCTGACCTCGAAATCTACCTATTTCTTGCGGATATACGTGCCGCTTGGACTTTTTTTCTGATTTAGTGTTTGTTTCTTTTCTTGTAAATTGTTATGCAAATGAGCTGAATTATTAGCTATGTATGGTTCATATTTAGACTTAGCAGCAGCGATTTCTAAATGTAAAACAGTGTTTTTTTTCCAAAAAATTAAATGCTGTTTTAATTTTAAAGATGAATACACAACAATTTGATGAATACACAACAAAATGATTGCTTACTTCCTAAGAAAACTTTGAGAATCGTCTGTCGCGCTTACAAGAATTAAAACAACTAGGAGGGCCCGGCGTGCTTCGCTACGCTTATAAATAAAGTTTTTGCGCAGGCATTTTGTTGACGTAGAAGCAATGATTTAAAAAAGTGGTAATGAGAAATGCTAGCATATAATTTTTAATTTTTCTTTTTAAATATGTGAATGAAAAATAATCAGAACTCTAGCTGATCAGTTCAGATATATGAAAAATTAGCGATCAAATAAGTTTTCAAGTAAGCTTATTTGATCTCTTACTTATTTGATCGCTAATTTTTCATATATCCGAACTGATCAGCTAGAGTTCTGATTATTTTTCATTCATATATTTAAAAAGAAAAATTAAAAATTATATGCTAGCATTTCTCATTACCACTTTTTGAAATCACTGCTTCTACGTCAACAAAATGTCTACGTAAAAACTTTATTTATAAGCGTAGCGAAGCACGCTGGGCCCTCCTAGTAATAATATAATCTAGTAAATTATTACACTGCACCGGTAAAATGGATATGATTAAAAAAAATCTATAAACAAAACATTCTGCCACCACGATTTTTGCACGGAATTTCATGCATACAATCCCAAAGAAATGGATAAATTAAAATATAAAAAAAAAAAATAAACTTTTAAGTTTTAAATTTCATTTCGTTTCGTTTGTTGTTGCGTGTTTTTTTTAAATACGAATATAAGGTGTTCTTAAAGTAAATCAATATGATTTTTGGACGTATAAGGAAATATTTTATTCAAACATATTAGGCTTTTAAATTTATATGTAATATTTATTATTTCTTTTATTTGTTTTGAGAAATGAGAATATAAATATGCAAATTGTACTTTACCCAGTAGAATATTTTTACTTGTATGTAAACTTATAATGTATGTATATATATAAATATATAAAGTTTTTCGTTTTTCTGAAAAAAAAATTATATACTTGGGCAATTCCATCTGATATTGTATGCGGGAGGCCGTTAAATTTAAAAATACATTTTAATTCTTCAATAACTTTTTTATTTATGATCCGAAAAATTCCAAAAATCTTTAAAATCTAAGTTACACTAATATCGGTTAGCAGTAAAAATTTGAAATGAATCAAAATTCGAATAAAAAACCCTTAGACTGTACAATGTTTTTTTAGCGTATTAATATATAAGATTGTGATACCTCACCACGTACCTCCTGCTCTAACAATTGAACTAAACACATTTTCTGAGTATTTTGTAGAAGTATTTTACTGAGTATTTTGCTGAGTATTTTGTATCAACAAATTGTTAAAGTTTTCACTATAGGTTGCTACAGAAAATGAACACCGTTTTTTTCGTGAGTGAACATTTGATCACGAGACGCGGTAGCGTTGAGTAGAGCAATTTCACGAAACGAAAAAGGTTTTCATTTATGCTATTTTTTCTACGATATAAATGATATTTATTATAAATTTTTACATCAGTAAACAACAACATAACATTCAAAATTCATATTGTGTTACTAGTTTCGATATCATCTACAGTCAACTTAATAATATTGGTGTACGGTCTATTTCTATTTATACTTAAAACAATTGACAGCAATATTTAAACAATAGAATAAACTAATTAGTGGGCGTCCACAATACAAACAAATATATTAAATGGTTGTAAACTTTTAGAAAAAATTTATAAAAATATTAACTATTTGGTTATTTACTTGAAAATATGATGCAGCTTTCTTATGTTTGTTGAATCTAGTATAAAACCCTCTCGCTGTTTGTCCAATACATATTTATGGGCCATCCAAATATTATATCTTGTAAACACCTGATTTATTATTTTTTTCTTTTGTGTTTTGACGGTTTGGTCTTATTAATTCGATATCGTGTTACCGGAAAACATATTATAGTTTATTAGTAACTTTGGAGTAAAAATAAATATTGATTTTTATTTTCTGTTGACTGGAAACTGGTGTGAATATTGTCTGTTTAAATTGTTTTGTTTTTGCCTCTTTTGCCTGTTTTTTAATAGTTTTCTTTGTGTTTTTGTATCTATAACAATTTCATTGTATGTTGCATGATTGAAGCATAAAATCTATAAAACACAAATTATGTATAGACTCCTGAAAGTCTAATTCGGTCCCATTTCGTCCATCACCGTTATCATGAGATGACCGCATTCTAACCATTTTTATAAAACCAACATTTAGATTGCTCCAAAAATGAAGATCGAATGTCGTAAAAAAAATTTGATATATGTAACAAGCTAAAAAGTCAATCTAAAATAGATCCATGTATGAGACGTCACAATTTCAAATAGTACTATAGAATCATATAATGGTAGTTCGATCGAAAAAATTTAGCCTGAAAACTAAATATCCTAGATGAAGTTTTTACTACGAAATAGTCATCCCCTCAGTGACGGAACTGATAGCATGTCTGCCAATGTATTCGTATATGGCACTGAAGAGGAAGGTTTGAATTTAACGGAAACACGTAAAATGAGAAAGGAGTTTTATTTGAAAAGTTTACAACTATACCTTTGAATTGAAAAAAATCAAATTGCTTCCTTACTTAATTGAGTTTAATTGCTCTCAAAATTTACAATGCATTAAAATAATCTGAAGCACACATTTTTCCCGTGTCGTGGCTCAAAATAATTTCCTTTATTGAGGATCTTGAAATGAGCATCATTTTGCCATCGTTATATAATATACTATTGCCTAATATTTTTGTCTATTTTTGGGTTAAATCGATTGAAAACTCAAGTAAATCCTAAAAAACTTTGTATACTTACGAGAATTATTTTTACGAAAGTTAGAGCAAAAGACTGATTTATATTATTATATTGCTATTATTCAACATAGTTTAGGCATATGATGTGGCGGTGGTGACGGTCTTGGTTCTTCCAGCTTTTGGGATCGTCAGAGTCCTTAATTTTTGCTAATTTGAGTCCGTCTTCTTTTGAAACTTTTGCGTGCCATTCATTTGTGAGAAATACGAACTCACAGAGTGAGATTTGTTGAAATCCTTTCAAGACTCGCAACTTCTCGGATGTTCCTGATTATGATTCCAGCATCAGAAACGCACTGTTGTTCATTATTATGACCAATTAACTGTTTTTCTAAATAAAAATGTCCCAATTTCTTAAAAAATCAACAAACTCTTCGATTTGGTTTATAAAATTTGTTTCTTTTGGATAAATTAGAGTAAAAAAACCATTTAAACGATTTCCTTTTTCCAATACAATTGATGTTATCTTTTCGTTCTTGAAGTGATTAAATTTCAAAAAATTTCATTTAAAATAAAAATTGATTAGATTTTACATTAAGTTTTTTCTTACCGTTTAGCATCTTAGCTCGTAAGTGAGTGCTTGATGTAAAAAGAATGAGATAAAAGTAAATTCCATTAGAAATTTTAAACGTTATTCTTGCAGAAATTTAAAAAAAAAATTAATAAGAAAAACAGAAAGAAAAAAAATTAGGAAAATTGTTGAAATACTTTGTGAAATTAATCTTGAAGACAACTTTATTTAAGAGAATTAAGGAATTTAACAAAGATATGATGTTGGTTGAAGTGGATTATTCATAATTGGTACAACTGTGAATAAAAGATATATTTATAAGGGAATTTTTGTGGGTTTATGGAAATATACATCAAGATTTGGATTTTTGAATGAGACTGTGGAAGCTATTATTATTATAGAACGACATGCCTAAACTTTTACATATAATTCTGAAGTTAAAGTTGCCAGACGAATTTAGAGTTCAATTTGGCGTACCCAACATAATTAAATTATAAACATATTTGCTAGTTTGCACAACTGGGATTTTAAGTTTGTTCAAATTGAGAATTATACTTCAACTTCGATTATTAGTTCCAACTAATGAGTGGTTCTGAATAAGTGGATTTTACCAATATTTCTGTCTCTCCCGTTTGTCTTTTTTCCAGATATTTTTTTGATGTGCTGGCAGAATTTAAGCAAAATTGATTAAAGTTTCAGTCATCGATGATGAAACTGATAATGTAACAGTTATTCAATTTTCATTTAACTTGATTATTTTTTTATAAGGTTGTTATATTTTTTTTCTAATATTGGTAGGCATAAGAAGCCATTCATGGATCTTCACCTTCTAACATTACAGATGGTCATTGGTCATATATATGGTCGATCGACCGATTTGTGTTAGCCTCCTCTTCTTTTCGAAAGGGTTTTGGAGTGCGGATGAGTGGTTACCTCTGTGGCCTCACCTTAGGTATTCCCCAGTTGGTGCCATATTCCTCAACTACAACGACTCAGAATTTTCTTTAATTGCAATAGTAACTATGGCCATGGAGCTAATGAGACGTTTGTGGTCGAGAGAGTTCGCCAGAAACAGCATAAGATAACCTAGGTTGGCTATATTTATTTTAGTAAGAGGATATATAACTGGTTTGTAAAAATGGTGAAGGTCAGGCAATGGTTCAAGAGGTGAGTCGTGGGGAAATCTGGTCTGTAGAATAGGATATACGGAGCAAAGCTAAATCAGATCTTACGTTCCATTGTTGAAGTATTGTTGAAGTATAAATCATATTAACTTTTAATTTCAAGTGAATCTGGATTTCGAGGTTTCCTGTCTTTTAAATAATTTAATAAGTAATTAATAATCTTTTTCTAAATAAAATGTATCTTGATATAATTAATAAAAATATTATAATAATAATATAATAAAAATAATATAATAATGTTTTTTGATAAATTTTAATCTTAGTATAATTATATTTTTTTTTATTAGATAGAATTAAGTTCTTAATGTAGTTAATTGGATAATTAGATTTAATAATTTAATTTTTTTTTCTATTAGATTTAATGTAATTCAAGTTGATTGATCAGATGACCTACCTATGTGTCCTTGAATTATTTTGTTAAGTATAGTTAAAATATTACTAAAGTATTTTAAATATTATTGAAGTAATAATATCAGTTTTCAGTTTTTTTTCTGAAATAATAATTATTTGATGTTTCTGTCAATAAATAACATTGTGTGAGTTAATACATTTTATATATAAAAATTGTTGTATGCTCATATAATTGTAAGGTGATTAATTCGTTACGTCACACATTCATTTTTCTTACTTGTATCAATAATAAAAACTAGGTCATGCAAGTATTATGAAAGAATGTATGAGCTTTCGTCGAAATGAATTACGGTTAATCAATATTTATTTTTTGATTTTCGTGTTATGGATTGATATTTTTTGTTGTATTGTAAATTTAAGATTATATTGTTGTACTGAGCGTAGGAGTGACCAAAGCATATAACAAAGAGAAACAAAAGATAGAAAATTCTAGCTACAAATTCGATTAAATTGTGTGATCGCATGATTATGTAAATTTCAATTAAATAGATACACATTGTGACTACGAGGATGAAAATTTTATTTGGAGTCACGTCTTTTCTTTCTTCTTTTTCTAATCGTTTATTCTATTCATAAATTTTTTTTATTATTGACTCATGCAAATTGACTTTAGTTGTTTTTTTAAGTCTGTTATATGTTTTGTTATTCCTGAATTTTTGTTGATGTATATATGTTTATAGGGTTGTTTTATAAGAGATATCTCCGGTTAAGATTCGCTTAAGTACAGATCTGGTTATGTATTCATATTTCATTTATTTGTGTGCATAAACGTTCACTGTTATATAATGACTTTATACAGTTCTTTATAGAAATATTTACAGGTTTAGTACTGGTTAAGTCTCAAAATCAAGCACCTCTGCGGTTGAAGAGAGAAACGGAATAATAAAATCCACAGCAAGGGAAAACCAATGAAAGGAAAGCCCTGTAACTGTTTCAGTTCAAAGGAACCGCATAGATTTGTGTAGTGATCTACTCAGCCTAATCACAATAACGAAAGGTTATTCAAGAGAGTCACTCACGAAAGTCACTCACGAAAGTGTTGAGTCATGTCGCTGAACTTGAAGCTAGTCAAGACAACAATAACTATATGAAATCCGAAATTCAGAAAGTTTCTGACGAAATCATTATATATAGTCTAAAACAAGCACCAACATGTTACCTAAAACTTATAATGAACTTAATAGTAATGAAACAAAAAAGTCAGAATAAGAATCCAAAAGAAAAAAAATGCAAAAAAAAATCTCGTACGATGGTCGTAGACGTTATTACGCTACGTAAACATGATGATAATGATGGTGAAAGAGAAGAAGGTTGTCCAGGACTGCATATACGAGAACAAAATGAAAAAACAACTCAAACCGCTACTAAACAAAGAAAGCCAAAAAGAAAGGCATATTTCCAAACTTTTCATCTGAAAAGCAAGGATATCGAATTAATAATATTTCTTTTTTCTTTTGTAATGATTTTAATTTTTAAACATGGACCATGGTAAACAGTAAAAAAAGAATGAAAAAAACTATTGTAATTATTTTTTTATATTAGTTAAAATTATATTAGAGTTTTATTTTATAAATTTAGTTATTTAGTCCGGTCAATTTAGACCAAAATATGAGAGTGAAGTTACATAAAGTCCCAACAAGCTGAATTTCAGTGAAATTGTTCAAAACATAATTATAAACAATGTCTAGAAGTTCCCCATCATTCCCGTGTATGGAAAAAAATTTATTCAAGGTCAAAGGTCAAAAAAATGAGTTTTTCGCGATTTTCAGCAAAACGGTAAGTTTTATCATAAAAGTACCTCAGACAAAAATTGTAGATCATAAAATTATCTATAAAAAATGTATCAATACTTTTTTTCTTACGAGCCACCGTTTCTGAGATATAACGATTCAAAAAGTTATAAAAGTTGTTATCGTCATAATATGCATGAGTACGCCACGTATATACATCTAGAGTTGTTATATTTTATATAATATATATAAAACTAACGGTAAAATGAAATCAACTAACTGAGATGAGAAAAAATAAATATAAAAAAGAAATTAAATTTTGAAGTTTCGTTTTTGATGTTCGTTGTTCGATAGCTAATATATAAAAAATAAAATATAAAAAAATAAAATAAATTTTTAATTTCGTTTTTGTATGTATGCAAACTTATAATGCAAATGTATATAAAAAGTTTTTCGTATATAATAACTTTTTTATTTATGATCCGAAAAATCTCTAAAACCTAAGTTACAGTAATATCAGTTAGCACTAAAAATTTGAAATCAATCAAAATTCGAATAAAAAAGCCTTAGGCTCCACAAAATTTTTCGTTAGCGTATTAATATCAGGTAAAATAAAACCCAGTCCCTTAATTTTTAAGCCAGTGTAACTTCGCGTCACTCTATAGTGAAAACACGTGTTTATCCTAACCTATATTGTGCTGTTTTGAGTTTTATATTAAAAATGTCTGAATATTGTTTTATTTGTGCTAAACTTTTAACTGAAAGTGAAGTTGTTACTGTTGAACGTGGTATGAAGACATTAATTAATGCAAGTATCGAAAGAGCTGATGATTTTTCGGAATATCTCAAAAATCAAAAATCTGTGACAATACATGAAAATTGCCGTAAAAATTATACTCGAAAGTCTTCTATTGCTGCAGCTAATAAAAGACAGCGTGAAGAACAAGAAGCCAGTACATCCACAGCAAGTCCTCCTCGTACTAGATCACGTATCAGTGAATCAGCTTTTTGTTTCAAAGAACTATGCTTATTTTGTGACGAGAAATTAAATGAAGAGTATGAAAGAAAAAAATCCTCAGATTTTCGGCGTCGAATCAGCCAAGTAAGTACACTTCAATTTAAAGATTCAATTCTGGAAACAGCTCGGACTCGTGACGATGCTTTAGCAAAAGCTGTTCTTGCTCGAGTCGAATTTGAATATGATTTAGTTGCTGCTGAAGCTAAGTATCATCGAGATTGCTATGCTAATTTTTTAAAACCTTCCACTGGAGCTGTTGACTTTTTTGTATTACTCACTGCTCGATTGCCAACTGAAAAAACTATTTTTTTCTTAAAACCAGGAAAAGCTCAGCATCAATCAGATATATATTCATCAAAAAGTTTATTTACTTTTGTAAAGTGTCAAGATCATGTACTATTTTTACACGCAATAACTGGCTGTGATACGACATCTGCATTTTACAGGAGGGGTAAAACAGCAGTTTTCAAAATGTTTGAAAAACAAGATTTAGTTCAATGTGCTGAAGTTTTTTTTGAGTTGAAGAGTAATTCAACTCAACAAGAAGTTATTACCAACGGCATCCGCTTCTATGTACGGAGCTCTTAAAAAAACTACCTGTTTAGATAAGCATCGATATGCATGTTTCGTTAAAAATACTCAAAATAAAAAACAAGTTCAATTAGCTTGTCTTCCTCCAACCTCAGTTGCTGCTCACCAACATCTTTTTCGAGTATATTACAAAATTCAAGTGTGGCTTGGTTATCAGCTAGACCCTACAGACTGGGGTTGGAAGTTGGTCAACAATATATTAGAGCCGGTTCAAACTTTACTTCCACCTGCGCCGGAAAAACTGCTGAACACTATTTTTTGCAACTGCAAAAAGGGATGCAGTGCTAAATGTGGTTGCAAAAAAGTCGGACTGTTTTGTTCTTTGGCATGCACAAATTGTCAAGGCCGGTCGTGCTCTAATATTGAATCACAAACAATGGAGGATTCGTTTGACTCCGACGAAGTATCATGCGATACATCGCTATTGACGCAATTTACTTGCATCCAAAATGAAGATGAAGAAGAAGCAGGAGAAGAAGAACAAGAAGAAGATCAAAAGAAGAACAAGAATTTGGAACTTACGAATAAGACGAATGAACTTCAATACTTTTTTTTAATTTACATCGCTTTTATCTTTTCCAATCTTTGAAAATTTCCGTTATTTTGCAATAGTTTTACATTAAACAGGATCACAACTGACCCGTGGAGTAGGCCTACTGGAGAAACAACGTTAAAAAAAACGCGCTAAGTACACTACCTCATAGGTGGCGTGGAAACGTGTGCATATTATGACGATAACAACTTTTATAACTTTTTGAATCGTTATATCTCAGAAACGGTGGCTCGTAAGAAAAAAAGTATTGATACATTTTTTATAGATAATTTTATGATCTACAATTTTTGTCCAAGGTACTTTCATGATAAAACTTACCGTTTTGCTGAAAATCGCGAAAAACTCATTTTTTTGACCTTTGACCTTGCATACATTTTTTTCCATACACGGGAATGATGGGGAACTTCTAGACATTGTTTATAATTATGTTTTGAACAATTTCACTGAAATTCAGCTTGTTGGGACTTTATGTAACTTCGAATGTCTAAATTGACCGGACTAATTGTAATTATTGATTTATGTTTTTTGATGTTATGTATTGAAAAGTAGAAGAGAATAAATACAATTATTATTATTATTTCACCAATCAGCCAGGCAAAGTTTTGCATGAAAAACACAAGTAAACTACACGTCTGTATGATAACCAACCTTTAAAAATGAGATCAAGCGCATAAAACAACACAAATTAAATTAGCAGTTACACAAAAGTGACACGAGATGCTGGTCTGAAACTGAAGTTTGCACAAATAAATTTACAACCTTCCATGGTGACTGTACATGAAATGCGTTTATAAATCTGAGCACGTATGAACACGATGGTGAATAATTCGTAGATGCAACAACTAAAACAAAAATATTATAAAGCGTTTAAACAACTGACGAGTAAATAAGGGCTGGACCTCGATCCTCTTTCGACAAAGTAGTTACGGAAGTTGACAGCGAGGGTCCATAAATATGTAGAAAAGATTGCTAAATGACAACAGAAAAGCTTTTATAACGTAGACTACATGACATTTTCCCTTCAAACGGTAATTACTCTGGGGCACTTTAATCCAGGCTTAGTACGGCTAAGCACCTTAGTACTAGATGACGCTGAAGATTAACTCGAGCGTGTAGAAATCATAAGGATAGTGAACCTACATTATGACTCCCACGATGACTCGGACTTAACAACCAATGAAATAAAGGAAGCTGTAATTAGTTTGAAACGTGACAGAGCTCCTGGTTCTGATCAAATTGGAGTAATAGTTGTAGAACAGTCCTGGAAACAGAATTGATGTATTGCCAAAAAAACTGGCAAATTGGTTGCATTATTATTATTCCAAAAGCTGGTGATAGAGATTCCACAAATCCTGAATCAAACTGGCCAATCCCGAGATATTTTAGAACAAGCAAATGTCGTGGTAACCCTTAGCGATTAGTGGGTGATTATTTAAACGAACGTAAGGCAAAAATAATAGATAATCTAGGCTCAGCGGAGAAGATTATTACAAGACCCCTTGTCACCCCTTCAGGGTCTGTTCTTGATACATCTTTTTGGAATATATTCTTTAATCTTAATTCTAGTATGATTATCTGCATCTAAGAGGTTTTGTATAAGCTGTTGCTAAATTAATACATAACTGGTAACTTGAGAGCACATATTCAAGAACGTGGTCAAGTAGCATTAAATCAAATGACCATATAGTGTACACTGAATAAACTAAAAAGCGGTGCCAGAAACTGCTATGTGTCAGCTGAAATGTCAGAACGATCGAGTAGAACCACCAACCATTAAAGCAAACGGAGTCTCAAACGAAATGGTTAACACAAGCAAATACCTTGGTGTCAACTTGGATAAGAGACTTGGAGTATCAAGTCATAAATCGTACATACAACAAATCAGGGTCTCTCTTTTACAGTTTCTGAAAGTTATCACACGAATGGTGGGGTCGATTGATAGTTTAAGACACTACGCATCATATACAGGACTGAAATGGAATCAATCTTGATGTATTGCTACGGTGACCATTTTTTGGAAAGGAAAATACAGGACATTAATTAACTAAAATATTTTGCTAAAAAAAAATTAACCGCCCTCTGCTACCTAGCTCAAATAAAAGTGTGTTAAAAAATGTTGAAGCTCAAACATATCAAAATATCAGTTGCCGGACTAGACAATGGCAGACAAATTACCCTCGTGTTCTAAAGCAAATGTCCAACCCCCACAGTTAAAAAAAATTGTTGAAGCAAATTTACAAGATCGCGGGCAATCGATTTTCGGAGCTTGCCGGACGAAAAATCGGCCGATTTGAGGAAAATGGAAGAACAAAGCTTTCTAGTGTTTATCGGTTGTAATGGCTGGTCGGCAGATAGAAAAACATTTGTTTTTGCTGTTTGAGAATCGTTAAGACCTAAAACGTTGAAAAATGCCAAAAAGTGGGGCTATGATTTTGACATTTGGCTCGATATTGTAATACTTAGGAAACTTTGACAAATTTTAGGGAAATTTAGAGAAATTATTATTTTAAATGCATATTCGGGTAAAGTTTATGCAAAAAAAGGACATTTGCATATCAAACTAAGAAATAAGGGACATTGTACTGTCCTGTATTTGCAAAAAAATCTCAAGTGGCATCATGGCAAAAAACAGGACAGTCCTGTAAAATACAGGAGGGATGGTCACCGTATGTATGGCTCAATAATTAGTAATATGTTGCGTCAAATAAGCTGAGACTACAGAACCATTTCTGCAACACAGTCGCAGGTCATTGCGAGAACAAAACCTGTCCATCTTTCCAAAAGAGAAGGCAACCATTTGTTAACAAAATCTTAGTTCAGGAAATTAAAACAAAATAAAGTCGATAGTAAGAAGAAGGCTTTAAGCGGCGGTCAAATACTGCAGTTTATAACTGGACACGGCAAATTTAGAGAGTACCTGAAACGCGCCGGATTATTTGTAAATTGAAACTGCATAACAAGTGATGTAGATAAAACTGCATTGCAATGTGCTTCTGCACTATCCTGTGTATGAGTACCTAAGACCGAATAAACCCGAATTGATATTCTAAAGCAAAATATCCTAATGTAATTTATCTATATTGACAAATTCAAAACTTTTTCCATCATGTTTTTTTTATTCTGAATAAAAAATCAGGTCTAGCCTTGCTGGCTAATCAAGTCTAGACCACCTTAAGCTCAAAGGCAGCTAGACTGTAATCCTACAATCAACGTAGGCTAGGGATGGCTAGCGAGCAACTTTAATTTCTAGAGATTGAAGTAATCATGTTTTTACTTCTATAAGAAAGCTATTTATAAAGCTGAAAGATAAGTTGTCTCGGTTAATCGATGGTCTAGAACATGATATTTGCCACATGTCGGTAAAGAAAGACTCTCTAAAGCTTACGTCATTCGTGATTCATTTCGACTAGTTTATCCGCAATTTATCCGTAGTTTTTTAAAAAAAATTCCAATAACAAGTATTTGTATTACCAATAACAGGTTTTTATTGAAAAAAAAATAGTCTATCTATACATGAATAATGTGTTTGGATTTGTAATATCTCTAGAAGAAGAAATTGCACAAAGGTTTGGTGAAAATCAAACGACGTGAACTGTAGCTTATTGATGAAAAACGTAGAATATCTGTAGAAATAATTGAGGAAAGAAAGTTTATACTATTTTCATAGGCACGAGAAACTCTTTCAAGATTTCTGACACCAAATAACTATCAAACAACTTTAACAATTTCTTAGTAAACCGAGATTTTTCATAAAGTTCGTAGAAAGATATTCCTTTTTGACGAACTTGTTTGCTGATTTGCTACGGAGCCCAAAGTATTTGAAGTTGGATTAAATCAAACTGAAGTGATATAGAAATATTCAACAGTGGCTACCACCAAAGTCAGTTCTAAGAAAAACTCACCCCATATAAAGACAGGGACTTGTGCAGCTATCATAGAAGTATTTGCATGAAAAATTTTAATGTATAAACGAATCATTTGTAATTCCTACTAAATGTCGAAATGATGGAAGTGACCAAATATGGTTGCTGTAAATTGATTTAAAGTTTTAGTTAATTCAAACCACGAAAGTATATCATTTCTCGAGTGTACCCGTTTAATTTCGAGTGTATCCGTTTAAATTTAAAGAAAAATAAATGTTTTTTAAATCACAAAAATCCGGTTCGTAGGACCATTTAAAATTTTTTGTTTATAGTCACAAAAAAAAATGTAAAAAAATTAGATAATTTTTCAATTAATTAAATTGTAAATAATGTATGTATGTAATGTAATGTAATGTATGCAATGATATGTAATGTATGTAATGTTCATTGAAATAATTTAATTTTTGTACGAGCACACCGTAAAATGCACTTTTAGGATTCAAAAATTGTTCGTAAAGCAGGCCTTTTTTCCCTATCGAAATAACAATTCCAAAATGGAAATAACAATGCCTAAAATTGAAATAACAATACCTAAAGTTATTATTATTATACTATTATTTCGAAAAACAACTTGGATAAAATAATTTTCTAAAAAAAATATACTACTTTGTGTAAAATATGTATTTTTATTTATGCAAATAATACAGAATCGGACAAAAATCTTGTATGCAATTCGGGCATAAAGTATCTTTTTTGCTTTCGAGTGATTGTTTCTATCGGCTAACGCCCGGAGCAACAATTTCACTCTCAAACGGAAAAGACACACTTTACGCCCTTAATACAAAAATAACTATTAAAACTGATATAAAACAAAATCAATATTATCTTACGTTTGGAATTTTAGTTCACTAGATTGAAATTTTGAATAGATTTTGAATCATTTAGGATTTTTGTGAGCAATTAAACTCATGTAACTAAATTGAGTCAACTCAAACATCATCATATAAACAGACAATAAATTAGACGCGTAGACTCAACCACCTGCCTAAAAATAGGTAATTGTTTTTTCTCTTGCATAGCCAGTTTTTAGTTTTAAAGCTATTGTATCGCAATCATGGAAAGTTCTCTTAATAAAATAAATAAATAATAAAAAATAATTTGAGTGTTCAATCAATTTTGTAGTATCAAGAAATTTCATGGTATCAAGTAAAATTTAGTACACTTGCCAAAAAAACTTAAAAACTTAAACGCGCTTTTCACTGGTGGGAGCTTTACAATTAGCTTTTTACTTGAAGGTTGTAAATGAGAACTGTGTTCCAATCCGTGCTATTTATTAGTAAAAATACTAAATTGAAATAGTCAAAAATTTAGTTGACTATTGCCGTCATTTAATTCTAAATTTTTTAAAAGATATTTGTTTTTTGACGTTTCAAATATATCGCAGAGCTTTTTGATTATAAAAGCAAAAATAAGTAAATAACAAAAGAATGAATAAAAGGAATTATAGTTCAAGCTGTAAGTGAAATACTAATTTAAAATGTTTATTTACATTATATTATATTTATATATAGGCATATTAATGCAAATCAGTTTTTGTATAGGGTCAAAGGATAATATCTTATACATTTAAGAATTGAAGGTGATACTTAATTTGTTCGAAAAAATGTGCAACCGAAAATTTTTAGAGGTAAGTAAATAAATACACTTCATGCGTTTGTTATAACGTATATGTATATTATATAAATATAATAACAATATATAATTTTTGTAATTTATTTTAGAAATATTGCAGCATCAAAAAATATTGAGGGGCTGAAATCTCACAGCTCTGAGATATCAAGACTTCGGTCTGGGTTAAGGATTTTGATATAGTTTTCAACAAAAAACTTTTACGAGGACATGGTTTTTAGTTTTGGGCAGCGATGTATATCAAACATAACTCTTTGTTAAAGAACAAGTACTTTTTTATCTCTGTTTAGAAATTTATTACCAAAACTAACACGAAACATCAATACGTTGCTGGAAAATTATAACAGATCATAAATTAACATAATTTAGTGAAAAGATGATACACACAGCAAACTACTCAAAAACCTCTCCATTTAGCGTTTCGAGAAAATATTACAAGATCACAAATTCATATTTCTTTTAAAATTCCAAAAATATTGTAAAAATTAAATAAAATCAAACTTTTTTCAAAATTCTAAAAATATTCCAAAAATTATTACAAAATCAAAGATTAAAATTATTTTAAAAAATTCTAAAAACATTGCAAACTTTTTTCAAAATTCCAAAAATTAGAATAAAATCAAATATTTAAACTTTTTCTAAATTCCAATAAATTCCAAAAATTCTTATAAATTCAAACTTTTCCAAAATTCCAAAAATATTGCAAAAACTATTACAAAATCAAAAATTGAAACTATTTTCAAAATTCTAAAAATTATTATACAATCAAAAATTTTAAATTTTTCAAAATTCCAAAAATATTCCAACATTTCTTCCAAATTCAAAAATTGAAACTTTTTCCAGAATTCTAAAAATATTGCAAAAACTATTACAAAATCAAAAATACAAACTTTTTTTAAAATTCCAAAATTATTTCGAAAATTATAGCAAATTAAAAAATTTCCATGTCCAATTTCATGTTCAATTACATTTACGTCATAAAAGCAGCTAAATTTGTTTTTCCAAAAAATTCGTTAAAAAATAAACGAAATCATTTCTTAACACACTTGACATTATATTTTTGAGAAACTTATAATGACATAATTCTCTATAATAATAATAAAATTTCATGTCATACAAATAATTAATTTTATTTTTTTTCCTAAAATTGGGTAAAAAAATAAATAAAAATTTTTCTTATGACATACTTGACATTTTTTTCACAAAATTCTAATGCAATAATTTAGTTTTTGATCTCACATACCAATCCCCTACCTTCAAGATTTCTGCAAATTCAAGGTTCCTTAATCACTTTAAATGAACGTTTTTGTAGCAAAAAATATGCAAATTTCCTTGTTTTGACATACTTGACGATTTTTTTGACACACTTTCTGTATAGTTATCGAACATATCGTCCTTTCAGATCTGTCCATAGATTATACTTATTTTTAAAAACCCAAATTTTTTAAAACCCTCCAGGGGTTTTCTAGATTTCGTAGGTACAAAACAAACATACAAATTTTTTTTTCCTTTTTCAGAATCAGTAGGTCCTATAACGAGAGATGCCAAAAAAGTGGGGAAGAATTTCACTTTTGGCTCATTAATGTAATACTTAGGTCTTTCAAAACCGAGGTAATCGTTGCAAATTTTATACAACATTTAGGACCTACCCGTCTCAAATTACGTGTTGTGATTGTTTCTATTAGCTCGTTGTTATTTTCTACTAACTTGGCACATAGCTTCAATTTTTTGTTTATTGTGATAAACAACATAAATAGTCTTCGACCAGAATGATCCATTTGTAATTTTTGTCATTTTAAAATATAATTCTAGTTTTTATGAAATAAAAAAATCTCAAAACAAAAACAAAACAATGTTCAACGAACAATTTAGAATAAATTTGAGTTGGAATGATGAAATTGCGAATTCGACAGTTTTAGTACAATTTAGAATTTTTGGTACTCAATAGCATGGATTGGAATACATACAGTCTAAATAAGATATATTTGGTTGTATTGTTATTAAACTAATGCTATTTTCATTTTTGGTAATATGTTTTCTTTAACCACACAATATTTGCTGCGCTTACAAATTAGATCAATTTATATAAAGCAAGAAAAGTTTAATTACTTAATTATTACTTAATATTATGTATTACTTACATATATGCCAAAGCCAAAATGTCTTTCGGCAAACAAACAACTAGCGCCATAACTCGAGCAAACCAAGAACCTCAATTATCGACACTGATTGATTATAACTAAAGCCCCATCAAAGTCTCTATTTATGATAACCTACAAGAGACTTCGTTCTGTTTGACGTTTGAACATTATTTGACAATTCAACAAAAATAAAATGCAAAATACACAATTTTTTGTTGGATTTGTTGCTAGAGATTGTTTGTTTGTTGGCTCTGTTGTCGGATTGAAGAGGTTCGGTTTGTGGTTGTTTGAAACTTTCCTTGTTTCTTTTAATTCATTACAGAATAAATTTAACTCAATTACTTTTTTTATAGCAGAGATGCATAAATTTTAAGTTATAAATAAAATGTTACATATTCAGTAGCATAAACGATAAAATCTTTGTATAAGAACGATTTGACCTATTTTTTTTATTATTTTTTGAAAAATTTTCATCACGTATCTCAGGAATATTTCATGTGTTTACTCTTGATAAATTTTTTATTTTGTTGTTCTAAAGTGATACTTTTAGGTTATCATCGATTTAAATTTGAAATTTTATTTTTGTTGGTGAATTTTTCTTCTGAAGTTATAAAAGCACGATATCTTATCAAAAGATAGCAGACCCAGCATGCCCAGAAAAGCAGATTTTCATTGCAAAAATTCATAGGAATGGATTGAATTATTTTTATCGATTGTTTGTGAGATATTTTATGATATATCATTTTCCCAATAATTTATAGATATACGGTAACAGATTCATGTAACATTAGTGTCAGGTAAAAAAAATTGCTTTCAGAAGAGATCCATTTATGCATTTTACCTGATTTACAGGTGTAGATATCAATTCGGTAAAGGGGTGCATAAAGCAAATGTATGATTTGTTTGAGATAAAAATTTAAATACCAATTTTACTTTACTGTCAAAAAATGATTTATTTAATTTTCAGATATTCGTTTTTGTTGACACAGTAATGCTTTCGTTTATTTGAAGAATTGTGTTTTGACTTTTTTGTTCATAAATGAACCATAATTTATCTGTCGACTGGAATGAGAGGAATAGATGCTATCATCTTTTACGTCAGGACAGATTGGTCACGGAAATTACCTTCCTACTTGGTTTATGAACCACTTTTGGTGAAGATTTTCAAGTTCAGGGCCTGGGCCTGTTTGCGGCCTGAATAAGAATTCTCTCTTAAGGTTAACATTTTTTTAAATATATCCGGACCTGAATTGGGTTTTTCGTGTTTGACCCCTAGTTGAGTAACCTGATCAGGGCCTGATATAAAACACCTTACTAGAATTTGATTTGCCTTATTTAATTTTATATGGCATGCTTGATCAGGGTTCAATAGGACTATCTTAATCAGGGTCTGATTGGCCAAAAGCGATACATTCATGATCAGGGCCCAATCAGGATCAGGGAAAATCTGATCAGGACCCTATTTGAGCGCTTGATTTCTGATCGAAAATTTCACTCTACAATTTGATCTTGTTTTCCATGCTGAAACAACATTTCGTTCACTTTCGGCCCATCAAAACATGTTTCTGAAAAAATTGTCGTCGTTATCAAAGTCCTTGAATCTTACCCTGATGTCTTCTTACTGGACTTAATACGTAAGTAGATTAAGCCTCCGCATGAGAGCCTTACCCAGTCATTCGCCATGATGAAAAGAATTTCGTCATTGATGCACAGTTCAACCCAAAAGTTATTATTACTTAAGTAAATATTTTACCAACTACAATGATTGCGAATGATTAAAAAATCAAATAAGGTTCATATTAGAGAGTACTAACCTCAAATGTTTCATCGTCATTTTTGTCGAAAACAAACCATCCATGAACTTCCGGTAAAGCCAACCTAACTTATAGTGTATCTCAATATTGTCATCCAGCATCAGCAATATTATTCAGTACTTATTTTACTCGGAGAATCTAACATACTCTATTACATAACATACTCTATTAACTTTATCATATACAAATATAACAGCTTGGGGCAGCATTTCTTTCAGACCAAACAAAAAATTCCAAAACCATGAATTATTTGGGTAAATAAACGAATTTTTTCAGAATGCTCAAAAATGTATATTGCTGCTCGTCAATTTTAAGATTTGTTTTCTGTTTCGTTGTTGTCAGCATTAATTTTGTGTATGAATTATGTAATAACACATTTGGAGTAGTTTATATATACGTTAAGCTAGAAAATTTTAAATTTGTTGAGATAAATATTTTAGTTCCTAAAGGAACTTTTTGGTGTTAGTTTTGTGTCTTTATTATTAGTTTCTGGTTTATTCGAAATTTAAAGAATATTTTGTCGACCAAACATATTTGGGAATTATGTCTATTGAATTGAGAGTAAGGCCAATTTGAAGGAAGCTAGAAAATTGTGACATTATTATTTATTATTATGTTTGAAATTTTTTTAAAATTGGTTAAACAATTATGCATGCGCTACAGTGCTTCCGTAAGAATTTCTTTTTTTGTCGTTTAGTGATGGGTCAAACAAGCATTGTTTCTCTAGCTTAATTAGCATGAGGGAATGAGATGTAACTCACGATCAAAGAAGTTAAAAATTACAATGAACTGAAGCACATTGATGAAATACGGCACAAATAGGAGACTTTTTTTATTTGTCATTATTATTATTCTTTCATCGGGCATGTATTAGAAGTAATCGGGAGTATTAGAAAAAAATTAAAGAAAGGACCCAACGAATGTTTAGCTCAAACATCGTTTGCCAAAAGGAACACCGATTTATAAATTGTTACATTCTAGGTGAAGAATTGAAGAATTTATCCACAATTGTAAACGGATAATGCTTTCAACTTGAGTTGATGTTTGTGATTTGTTATATACTTATATTTATTTCTCAGGAATTAAAACTGTGTCTAATATGAATTTATTTTTATTGCTTGATTTATAATTCATACGAGAGAGAATGTCCTTATTTCCATTATGATTGTTGTATTTATTTTTTTTGAGGGAATACTTGGACGACCACAGAACCACTCCCAGAAGCCATGGATGGATCAAGCATGTCTTGACGCTATTCAATACAAAAGAGATTGCTATCTGAAGTGTCTACAAGGACGCAATACCAGGTCCACGAAGGAGAACTATAAACTGGCAAGACAAGCCGCTACAAAGCTATGTAGACGAACGAAGAGAGAATGGTGGAAGAGACAGTGTGAGGAGATTGAAAGCTTCAATAGGGAACATCAATCGCGTAACTTCTTTCAACAGGTTAAAACCTTTCTGAAGGGCCCTCAAACTAGATCGACTGCTATTCAAAATGAAGATGGGGAGCTACAAGTAGACCTTAAAAATATTTTAGATACTTGGGCCGCTTATTTTGAGAATCTTCTCAACTTAAGTGACTAGCAACAAGTCGGGCGACGAGCAAAGCTTATTCGTGCGTCAAAAGACGAACCCACCAAAGAGGAATTCGATGCGGCGCTGTCAAAATTAAAATGCAATAAAGCACCTGGTATCGACGATATAACATCCGAAATGATTGTACATGGTGGCGAAACTCTATCCTCAAGATTGTTTGAACTTGTTCATTGGTATGATTTTCTTGTTCTCTCGTTTTAGCTTCATATCTAGGAAAGTTATTTGATTCTCTGTTTCGTATTCTACTGTAAAAGTAATGTTTTGATGAAAGTTGTTGAACATATTGAGGGTTTGTTGTATGGAAGACTGTGGAATCGCCATTATGACATCATCTACATATTTTTTTATTAAAGTTGGGTGAAACTCAAGTTGGTTTAATGCGTTTTGAAACAATTTCTCTAAAACTATATCTGCTAAAACTGGAGAGAGTGGATTCCCCATGGCTAATCCTTTAACTTGATGGTAGTATTGATCTTTATAGCTGAAGTAACTATTTTCTTTAATGCAGTACTTTAAAATAGCGAAAAAATCTATCATAGATATGTTGACAAAGCTTTCAATCTCATTCCATCTACTATTTATTATCTCGACAGCTGTATCAATTGGAATGTTGGTAAACAAAGACACTGCGTCGAATTACACAAGTATATCTTCATCTTTTAGTGTTAGTGTGCTGATGTATTCTTTGAATGTGAATGAGTTCTGTACGTTAAATTGGCTATTGTATGTTAGTTTCTTAAGTATAGTGTTGCAGTATTGGGATAAGTAGTAACAGGGCGAGTCTATGGTTGATACTATAGGGCGTAGCGGAATGTCCGTTTTGTGTAGTTTTGGTAACCCGTATATTTTTGGAGCTGTAGGGTATTTTACTAACAGTTTTTTGGCGTCCTTCTCTTGCATTATGTTTTTATTTATAATGATTGTTTAATGTTTTTATTTATAAGTTAAACATGAGTTTGACTTCAAACGAACGAAAATCATAGACCGGGACAAACACAAATTCAAAAGAGAGTTCAAAGAAGCTGGACACATCTGGTTAAAAGAAAACGAAACAGTGAATACTAGAACTGACCTCAGAAATCTAAACGTCTCATACAGGAATTTAATATCTACATACAAAAAATTACGAAAACACAATACCAAACAGTAAAACACACAGAATTTATTTAGAATGTTACAATTTCTTCATTTCCTAATTTTTATCATTTATGTTTTTACTTATACGTTTACTTGTTTTATTCTAAACAGAATTATTTTATAAGGTTCGTTAATACATATTTGTTTTCACATACAGTAACAGGTTGATATTGTTTTCAAATACAGTAACGAGAGAGTAACATCAATTGATCACCGTTTATTTTTATTTTTTTATTTATTTTCCCAAAATTAAAAAATAGGTAACACATGCTCTATTGAGAATTGATTATGGTTGGAGAAATCTGTAAGATTTGTTTCCGTTCTGGTTTCTCTTTATGTACAAATTGACGAGTCTATATATGACATTACACTTAATTTTAATTAGAGCATTAGTAAAGTCTGTATGCCAATTTTCATGTTGTTAAAATTAATTTATTGTGTAAGTTTTTCTCAGACAAGGTTTCCCAAACCGAAAAGTAGATTTAATAAAATACCTGTGATATTAGATAATAAGTTTTTATGTAAGTAGCAATAGTTTTTATACTTAAATGTTTAGTACAAAAGTTTATGTGAGACATTAGGTAAGAAAATCATTTTTACACTAATGTCTTGTTGCGTTGATGCATATAATGTATTAAGTTTTATTGACAGGTCTGTGATGATGGCATGTTGCCGAAATATTGACTGGAATATGAATTAATAGAATAAATTAAAGATTTAGACCAAAAAAGCTCGTGTTAGAATTATTACAATGGACAATGGAATTATTTAATATCTACATACAAAAAATTACGAAAACACAATACCAAACAGTAAAACACACAGAATTTATTTAGAATGTTACAATTTCTTCATTTCCTAATTTTTATCATTTATGTTTTTACTTATACGTTTACTTGTTTTATTCTAAACAGAATTATTTTATAAGGTTCGTTAATACATATTTGTTTTCACATACAGTAACAGGTTGATATTGTTTTCAAATACAGTAACGAGAGAGTAACATCAATTGATCACCGTTTATTTTTATTTTTTTATTTATTTTCCCAAAATTATAAAATAGGTAACACATGCTCTATTGAGAATTGATTATGGTTGGAGAAATCTGTAAGATTTGTTTCCGTTCTGGTTTCTCTTTATGTACAAATTGACGAGTCTATATATGACATTACACTTAATTTTAATTAGAGCATTAGTAAAGTCTGTATGCCAATTTTCATGTTGTTAAAATTAATTTATTGTGTAAGTTTTTCTCAGACAAGGTTTCCCAAACCGAAAAGTAGATTTAATAAAATACCTGTGATATTAGATAATAAGTTTTTATGTAAGTAGCAATAGTTTTTATACTTAAATGTTTAGTACAAAAGCTTATGTGAGACATTAGGTAAGAAAATCATTTTTACACTAATGTCTTGTTGCGTTGATGCATATAATGTATTAAGTTTTATTGACAGGTCTGTGATGATGGCATGTTGCCGAAATATTGACTGGAATATGAATTAATAGAATAAATTAAAGATTTAGACCAAAAAAGCTCGTGTTAGAATTATTACATACAATATATATATATATATATATATATATATATATATATATATATATATATATATATATATATATATATATATATATATATATATATATATATATATATATATATATATATATATATATATATATATATATATATATATATATATATATATATATATATATATATATATATATATATATATATATATATATATATATATTGGAGCAAATTCACACAAGTTCAGCAAATTTTTGGAAATTTTTGACCAAAATTTTGACTTGACCCCTTTTAATTTTGATTATTTTTTGTTTATAGATAGTCTTTCATAAATAAAAAATACTAGTTCTTTTAGAATTTTTTTTTCGACCAGGGGTCTTCACAGGGTGCCCTCAATTTTTTTTTTTTTTGTGATGTGAGTGCATTTTGACGAGCGATTGTAGAAAAACTACTGAATCGATTTTCATGAATGATATGTCGTTGAATGGGTATTAGAACAAAGTTTTTAAAAATGTACATTGTTAGTTTTTTGAAATAATTTTTAACGCTGTAACATAAGAAAAAAACGGTGAAATTGAAGAAAAGAGGGCGCTACACCTTTTTTTTTTTAAACTAAATTGAAGCTTATTTTATATCTAACAACTTGTGAAAGTTAAGGACATGCTTTTTTTTTGTTTTAAAGATAAAATTCGTTGTGCATATGACTGTCGGGAATCATTTTTTTTTGGTTATAAGGGAAAATTGTAAAAATGGCGTTATAAACTTAGAGATTTTTTTTTATGTTAAATATCAAATATTTTATTATTAAATGAACTTTTTAAAATATTATAAAAATTATATATGTACAATAAAAAAAATATGAGCAATTTCAGCATAAATCCACAAAAGCGCTTATTGCTATGTACATTAAATGAAGCTTATGTGGAGTTTAAAAATAAGTTTCCTGATGTGAAAATAGGATTTACTAAGTTCACGTCCCTTCGACCACAAGAATGTATAAAATTATCCCAAGGAGTTCATAATGTGTGCGTGTGTACCATACATCAAAATATGAAACTAATGATTCAACACTCTAAGATGTCTGGGATGACTGATGCTGCTTTCCAGAATTATAAAACATTAATTGACGTTGTTTCATGTGGTGAATTAGCAGAAGATTGTCATACTTTGAAGTGCAATGAATGTTTAAAAAAACTTCAACAACTGGAAGAAAAATTACTAAATGATTTTGACGTTAAAGGAATCCTTCAAGTCAAATATCAACAACGGAATACCTCTGTTCGATGCAATTTGAATACTTTAATAGAAACTGTAGCAGAATTTATGAAAAAACTTGTTTACCGTTTACAAATTTTGATACCACACAACTTTATAGCAAAACAGCAATCTACATTCATTGAGGAAAGAAAAAAAAATTAGAAGCAGGAGAGTGCTTCGTTTAAGGGGTGTTTTCTTAAAACTACGCCTTCATAACTCAGGATTCGTTTCAAGGTTATCATTATAATAATTCAAAAGCTACTATTCATCCATTTGTCATTTATTTAAAAAGTGCCGCAAGTGAATATATACAGCGAAGTTTTATACTCATTCCGGATATCACAACAGTACTACAGTCCATCTTTTTATTACAAAACTTATTGAATTCATCAGAACGCATATAAATTCTAATATTAGGAAAATAATTTATAACACCGACGGTGCACCTTCTCAATACAAAAATAAACCTCCATAAAAAAAACTTTAAGGTTGATGCAAAATGGCATTTTCATGCTACCAGCCATGGAAAGGGACCTTGCGATAGGATTGGTGGTACGCTGAAGGGTGCTGTACACCGTTATAGTATGGGGAGCAGAGATATTATTGATACACCAAAAAAACTTTTCGAATGGGCTTTAAAATAGGAATCTACCATGAACTTTAGATAAGCCGAAAAAATGAATATCAATTCACAAAAGAAAAATTACAAAATCGATATAAAAATTCGATTACTATAAGTGGAACTCAAAAATTTCATTCTTTGGTACCATTAAATACTAAGACAATGGTTTCAAAAATGCTTTCCAACTCAAAAGAAACTTTTGAATGTAAAATAAGTAAATAATTTTTAATAACTATATTTATTTTCTTTAACCTACATATATAATTTGTATGATATTTTAAAAAGTTTATTCAATAATAAAATATTTGTAATTTAATGCTGATAAACAATCTTTTACTTTATGATTTCATAATAACATAATACGAACATAATACTTCTCCAGTCAAAAGTTCCTAAATAGATTTAATTATTTGTACGGCTCTTTTGTTTGCAGTCGAGACTGTCAAATTATTTTTTATGAGAGTGATAAGTGATTACTAAAAGTGATAAATAAACATTTCATATTTTTATGCCATCTAATACAAAGAAAATAATTGCGGAAGTGTTTTCTTATTCAAAAGAAACTTCTGTTTGTAAAATAAGCAAATAATTTTTAACAATAGTATTTATTTTATTTACAATAAAAGTACAATAAAAGTACAATATATGTATTGTAGTACAATATATAATTTTTATAATATTTTAAAACGTTCATTTAATAATAAAATATTTGATATTTAACATAAAAAAAAATCTCTTAGTGTATAACGCCATTTTTATAATTTTCCTTCATAACAAAAAAACTGATTCCCGGTAGTCATATGCACAACGAATTTTATCTTTAAAACAAAAAATAACGCATGTCCTAAACTTTCACAAGTTGTTAGATATAAAATAAGCTTCAATTTAGTTTAAGAAAAAAGGTGTAGCGCCCTCTTTTCTTCAATCACACCGTTTTTTCTTATGTTACACCGTTAAAAATTATTTCAAAAAACTAACAATGTACATTTTTAAAAACTTTGTTCTAATACCCATTCAACGACATATCATTCATGAAAATCGATTCAGTAGTTTTTTTGCAATCGCTCGTCAAAGTGCACTCACATCACAAAATAACAAAAACTTTGAGGGGCACCCTGTGAAGACCCCTGGTCGAAAAAAAAAAATTCTAAGGGAATTTTTATTTTTTATTCATGAAAGACTATCTATAAACAAAAAATAATCAAAATTAAAAGGGGTCAAGTCAAAACGATGTTGAATCTTCGTGAAATTGCTCATATATATGTACATTTATTTTTTCCCGTCTCCGCTTATCATATGTAATTGTTTGACACTCAATTTTTCCCGAAATTCCGAGATGAGGCACATTGCAATAGGTAGATTTTTATATGAAATCTACCTAAAAATTTGAAGATTGCGGTACAATGGAAAATTCTGAGGTATCTGAGAGAATTTTGCTAGCCTATTTCGCAGGCAATGAAAATGAAAAAAAATATTGATATAAGTAAATTCAAACAAATAGTAAAATAATGCTGTAATAATAATAAGTGCGTAAAATAAGACCTTACGCAACAATTTCAAATGTCACAAAATTTGATGTTTGAATGATAGTAGATAAAAGGAAATTAAGTGCTGATTTAAATAACCGTCGGTAAATCCATATTTGTTAAAACATCCAAAAGAGATTGAGAAATAAATAATTAGGATCTTGTGATTTATTGGTTACACATTTTAAAAACATTATTAAAGTTGATTTTTTTCTTAACGTTGTAAACTCATCCATTATTAATGACAAATTTTTGCCAACATTTAAAATTGTTTAAAAAAATTTTGTTTCCTTCGTTTTCTAATATGCTTTGACTGTGTTCCAATCCATGCTATTGAGTACCAAAAATTCTAAATTGTACTAAAACTGTCACATTTGCAATTTTATCGTTCCAATTCAAATATATTCTAAATTGAAAGTGAAACATTATGTTTGTTTTTTCATTTAATCTTAAAAATTAGAATTATATACGGTCTGTTTGGCGAGGAGAGTTCAATATAAAATATTGAGTTGTATCATAATAAATATGATATTATCATAATAAACATTAAATTGAAACTATGTGCCAAGTTAGTAGAAAATAACAAAAAACTAATAAAATCAATGACAATTTAAACAGTTCTGCCATATATTTAAAATGCCAAAAAATAAATATTGTTTCAAAAATTTAGAATTAAATGGCGGAAATAGCCAACTAAATTTTTGACTATTTCAATTTAGAATTTTTAGTACTAATTAGCATGGATTGGAACACAGTCTTTCTAACGCAACGTTAAGTTCTTAAGTTTTTGCTAGTTGGACCATAAAACTTGATTGAAACCCGCGTTCAATATTTGCTCTATTCAGTTTTTGAAGATGTATCAAAAAATTTTTATTAATGTAATTTAAAAAAAACAATGCTATATAAAAATGAAATTATATCCAAATATATAATATAAATTTATCAATTCATAAAAAATAATTGTACATAAAACCTCTGTAGTGGTCATAAAGCAACTAGATCAAAATCAATGTGTTCATATACTGTCAAAGGAAAACAAACCAGCGAGAGTGTAGTATGCTGTTGCTCTGCTTAGTTGAAACAATCGTTTTCATATTGAGTTTCACTAATAAGAGCTATTTTCGTTTGAAAAAGAAAGCCACCCTCACAAAGCAGAGTAATTGTGTAGGTTGTAGAAAAGCACACAAACAATGCTTATACAGTTAAAAAATTTAAAAGTAGTATATATAACTGACAATTCAACTCATTAAATAAAGTTTCAATAAGGTCCAATCAAAACGCTTCATTTACTATTTTTTAAGCAAATCAAAACGATTTGTTTCGATTATTTTTTTCTGGTAGGAAGGAACTGCGAATATTTTCGAATATTTTCCGCCTACTTAATATATTAATTTAAAACAAAAATGCACATACAAAATTATGTGAAAATGCAATTTGCAAATAGTAAAATGTCCGTTTTCATTCATAAATGATTGCATGTTTATGTATATTTGTCAAAAATAAATTACAAATTTAGAACATTTATGCGCCTACTAAGATGAAATAATATTTAATTTTGTTTGACAACAAAGGATTATGTTGTATGAAATAATGTTACTATTTCTGTTCGTTAAATTGTCTGCTAAATACAACTCGTCATCAAATTATTAGTCGATTATTTTTCAACATTACCACTCATGCCATTTGAGGTCAAAAATTTCCCTCGTGCGCTACGCGCACTCGGGACCTCAAATGACATTCGTAATAATGATTATGAAAAATAATCGACTATTATTTGACGACTCGTGATATTATATGTATATGAAAATTTAGTTCTATAACATATTTAAAATATTTCAAATTAATATTTTCATAAAAACAACCGGAACGCGTTCCGGTCGTACAAAAAAGGTAGCGGAACGACGTTCCGGTGCGATCCGACTGCAATACACCACTGTTCTAATTTAATTTCAACCTTTATGGAGTCATAACACAATCGCATCATAGTCCTTAAGCCGAGAAGCGATAACTAAAGTATATGTGAAAAACATTTAGAAAACTATGTATATTTAAAATGGATAGAACTCTAGTGAATTTAACCAACTGAAATTTATTTTGTGCATCAGTTTTTGCACATTTCGTCTACATGCAAATATTTCATGCAGATTCCATAGACATATGCCCAAATATAAAAATTAAAATTACACTTACAATTTAAAAATATTAAATTAAAACCAATTTGTATGATGTTAGTACTCAAATACTTTAAACTTCAGCTAAATTTGAAATTTATATCTAGAAGGATATTTAAAAAAAAAGAAAATTGATTTAAAACAACGTGTTCTACTCGTGCACCATTCACATGATGTTTGTCAGGATACAGAATCTAAACGAGTGACAGAGCTTAAATGGTCTTGCAAGATCAATAATATTTTAACTGATAACCAGACTGGCGTAAAACCTTGCTAATTGCTAATTACTTGTTGTGCATTTGCCTTCAGGACTAGATTACTAAAAGAACTCCAAATAGGCTATTAGGCCTTATGTTTTTAGATAAATTGCTCAAACTTAAACACAACTACACCACCTAAGTCTGTTGACTTAAAATGAGAATTTCAGAATCCTCAACCCTCTAACCACCAAATGAAATTAATATTTACAAACCAAAAACATATTACTAAAATTGGTTGCATTTTAAGTAATTTTTTTTTCAAATTTTAAAAATAATCAAGTACATGTAACTGTTTATCGATAGATACAGATCTTTCAATTAACCTCTAGCAATTTACATTTCCATTTCTGATTCGTTATCATGATCAAACAAATTCGAAATATTCCAATCTTGATTGTCATATAGAAATTCGTTGTGATAACTGTGTTCTTCGTTTATCATTTTTCGATTTTTTGTATAATTTAATTTATATTTTCTTTATTAAATCTTATAATAAAAAAAAAAAAAATAAACCGATAAAACGTGATTCTAATACAACTAAACTAAGCATAAATAATAAACATTAAAGCAAAATCCAATCTATAAATCACCGAAAGCAAATTTTATTAACTAAATCGAATCTGACACTGTTCGATTTTTAAGTATAATGTCAATAAATTAAATTTTTTCGATATTGGAGGGTAAGCTTTAATCTATTACGGAGTTTATGAAAGTAACCAATTGAATACATAATTTTTTTTATGAATACTAAAATATTTCAGAATTTTATCGATACAACGTTTACATTTGAAATGTTTCTATCAAAACACAAAGATGTTCCGGGAATTTAATTTTATGCATTGATTTTAAATTAAAAAAAGTCAGGCAAATGACTGAGGGGGACAAAAAAAATTTCACATTTTCGAAAATAAATCGAAAACTATGCTTTCGAGAATTACATAAAAAATTGTTTTGCACAACAAAAAAATCACCTTTCATATGACATCGCACTTGACATGATCAAAAATAATTTTTTTCCGAAATATCTACTCTCAATCCCCCCCAGAAAATTTCAAGTCGATAGTACTTATTGTTTGTGAGTAAATCGACTATTCGGACGGAAACCGAAGTCTCTCAAATAGGGTACCGTTTTTACTTTTTCAAAGTATGGAACTCTAAAAACATGAAAGGGAATCTCAACGCTCTGAGATATCAAGATTTCAGTTTGGGTTAACGATTTTTATTTCATTGACGTTATTTTTTTACACACTTTTAATACAATAATCAAACTCCTGGTCTGGAGACATACCAATGCCATCAAGATTTCTCCACATTTAATGTTACTACTTGTTATCGTCAAAATGAACGTTTTTTTTAGCAAAAAAAAACAAATTTTCTTGTTTTGACACACTTAACGATTTTGTGATACACTTCTGGTACAGTTATCGAACACATCGTCCTTTCAACTCTTAGCATTAGGTTAACCTATTTTTAGAATTAAAATTTTTGAAATCGCCAGGGGTTTTCTCTGAAACGACTCTACATGAATTCTTTTTTATGTACGCATTGACGATACCTGTTAGTACTAAGCCACTCCTTTATTAACTAAAGAAGTTTATAGTTTCTAATCCTGGAAATCCTTTAAATGGGATTCAAAAACTACAGAGCCTAGAGCAATCGTACTGTGTTTTATATATGCAAAAGAAAGAGAATGTAAAAGATATTACGAGGAATCAGAAGAGAAGGCCATTAGCTAACTTGTTTAGGTTTGCTATGGAGGCCCATGACTCTTATGACTCTTATTAGACTTCGTTCATAGATCACGTCAAAGTCTCAAAAATGCTGAAATAAAGTAATCCAGATAATTTAGATTGCAACCAGATAGGAACCATTTACAATTATTGTACAAAAAATTCTCTGGCGAAACTTACTGAGAGAATAGATGTGAGTGATCATATTTCGTTGCATATTGTCGCTGTTGGTTTTATTAATTCAAATTATTTATACGCCGTACCGTAGTATTAGTCGTCGACTATTGGAGGTTTAATGATTAGATGGAATTATGGTGATGGAATTATTCGATTGTGTTGTATCATTTTTTCTTTTAGAATCTGTTAGGTGAGTTAAAATTTTGGGTTCAATGCGAATATCCGTTAATAATTATTACGAAGCTGTTTTCCCTGTAAAAACTCATTTGTCTAATCAACTTTCTTGTACATAAATCAATGCGTTCAATACAACTTATCGTTTTTTTATTCATAGCTTCGTCCACCCTGTTTACAATGACATTTCTTTTTTCGATTGCTGTCTTATTTTGATATGTTGTAGATTCATGATTTTTTATATATGTACTTGGACATTTGTTAGTTTTAGAGTAAATGAGAAACTTTAAAAAAAAGAATTTTGGGTTTTTATTTTTTCACACCATTAGTTAGATTAATGGATTTAATGGGTTTAAAATAAAGTTTAAATTCAACTAACGTCGATTAAATGTTTAGTGGACTTTTTTTGTTCTGTGTGTACATTCAAGATCGGAGAAAAATTAAAAACTTATTAGGTACGGTGTTCTAATTAGAAAAAAATGAGTTTAATTTTGTGAGAAAGGATTATAGATTTTATTACATATTTGTTTTTATTTTTAACAAAGACCACTATTTTTAGTGAAAGTGGTGTTCTAGTTATTCTGTTGGTAAAGTGAAAGCGAAACCATCTTTATCATAGGTAATTTGTTATTTAACATTGGTCTAATTTAAAAGAAAAAGTTTTGATTTAAACTATGTTTCTAAAATTTAAATTTTGATCTGTTAGTATAACTAAGTAATTCAGGGGGTAACTTGTTATACCCTAAGGGTCTTAAAGTTTCATATTATTTTTTCAAAACTATTTATTATTTCTTAACGTTATAAGTTAATATAAATATTAAACTGTAACATCTACATCATTACTTCACCACAATTTTAAATTGTTTGAAGTAATGCAATATATCGAAAAAAAAATCTTACTTACCCAAATTTTGATTTTCTTTTGTTTTAGACCATTCTCCCATACAGCTGTTGACATTTCCACTTTTGTTTTTAAAATTTGTTGGGAGCATACTTAAAAAAAATGGAGACTTAAATGACAAACAACTGATTAGTTTTGGACAATATTGGGATAAGTACTGGGGGCCTTCCGAACACCTGTTTATTGTGTCACCATTTTTTCAATGTTTGTTGGGAGCATACAACATTCGTTCGTGAATGAATTTTGATGACACTTTGGAAAAAGATGCAAATATGTATGGCAAGGAGCTGATTAGTTTTTGAGCGATAGTGAACAAAGTGTTGTGGGGTCCCCGAGCACATGTTTTTTTTTAAATCTCAATAGCACCTGTACCTGATAATCGAATTAGATGAAACTTGGTACATAACCATTTAGTATGGTTCACAACAGTTCTGCATCCCAGGTTTCCAGTTTGTCACTTCCGGTAAAAAATTTTTTCCTTTTCTGGTACAACAGAATTTATGGTTGTTGGGATATTACAGCTTACATTAATATTTTTATAATTAGAACTACGCGAAATTTATAACATTGGTAAGCTTTTAATTAAAATATATGATGGACATTAGCTCACTATATATGCAGAACACTATGTCTCCAGAGCTGTGATGAAGTCAGCCTATGCATCAGCGTCGCAATATTTTTTTTTGTTGATTTGAATATGTTCTGTTAATTTTGGAGTGTTAAGTGTCTTAAAAGTTTAAATCTGAACAATATCGTAAACGATTTATCAGAACAATTTATTGGTCAACATTGCCAACCATTTATTAGAACAACTTATTGGTCCATATTGTCAACAGTTTATTGGAAAATTTATTGGTCCATATTGTCAGCAATTTATTAGAAAACTTATTGGTCAACATTGTCAACAATTTATTATGACAATTTGTTGGTCAACATTGTGTACAATTTATTATAACAATTCATTGGTCAACAACATCAACAATTTACAAGAACAATTTATTGGTCAACCTTGTCAACAGTTTATTATAACAACTTACTGTTCCACATTGTCAACAATTTACTATAACAACTTATTAGTAAACATCGTCAACAATTTATCAGAACAATTTATTGGTCAACCTTGTCAACAATCTACTATAACAATTTATTGGTTAACATTTTCAACAATTTATTAGAAAACTTGTTGTTCAACATTGTCAACAACTTACTATAACAATTTATTAGTCAACATCGTCAACAATTTATTAGAACAATTTGTTGGTCATCACCGTCAACAATTTTTAGAACAATTTATTGTTCAACCTTGTTAACTATTATCGGAACATTTATGGGTCAACAATTTAATTACACATTATGATTTACGAGATTAAATTACGTTGAAATAAAGAGTTGGATCTGTAACAAATCGTGGGGTGAGTGAAATCTTTATCTAATACTTGTTTAATGTAATAATTGGAGTTATATTGTTATGTGTGTGTGATGATTTCGTTTTGGCATTTGGGGTGCTGACTTTTTAATTTTAATAAATAGATCAAACGTAGGTTTGATAAAACTATTTCGCTCAGAAGTGTGTATTCTTTGATTTATTATGTTTACTATTTTATAATTTAATTTTATGAGGCGATAATAACATTGAAAAAGTTCATTATTCAAATTATTTCATTTATTATGTATATCTTTCTACTATGCATTGAAAACACGTGGTAAATTTTATTAGTTACTTAGTTTTATTTCCACATATTGTAGATAAATCCGGCTCGAAGGACCCATATTTTCACCGTGTTTAATTGACAATTAGTGAAATGTATGTTTACAAAAAACTGTCTATTTATACTTTATTTCTTAATATGTTATTAAAGTTTTATTTTGCATTACGAAACAAATAATCAATGATACTAAAATCTGTTTAATCGTTTGAACAGTTATTTTTTGGGTTTCATAAAACTAGTAACTATGGATACTAGAAAAGTGTTGAGGAATGGTTCTAGGAGTGGCAGCATATTTTCGTTTAGTATGAAATTTGTAACTGTCGATTTATGCCAGTTCTAAGTAGCAACCGTCCTATTTTGACTAGATTTGATTACATGAATATCTAGAGCTTCCTGTCAGCATATTTTTTCATTTTTTTAAACAAAAATTTGCAAAATAGGTGATACCATAACATGCAGCTTGCTGAAATTTGAGCTTAATGGAGCAACGGGTCTAGGAATGGTAGCATATTTTCATTTTGTGTGCAAAATTTGTGATTATTGATATATTTCCAGTTCTACGTAGCAGCCGTCCTATTTTGACTAATTTTGATTACATGGAAATCTAGAGCTTCCGTCATCAAATTTTTAACAAACAATTCGCAAAACATGCAACGAATTAACCTATCCTTTTTGAAATTCAAGAAAAATGAGTAATCGCAAATCTTGGCGGGTGATATATAAACTGAAAGGTGGGTATATAGCATGCACTGTGCTGAAGTTTGAGCTAAATCGAGAAACGGGTCTAGAAATGACAGCATATTTTCGTTTTGTTATGTTTTGCATCGTTTTGTTAAGTGTTATGGACCTATAAACTTTTACTAGTAAATGAATTGGGTAAAAGTTTCATCTAAACTTATAGAAACATTAAATATTGTCGATAGGGCAATTATCTTAATTAACTAATTTATAACAATTTTTTTCTGTACCTTTTTTATTAGAGTAAGATCTAGGGCCGATTGTATGGATGCGGATAGAAGATAAATCCTCGGATTAATCGTCGTTTGTATTGTAATTTGTATGAATCAGGATAGATTCAAAAATCTATCCGAGGATGGTTGATATATCTTCTAGTTTTCTTCTATAAAACAAAGGATAAAACTTTTTTCTTGACATGCGCATAGAAGAAAAGTTTTGTATTGAATTTGTGGTTATTTTTGAATTTAAATTTCTGTGTTTCAAAAATTTGTTTTTTGATATAAATTAATAGTAAAAATATGGAGGGGCTGAATCTCAAGCTCTGAGATATCAAGACTTCGGTCTGAAAAACTTTTACGAGGACATTGTTTTTAGTTTTGGTCAGCGATGTATATTTAGCTTTTCGAGAAAATATTACAAAATCACAAATTCATATTTCTTTCAAAATTCCAAAAATATTGTAAAAATTAAATAAAATCAAAAATTTAAACTTTTTCCAAAATTCTAAAAATATTACAAAAATTATAACAATATCAAAAATTGAAACTTTTTTCAAAATTCCAAAAAGTATAGTAAAACCAAAAATTTAAAATTTTTCAAAATTTTAAAAATATTCCAAAAATTCTTACAAAATCAAAAATTGAGACTTGATACATATATAAATAAAAAATTCAAAATCTCTATTTTTGTCCAAAATTCTAAAAATATTGCAAAACGTATAACAAAATCAAATTTTAAAACTTGTTCCAAAATTCTAAAAAATTTTGCAAAAATAATTTCAAAATCAAAAATACAAACTTTTTCAAAATTTAAAAAATATTTCAAAAACTATAACAAATTCTAAATTTCCATATACGTATATGTACGTACTATTCCAAAAATTAGAATAAAATCAAACATTTAAACTTTTTATAAATTATAATCCAAATAATAATCCAAAAGTTCTAAAATTCATAAATTCAAACTTTTTCCAAAATTCTAAAAATTATAAAAAATTCAAAAATTTTTAATTCTAAAGATATTCGAAGAATTCTTACAAAATAAAAGTTGAAACTTTTTTCAAAATTCTAATAATACATATAAATTCTATTTTTTTTTTTCAAAATTCTAACAATATTGCAAAAATTATAACAAAATCAAATATTAAAACTTTAACCAAAATTATAAAAATATTGCAAAAATTGAATCTTTTTTCAAAATTCCAAAAATTATAATAAAATTAAAAATTTAAAGTTTTTCAAAGTTCTAAAAATATTCCAAAAATTCTTACAAAATTAAAAATTGAAACTGTTTTTAAAATTCTAAAATTATATATAAAAAGAATAATATTTTTTTCAAAATTCTAAAAGTATTGCAAAAATTGTAACAAAAACAAAAAATAAAAGTTTTCCCAAAATTATAAAAATATTGCAAACATTATTACAAAATCAAAAATACAAACTTTTTTCAAAATTCCAAAAATAATTAAAAAACTATAACAAATTCAAAAAATGTCCAATTTCTTTTCAATTACATTTACGTCATAAAAACAGCAAACATTGCTTTTTCTAAAAATTTGGCTTAAAACATATATGAAATCATTTTTTGACACACTTGACATTATATTTTTGACAAATTTATAATGCCATAACGCTCTATAATAATAATAAAATTTCATGTCATACAAATTATTTATTTTATTTTGTTCAAAAAAATTGGGTAAAAAAATAAATAAAAATCTTTCTTTTGACACCCTTGACAACATTTTTTTGACAAACTTATAATGCCATAATTCTCAATAATAATAATAAAATTTCATTTCAAACAAATAATTAATTTTATTTTTTCCCAAAAAATTGGGTAAAAAAATAAATAAAAGTCTTTCTTTTGACACACTTGACCATATTTTTTTGAAAAACTTATAATGCATTAATCTAGTTTTTGATCACACATACCAATCCCGACCATCCAGATTTCTCCACATTCTTTGTTCCTACTCATTATCACTTAAAATTAACGTTTTTTAAGCAAAAAATATGCATATTTCTTTGTTTTGACACACTTGACGGGTTTTTGACACACTTCCGGTACAGTTATCGAACACATCGTCCTTTCGACTATTACTATTAGGTGTAACTATTATTAGAATTCAAAAATTTTCAAATCCCTTCAGCCGTTTTCTAGATTTCGTCGGTTGTGACGGCCGGCAGACAGACATATATTTTTTTCTACTTTTGTAGAATAAGTAGGTCCTAAAACGTCGAAAACGAAATGCCCAAAAAGTGGGGGTAAGAATTTCACTTTTAGCTCATGAATGTAATACTTAGGTCTTTCAAACCGAAGTAATACGTAATGTTTTCAATATAATTTTAATATATTCAATTTCAATTTTGATGTTTTTTAATTTATAATTAAATTTATGTAATAGAAAAGTAAAAGAAAAAGTATTGCCACTTATAAAAAAATGCTATAAACTGCAATAAAAACACAAATAAAAATTAATCTATCCGTATTCACACAATCGACGAAAAAACGAATACTCGGATGAAGATAGAATTTTATCTTCGGATTTTTTTCTATCCATCCTTGTTCATACAATCGGCCCCTAATGTGCTTACCTTTTTCTTAAATCAAACCGTTACCATAATAAATTCAATTAAAAGACAACCATTCATATTTACTTTTCAGATTCATGTAATTTATTCATAGTTTTTAATATTAGTGTAAAGTAATATTCTTTATACAACATAGTAAATTTACTATTTCATTAATTTGATAATAGATGAAAATTTTGTAACTAAATTTTATATTTTCCTAAACGAATTTAATTTCCTAATCTTATTTTAACTTTCAGCTTTTTGACGTTCTATTATTGCTATTGCAACTATTACTGTTACTTTTGTTACTATTACTATTTTCATTGCTTAATTGTTTTAACATTGCATTTCTATGTAACCAATATGGTGGTGGATCAGGTGATTTATTCCAGCTACCCAATTGTTTCTTTTTTAATATCCCTCCAGCACTTGGTACTCCAGTTGTATGTGGTGCCGTAGGAATACTCAAGTTTTCAGTGTTTAAACCATTTGGTCCTGACTGGGATGTGCTAGTTTGTGTATTAGGAGTAAACCAAGCATCGTTATACATTAATGGGTCTGCAAACTTAGCAGATTGGCCTATTGTATTTAACTCATCTTCTTTTTTACTGTAACTTAGAGATGCTGATCCACTAGCAATTGTATTTGGAGTTAATAATAAGTTTTCATTTGGTGTTATTGATGGAGTAGCTGTGGTATTGTTTGACTGTGTAGCATTGGATAGTTGTAGAGGTAGAGATAATCCTCCAATTTTTTTTAATTGATCCTGCAGTTTTCGATACTCTTGTAAAAAGTATTCCAATTGTGTTGTATGGTAATCATATAACAACTTAGACGAAGTATTCGGGTTTTCTAGAAGAGATGACGTTATTCTCGAATGTAATGGAAATGATGAAAAGTCTAGCAGTGGTGTTGCAGTTGAAGGTATACGAAACACTTTGTTTGAGTTAAAAGTACAATTGGTTTTATTAATTTGGTCAAACAAATCACTGCTACTTGGTTTATTTGTGTTAATCGCTGCAATATTCGCTGTGAGATTTAAATCTGGGTATGATGTTTTCAAATTCTGTGATGTGCTACTCAATTTAGTTTCTGGAGTTATTAGATTTAGATACGAACTAGATCTTTGTTTCAAATTATTTTTATATAAATTATTATATCTCAATGATGAATTCGACGGAGGTTGATTGGCAAGTAAGGAAAAAGAAGATGAAGAATTTGATGATGATGGAATATAAGAATAACTGTCAATTGAATATCGTCTCGGATTACGTCTTTTCGCCATAATTTTTTCGTTCGAAGAAGTAGATAGTAAACTCGCTTGACTATCGTCAGAATTTAATTTATATTTTTTACTTGAATTATTGCTATTTTTATTTAAGTTAATAAAGTTCGATGGAGAATTTAAATTGATTGTTGTTTTTGTAATTGGCAGTGTTGAATACATATTGAAAAAATTTTCGTAATATTTTTGTTTATCATCGTACGAATTGTCCGTGGAAATATCATTGAATTGTGTTGGTAAATCTAATAAATCAGGAAAAGTTTTATCTTCATGTTTTTCACTATTCGATAATTCTGTTGTATATAAACTACAATTAACATTACTATCGTTATTCTCTGAACTAAGAGTTTTCTTTGTCATTATATGCTGTGGAAAATTTGGCTTAAATCCTTTGAGTGGTATGTTTGCTGATGTTGAACTTATTGACGTTTTAGGTTTCGTTGTTTGTGAATTGATAAATGATTGAAAAAGATTATCCTCATCTTCGTTAAACTCCTCATTCTCATACAGACTCTTTACATTCTTTGAATTTTGTTCAATGCTGTATTCTACTTCATCTGTTGCTTTTGCTGATGGTTGTCTGAAAATAGATTGAAGAAAAAGCCTTATTAAAATGTTGTCAGATCGTAACAATTTATTTTTTATTGTTTTTGGTTAGTTGTCATATTGATTTTCATTTTCTAAAGAAAAATTATTGATTTTAAGAATATTAATATAAATAATTGAAGACGCTGTAGGCACTTGGCGAAACATTTTAATTTTATTTTAAATTTTTTATTTTACTTGTTATATGTTTCGCAATAAATTATTGCGTAACTTGCGTAACAAGTAAAATAAAAAATTTAAAATAATATTTTAGGAATATTGTAGATTTTTGTTAATATCAACTGGGATATATCAGTTTTTCCCTCCATCTATTTCTTTTTTTCGCTGTTTGTTGCGCGGTTGTTTATTTATTAAAGTGTTATTCATTTTACCAGTCGATCACCCATTCTTTGGTCTAGATTCTAGAAGACACTGAGTTGTCAGTAGAGTGTTTGTTAAGAAGAGTGAACCCCAGAGGAACTGAGCAATTATTAAACTCACACGCAAGAACCTGATAGTTGAGTCTGAATTGAGAATGATGGCAAGTTTAATGGTTGCTAGGGAGGTTAGAAGCTTATTTCATGCGGTTGAAAGTACACTATTGAAAGGTCTCGTGAGCCGAGTGCGACATTATATGGAGAGAGTGGACAGGGGGGGAGAGATACGGTACGAAAAGATCTACAGAAGGGACGGAGATTTATGTGTTCTAAATTGCAATTAACATGGTGGTCTTTGGAGTCTCTGTTGCATCAGCAACAGAACCGCCAAGGGAAGTAAAATATTTAATCTCCACAACAGTCACTGAATTTTCAACACACCGATAGGGCAACACCAATAGCAATGTGCAGTCCCTGACAGAAGCGTTACTTGATTTGGGACATATGGAACAATCGCAGCAAAGACAAACGCCTCAGAGAATGCCACGATATCAACAGCTTAGTCCCAGGATGGAGAATTTCGCACAAATGTCTATCCTTAAGACTGGAAGATCTTTTTAATAATCTACCCTTGGCACCACCACCTTAGAGCCCATTTTCACAAGTTCATCATATCGCTGCTCCAGCATTGCCGTTTGAACGATACCTGGAGAACCGAAACAACAAATTGAGTTGTTACGACTCAAATTAGGTACCTCTATTCACAAGAGAGAGCCACTATCTAGATTTCCAAAAGTTTAGACATCGAGTGGAAGTGGCTGCCAGGAGGGATCGGGTGAGTCTGGACGACCTCAGGTCAATATATAGTCCCCTGCTACCTCAAGGTAACTGTAGATCGCTGCTATTTGAATTTAATTCAAAAACAACTTAACCAGTGTTAAGAAAGAGACTACTGAAGACTTTCGGTACCATCATAGATAGCAAAGCGGTCTAACATGTTTTTTATGAACAGAAAACAGCCAAAAGAAAGTGTCTTTGAGTACCTTGTGGAGATTTATAAATATAGATTTGTTGGGACCGTATCCCCGTTCTAAGCTTGGAAATACGGTAATATTGATTGTCCTTGATTGATCATTTCTCTAAATTTGTATTACTCAAAATTCTTTAAAACGAAACGTCATCTAAGGTGAACCCCTTCTTGAAAAGTGAAAGGTTCTTCACATATGGGGCATAAGACTTTCTACACAGCGCCAATGGTAAACAATGGCTGAGTAAATAATTTCAGAGTTTGTTATCGGATTTCCATATTCAACATGTTAGAACTAGAGTCCACAGTTTGATGAGCAATGGTTTGGGAGAATGGATGGAAGGGAGAATATATCGGTCCTTGCTGCCATTCGAGCTTATGTGAAGGTACAACATACAAAATGGTATTCTCATCTGGAGATAGCTTATGCCTTGCGAGCCACCGTGCATGGTTCCACTCAATACTCCCTGTATTATTTGTTGTTTGGACAACATCTAACCTCAAATGGCAAAACTTATCAACTTATAAAATCCCTTCACATCCTCGATGAGACTGCTAACGAAGGGCTTAACCGTTCGGATCAACTGGCCATAATCAGATTTTATGTTCGAGCACATCATAAATTTGCATTTGCAAAATCCCAACAACAATATAATCTGCGAACTCGTATAAGGACCTTTTAACCTCAACAGCGTGTCGTCATGCTGCAACATCATTTGAGTGACGCGACTAATAAATTTTTGCCAGAACTAGGATGGTAAAAGCATCGGGCTGGATATTATAGCTTAATCTTGCTGTTCTGCTTTCTACAACTTTTTTCGTTCATGTTGCATCTAGTTTGGGTCGGGGGTCGACCAGTGCTGATGAACATTATGAATTGTGAGGTTCAGCGTTCCATGACAATCTTGTTAGAGAGTTGGCGTGCGCTGAGGTTTACTTGATCGATTCCAGTTCTTGATCGGTTCTTAATTGTGTTGTTCAAGCTGATTCAGTGTTCTCGAGATTTTTCTTCATGTCTTCATGTCGTTCTCCGTGAGCTAAATTTCAAGTAATAAGTGCTTTACTTTATTATTTGTATTTAACTCAATAACGACTCAATAACGACACATTTTTTGTTTAGCTTTTCTCTTGATCCTCGAGAATATATTACATATGACCTCGAACGCATATATTTTGTGTTTAGCAAAATAATCTCGTAATTCGGTTTCTGTTTTTCGAACATCAAATTTAGTAAAAATATTCTAATGAAAAAGAAGAAGATATATTGCATTTGATATCCTTCATGATTTATGATCAATCAATTGGTTTTATTGGAATAAATAATAAAATTAAAATCAAAAAACATAGGGCGATCTGCCATTAAAGATTCTATTTGATTATCAGATTAGATGATTTTGTTATTTTTTTACAAGTTGTTATAAAAAAAATAAAAATAAAAATAAAACTAAAACTAATAGACCATCCGCCATTTTTCTTGAATTTGTATACATAAACTTAGATTATGTAATGTAAAAGAAAAGAAAAAACTAATTTATTGAATAAAAACAGAGAAAGGCATTTAGCAAATAATTGTGAGTTAAATCTAAAATAAATTATAAAAACAATACAACATATTAACTGAATTTTATATGTCAGATTTATGAATGTAATTTTTACTTCACCACAATTTTAAATTGTGTGAAGTAATGCAATCTATCGTGAAAAAAATAAATCTTACATACCCCAAATTTTGTTTTTTCTTTTGTTTTGGACCATCCTCTATCTAAGTAGCCAATAAAAATTTTGGTATACGTCTGTGTGTGGTTGGATGGGTGGGTGTGTGTTTGATCTTTCTGCTTAGGATCTTGATGAAACTTTGGAAAATGATGCAGGTTCACTTGAAAATGGTAGATCTGCATTCATTTCAAATTTGGACAAAATGGCGGGGGTCTCCTGAACACCTCTAAGTTTAAATCTACAATAACTTCTAATCCCGATTATGATCTTCTGGAAATTTGGTATATAAGGTTTTAGTACTGTTTCCAATATTTCTGCATACCAACTTCCGGTTCGTTCAATAATTCAATAATAATTATCATCTTTGTGGAACACATTGATCAAAGTGGCGGGTGGTCCACCATACAACTGCTGACTTTTGACGTTTGTTGGGAGCATACAGACTTCATTCATTATTCAATTTTAATGACTCTTTGAAAAAAAATGGAGACTTAAATGATAAGGAACTGATTAGTTTTTGGACAATATTGGGATAAGTGGTAGGGGGCCTCCCAAACACCTGTTTATTGTTTCAATATTTGTTGGGAGCATACAATATTCGTTCGAGAGTGAATTTTGATGACACTTTGGAAAAAGATGCAAATATGTATGGCAAGGAACTGATTAGTTATTTAGCGATAGTGAAAAAAGTTGTAGGGGTCCTCCGAGCACCTGTTTTTTTGGAAGCTCAATAGCATCTGTATCTGATAATCGAATTGATTAACATTTAACACGGTTCACAACAGCGCTGCATTCCAACTTCCGGTTTGTCACTTTTTTTTTTTACTTTTTCTCGTACAACAGAATTTATGTTTGTTGGGATACTCCTGCCTTCTTTAATATTTTTATAATTAGAACTACGCGAAATTTACAACATTGGTTAGCTTTTATTTAAAGTATTTGATGGATATAAGCCTCATTGTATATCCAGAACACTATATGTTTCCAGAGCTGTGGTGAAGTCAGCGAATGCATCAGCGTCGCAATATTTTTTATTGGTGCAAATTTAGTTCAAATTATTTAATAGTTTTCCTAGTTGTGAAAAAAGATATAA